>JAJLUK010000028.1:126613-159235 GCA_030570055.1 Blastobotrys chiropterorum
GTGAAATCAAGCAAGGGCACTCAAGTTTTTTTTTTTTTTTTTTTTTTTTTTGTCCACTAGAGATTCCAGTAACGGAGTAAATGCCTCCTCAGGAATATAAACATTCAATTGGAATTGGAAACTGTCGCAATACCACGCTGATAAGAGCCAGCGATATGCACGCGCATAGGTTGAGTTAGTCCATGTGAGCCAATGTAAACGGAATATGTGTTTGCGTATACATAATCGATTATCATAACTCTATAACCGCTCATATATGCGTTGTCCACATTCTGGCAAACTTTACTTAGATTAACTCTCGCGTTATCCTGCACTCAGCCATTGCGATAGCGAATTCATCGCGAACAGACAGATTCTATTCCCTCTCCTTTGGGTCGTATACACTGACCTATTCTTTAACGCCATCTTCCACACCCTTCCTGAAAGGTTCCTCAATGCGGCAATTGACAGGTGTGCGGCGGGCCACGGATATTTCAACCTCTTATCAAAACAATTAACATACATATTAACTACATGCTGCACGAACCGCACGCCCCATATAGCCAGCGACACCCGCTAACGTGCATGTAGGTCTGCACAAGTACGTGCTCAAGAATTCGAACAACGGGCAGCCAGACCCGTCGTCACTATCGCCCAACCCGTGGGGCGGGCGATGTCTCGCGCCGCGTGTGGCTTCGGCTGGTCCTGCGCATAGGGGAAAAGCCATAAACGTTTGTGCGCATGTGCCACAGCCGGCCGCTAGTTTAGACGGCGGATGAGGTCAATGTGCGCATCCGCTGGTGAGGGTGAGAGTTAAAGGCAGTATTTGGCGGGGATCGTTGACAAATGCCTATAGGGAAAATTGCAAACGAGAATATATAAAGCCCGAGAATTTTCCACCCTTTTTTTTTTTTTTTTTTTTTGTCTCTCAAATCCACACATATATAAAGAAGAACTGAAAAATGGTTTCCTCTACTACTGCAATCCAATACGATAACGACTACGCGGCTCACAACTACCATCCTCTCCCAGTGGTTCTTTCCAAGGGCAAGGGCTCCAAAGTGTGGGACCCAGAAGGAAAGGAATACTTGGACTTTTTGTCCGCCTACTCTGCTGTCAATCAGGGCCATTGCCACCCAAAGATCATTGAAGCTCTTACTGAACAGGCTAACAAACTCACATTGTCCTCTAGAGCGTTCCACAATGACATCCTCGGCCAATTTGCCAAATATGTCACCGAATATTTCGGATACGAGATGGTCCTTCCTATGAACACCGGTGCGGAGGCCGTCGAAACCGCCATCAAGTTGGCTAGAAAGTGGGGTTACATGAAGAAGGGAATCCCACAAGACCAAGCCTACGTCCTCTCTGCCACAGAAAACTTCCACGGGAGAACTTTGGCCGTCGTGTCCATGTCCACCGATCCAGAGGCCAAGGAGTACTATGGCCCATATCTTCAGAACGTTGGCCCAATCATCCCAGGTACTAACAAGCCTTTGAGATACAACAACATTGGCGACCTCGAAGAAGCCTTTAAGAACGCTGGTGATAAGATTGCCGCTTTCCTTGTCGAGCCAATCCAAGGTGAAGCCGGTATTGTCGTCCCAGACCAAGACTACCTCGTAAAGGTCTCCGAGCTCTGCAAGAAACACAATGTTCTCTTCATTGCTGACGAAATCCAGACTGGTATTGCTCGTACTGGTAAGATGCTCTGCATTGAACACTCCAACGTCAAGCCTGACGTTGTCCTCCTTGGCAAGGCCATCTCTGGTGGTGTCACGCCAGTTTCGGCTCTTCTTTCGTCCAAGGACGTTATGCTTTGCATCCAACCGGGCACTCACGGCTCCACCTACGGTGGTAACCCACTTTCGTGTGCAGTCTCCATGGCAGCTCTTCAAGTCGTCAAGGATGAAAATCTTGTCGAACGTGCCCAAACTCTCGGTGAAAAGTTCAGAAAGGGTCTCGAGCCATTGCTCCAGAGTGGAATCGTTTCTGAAATCAGAGGAAAGGGTCTCCTGAACGCCATTGTCATTGATGCCTCCAAGGCTAGCGGCAGAACTGCCTGGGACCTTTGCGTCCTCATGAAGGATCACGGTCTCCTTGCCAAACCAACACACGATAACATTATCCGTCTTGCACCTCCTTTGGTCATTACTGAAGAAGAGCTCAACAAGGGTCTTGACATCATCAAGACCTGTGTCGAAAAGCTTCCATCTGCTGAAAAGGCCGCCCATTAAGTTATGTAAATGAATATGATTTTCCGCGAAAACACCTCGCCATCCCTGCAAACGTGAAATGTCTTACCAAATTAAAATAATTCCGTGCGTGCATGGTAGCCACTTAGCCTTTTCACTGCCTTATCCGTGAGGGTTATATCTATTGTTGAAATAGTTTTGTCTCAATTTCAAATTTCATCTTGTATGCATGTCCTGCTTATTCATAAGTGTTAATCCGCAACATGAGTATATTACCCTATTCTTAATTACAAAAGTATTGCCCGTTTGATCGCAATTTCAGTGCACCTACTATCGTCAACCTCGGAAAGGTCATGATAAAACGCAACGGCCGGGAATCGATGTTGGTTTGGGTCCTCAATATCGTTACAGGAATACCAACCTTTGGTAGTACCATTGACCTCTAAATACCCGTCCTCGGTAAAGTTATAACCGGTTTGCCAATAATGTGTTCCGGGAGGGATCACTTGTCCAACTTCCAAAACAGGAGTGTTTGGAGTATCATAAATATACGCTGCTTGTGCTTCATTACCCGGATACTGTGTAGCGCTAAGGGCCAGAATGGTGGAATTGAGTGTAAATACGGCAGGGGTACCCTCGGTAATAAATGCAAAATTGATCATGTCCCCTTCTTGCATTAACGTCACTTGAATGTTGTCGGTATCTCCATTTGCGTCATATACTACTAAAGTGAATCTTTCCGGATCATCCATACAACACGGCGCTGTAAACACTCCAGTACAAAAAAAGCCAAGCATAACGCGTAAAAACTTCATTTTTTCCTGTTTTCCTTTTTATTTTGATAGCGAAAGATTTGACAACTTCCGGTTATATATATAATGTTGGTATTATCTATTTTTAGAGTGATCATCACGAAAACAGCAATCGTTTAGAATAATAATACTGTAACTGAATATAACAATAATACCCCTGATTGAACAACAGAGTATTGTTACATGGCACATAATGGAAACCATCATGATCTGGCCTCTATCGAACCATTCTTCTTTATATGAATAACGGTGGACTACGCGCATTCAGCGAAGGTGCCAAAAGTGCAGTATTCCTGAAATTCATTGTATGTATGGGAAACAGGAGTTGTGGTGAAACAACAACGCGGCTGAACTGTCATCTGCTGCAGGCCCATATACGCTAGGTCAATCGTAAAACGTCATATGACTGGGAGCAACATCATGTCACCGTACCGGCGGCAGATCTCCATATATAGATGTTCAGATTAAAACCAAGAGACTTCTTTTTTATATATATATGCTTTTTCTGTTAACATGTACGTACATGTACACATTAACATTTAAAATTAATTAATTAAAATTAAATTATATTATAATTATATTATATTAAAATTAAATTAAAAATATTATAAAAACTAATGACAACTGTGGGATTCGAACCCACGCCTCTTACGAGATGCGAAATCGCATTTTCACACGAAAGTTGAACACTTGAGTCGCACGCCTTAGACCAACTCGGCCAAATTGTCTTCGGGGATTCCGAAAAAGCCCGACACATAAATAAAGTATGGGAAGAGATCACAGAAAAAAAAAAGTTAATTAGTGGTGTGATTGGTTGGTTTGATTGATTTTGGTTGATTAAGTTAATTAGTTGTACGTATATCATAGTGAACATATAAACAAAAAAAAAAAAAAAAAATTAGTTGTACGTATATCATAGTGAACATATAAACAAAAAAAAAAAAAAAAAGTTTTTCTCTGTTTTCAGGGTTCTTCTTTTGCTATCAATTGGGTATATGATGAAATTAAATATGGCAGATTATAATGATTTCTATAGTTTGGTATTTATATGGAATAAATTCAGTTGAATGAAAAAAAAAAAAAAAAAAAAAAATGGACGTCCGTCGACAATGCAGCAGCCTTGGTAGTTGGCAATGCTCAGCAACCCAAGATACCCATCAGCGCTAAAGTGGAGTCTGACGTGAGGTATTCCTTCGCATAAATATTGAACTGTCAACAAACGAAAGGATATGGTGATGTTAATATTATATTATAAATTAAATTATACGGCTCGTCTACGGACTTGATCGCAAGTAAAGAACAAATTGATTAAAATCAAAAAAAAAATTTTACAGGGAATTTTGAATATGACAAGTCTTCCTGTTTTTTTCTCCTGTTGCTCAACGAGTTGGACCATCATTCGGAGTAGCAGTTAGCTCAGCTGGATAGCCGTAAGAAGGAATAATTGGTTTCCCGTTTTAATCAATTTATACTTTATTTTATCGAGTCCGTAGACCAGAAGTATTATTTAATTTACAATATAATAATTATAATCAACAACCCCCCCATATGACTTCATTTGTTGAAAATTCTAATACTTATGTGAAAGAGTGGGATAATTGTGTAAATGTCACTGATCCATTGAAACTTCAAAGATTATAATAATGTATAAGCCAAGTTAAATTATTTCTGCGTGAGAGCGGAGTTGTCAGGTCCACCTAAGATTGAAGGACAATTGAAGTATCTGTGGCCTGCCGCGGACATTTTGCTACATCTCAAAGAAACGACAGTGCAGCCATTCTTCGCAGGACTATGACATAACATCTTCGCTTCGTTTTGGAGAAAAAAGGTTGCAATTGACTGATTTGTTGGACCGCTTTATAAATGTTATATTATATGGGTCTGCATACTAGCATAAAAAAGTCAAAACTTGAGCGATATTACGCACATTAAGCGTACTCTCTACTAAAACTTAAGAGGAGGATCACCCTCATACCAGTCGTCGTCGTGATTCATTGGAACACCCCAATCATAACGCATCATTCGAATATGGTGCCTCAGATGCATTGAGTTCAAGGCCTCCATATCTTCAGGGCTAAGAACGAACGTGCTCAAGTTGTTTTCTATTCTCGATGGGGTCCCACTCTTAGGAACTGCAGTGATACCCCGTTGACGAATCCATGAAAGAATTACTTGGGCTGGGGTCGAGCTATTCTTTGCTGCAAGTTTTTCCAGAACTTCATCTTCCAAAAGAGGAATCTCGGCAGCGCCCAACGGCGAGTACGCAGTCAAAATGATCCCTCTTCTCACAGATTCTTCAGCCAACTTAAACTCGGGGAGGTATGGATGAAGTTCGACTTGATTCACAGCGGGCATAAACATCGTAGACGGTGCCGACGATAGTTGCTCGTAAAGAACAGTGTCGTAATTTGAGACTCCAAGGGTTCTAACTTTACCCGTTTTAGGCAATTCCTGCATCAGTTCCCATGTCTTAACGTGACTCCATTCGAAGTCAGTGTCTCGTTTGCCGTTTGGCAAACGTGGGATGAGATCCTTGCCATTGTTATTTATAGGTATTGGCCAGTGCATCAAGTACAGATCAACATATTCTGTGCCTAGACGCTCGAGACTCTCGTCAAGCGCCTTTTCAGGGTTTCTGTGATCACAGCAGTTCAATTTGGTCGTAAGAAAGATTTCCTCACGAGGAATACCCGAGTCTCTGATGGCTCTACCGACTTCCTCTTCGTTTTCATATAGAGTTGCTGTGTCAAGATGGCGATAACCACTCTTCAATGCGTGCAGAATAGCCCTGTAGCCGGTATCCTCCGAGGAGAGGAAGGTGCCCAGGCCCAACACGGGCATTTCATACCCGGAACTTAGAGTGACTGTTTTGCTCATTCGTGATATGTACATAGCGTATCTTATCGAACTTAAATAGTAATCTCTTGGTGGGGTAATCGGCTGCATGATAATCCAACCGGCAAACCACCAAGTTGCCGATAAGATGGTTCAAAGCATCACGACGGCACAGATTTGAACTTCATTTCGAGGAAGACCTAAAGAACACTGATCAATTCCTTTGCCGGGTAGCTACGTTTTCTTTTTTTGGACAAAAAAGAAGCTGCTGGGGACAACAGTTCGAAGTTTGTTGTGGGCGCTTTTTTAGGAAAGCAGGAATCATATCAACATTCTCATTTCTGCGCCGCTTTTACGATACCTGGCAGAAGCTATCGAACTAAGAAAAAAAAAAAAAAAAAAAGCGCATATGCTTCTTTTCTTACAGAACACACTCTACTAAAGTAATTTGATCCTATTTTATCGTGCAATGTCTGTTTTGCGTTGGCAGTCACAATGAGGCGCTGAATACATTTAATTTTGAGCCGTTGGGTTTTGAGCCGTGTAAGGCATTCGCTTTTTTTTTTTTTTTAACACACCACACATTCAATGTCCAGCATCACGATTATAGACAGCTCGCCCAAGGATTCTGAATATGTACCCTTGGCAGAGCATCAGGCATCGACCCCAGCTACTTTCTCGCTCGAAGAAAACCCAGTATTGCATCACAAGGAAGTCGGCGCGCGGCTTCATGCAAACCAGCCAATAGGACGGGTCACGATTGACAATGCCTCCGGCGATATTTACGTTTCGTCTTTCGACGTCAACGTGTGGCTTGCAGAACTGAAAGTAGGGCTGGAGATCCCCTATCGCTGCATCACGCTCCATGCCATCCAGACCGAGCCCAAACCAAGTATTTATCTACAGATGGCCTCAGTTAATGGTAATGAGGAGGACTTTATCGAGCTAACAATTGAGCCTCAAAATGCGCAGAGCGTGCAACGGTTCTATACGGCATTGAGCGACTGTGCATCGTTACACCCTGATCCCGATTCCGACGCAGAGGATGGAGATCAAGAGATGCTCGACACTGTCGAAGACATGGGACCGTGGATCACCGCAGATAACTTCGAGGACGGCGAGGCCGACGATATTGGGGATATTGACCAAGATTATGACGGCGAAAGTGCCGGAATTGAGGTTGAGATGAACGATGTGCCTATCCACGCCGGAGTTCGCCGCACCAGGGATGATGAGGATGGGGATGACGACGAGGGCGAGCTCAAGCATGACTATGACAGCGAAGAAACTACAAAATGGCGGAGAACAGATTAAAATTGGGAAGCAAGGAAAGTTATTACTGGCCAATTCTCTGTTTCTCTGAAAAGGGAGCCAATATTGCAAACGGTTGTTCGTCAGGGCTTCTCGTAACGAGAACAAAAAATCAAAATAAATAAAACTACACCCTAATTGAGGTCATGGGGGTCACCGCAAGGTCGTACTTGTCCATGCAACGGTCTTCTAGAAGGGATCTATCGTCGTCGTCATCGTCGTCCAGATCCTCGCTGAAGAGCGAGTTGTGACGAACGGGCATGACAAGAGGAGCCGGGGATGGCTTGTAGAACAGATTCTCAACGTCTATGTTCTTGAAGTCCAGGATGGTATCTTCGCTCTGCAGTGGAAATTTAAATTTGAGGAACCGAGCAGTGGTGTTGTCGCTGTGAGTTGTTTCGACCGACTCATTGTCACTACTGTGGCTTAGGCTGGGCGAAGAAGCAGCTGTCTTCAAATCCTGGCTCTGTCCATTGGTGTAGATGACTTCGAACGGACTAGGTGTGGTGCTCTGGCTAGGTGCAATCGTGGAGCTGTAGTCATTGCGTTCGGCATCATTCAGTCGCTGGAAGCTACCGGAATCATCGTATCCTCTGATGGACTGGCGTCGTAGGAAAATGATGCCTCCAATTCCCAGCCCGCTAATCGCAGCTACCAAGATAACCAGTCCTAACAATAATAATGCATCCATGCTTGTACGTGCTGGCTCGAAAAGAAAAGCGGATCATAGCTCTGTTTTATTATCTATTAATCGTTTACCACTATTCCCTTAATCTGAGACAAGCTCTTGTTTGTTTCGTCATTTTCTTCCAGACAAAGACACCCTCATCGGCGACTTCGGCAATCTACCACACCACACCACTCCAGTGTTCTGCGACCACACCAACGGTGAAACGTCTTATTGGCATTAACTGACTCATCGTTGCCCTGTCTCTGTCACTCGTATTATTGCAAATAATCTCTCCCGCAGCCTATCTACTCTTCGTTTTTTGGGTCCGCCCCTCCTTCTACTCCTCCTCATACGTAGTACCGATACTATGTCACAAACCTAATGATCTGCACGGGTGGGGTACGAAGATACACAGATGTATCATGTACGCAATCAACGCCTTTTGTACCTTACACATCGCATATCGCATCCCAACAAAGAACTTTTCCCTACTAGTTTTCCCCTGAGTTCTGGGTTTTGATATGCACATCCGTCACGATTGCTCCCATAAATTCCGCCGTCCTGGGTGCTTGTGAAAGAGGGGCTTTTAAGTCTCGATGCGGTTTCACAATTTCTAGAAGCAATTCCTCGAGGCGGTTAGAGACACTGTTTTGGGTTCAGTTAGCTCGAGAAAGCTTTGCACATTCCGCCTGATCGGCACCCTGACTTTGTCTGCGGCGCAGGGAAGGCGGCTTAGGAAGAAGAGAAAGGCAAATAACAAAAAAAAAAAAAATAATAATAAAAAAAAAACACTGCTCTCAACCAGATTGGTCCTTTACAAGATAATATATATATTAAAAATACGATTTGGGTAGAGGATTAACCCATGCTGAGTCTTCGAGCGAGACGTCGTATGTTTTCATCCTGATTAGCGTCATTAATGGCCTTATCCATAGCATCCTTACGGGTGCGTTCTTCATCTTCTTGAACCTGCTCAGGTGTAGGCGGCAATTGTTCGTTCTTCAAATCTGCTTGTCGCGCTTCATCAAATGTAGTGATTGCGTTCCGGATGCCTTGAGAGCCAAGCATCAACGTACCAGCTGGCAGCTTGCCGCTCTCAGATTTCGATTTGAGTTCATTGACGCTCTCACTCTCTTGCCGCAACACTTGAAACATCCGTGACAACCGGCCAATCGCCATAACCTTGTTTTTGAGCACATCCCGTCTGGCATCGAGATCGTTGGCATTGACCTCTGCGGGCTCCTGCGGCTCGCGCACGGGTGGAGTGGTCGCCGATGACGATGTAGCCGGAGTCTTAATATCCTCCTCGAGTTCTTCTTTAGTACAAATATTGAGCATGGAAATGAGCATGTCCGTAATCTTCTCGCCAACAAACGGCAAAGACCATGTGAAAACGTCCATAAAATTGGGTAGCCAATATGGATGCGGGGAGCAATTGAACTGACGAATGTTCAAAATGTTGTTTTCATATTTCAAAACTGCCGCCTTGTTGTTGTAAGCATCCAGATAGTTTGGCGCAGAAAATATTGTCATGACTGACGGAAATCCTGTGGCCTTGTTCTTGCGATAGGTCCGGTATCCGGCGTCCTGGGCCTCGTGGGCCCGAATGATGGAAAGAAGATTGTTTCGGTCCAAAAATGCACATGCGGCTGCGTAGGAAAAGAAGAAGGAGCACCCACGAATATGGTTATGAGTGAAATGTTCATTGCCACGCTCGCGGCCGAATTCTTCAATTGGATCTGCCCACAGGAGGTCGCACATGAGGCCGTGGGTTGGAGGTTCACGGAACCGGTCCAGGTTACGCAGGTCGTCCAGTGTGTGCAATTCTGGCGAGAGACCGCCGTGAACGCACAAGAACTGCTTGTTCATGACCGCTGCCAGCGGCAGCGCACAGAACGAATCCATGCACGCATCGTACACTTTCAATGAGTACTTGTGACGACACTCCAGTTTGAACGTAAAATAGTCGGTCAAATGTCGGCATTCGTGGTTCCCACGCAATAAAAATACCGACTTTGGATAATGCGCCTTCAACGCCCATAGGTAGAGCACGCATTCAATGCTAAAATAGCCCCGGTCGACGTAATCGCCCAAAAAGAGGTACCGCGTGTTGGCCGGATCTCCACCTACTTCGAATAGTTTCATCAAATCGTAGTATTGTCCGTGGACATCGCCACATACTGTTACTGGAGCGTCTACATCCAGCAGCGTAGGTTCACTGCGCAGAAGCTGCGTGGTTCGGTCAATGATCTTCAATGCCTGTTCTTCCGTCAATCTGCCCTCTCGAAAGAGGTGGTTTTTAA
Organism: Blastobotrys chiropterorum; assembly: GCA_030570055.1. Taxonomy (NCBI): domain Eukaryota; kingdom Fungi; phylum Ascomycota; class Dipodascomycetes; order Dipodascales; family Trichomonascaceae; genus Blastobotrys; species Blastobotrys chiropterorum. Next base: position 136,719 of record JAJLUK010000028.1, read on the forward strand.
GAAACTCCAAGTTTGCCCGCCCGTCCTTATCGAAGAGCTCGCTATCGTCTGGCACTTTCCACGCTGGCGCTGGCACGCTCTTGACCACTCGGTCAATTGTGCTAGTTTTAGTCCCGTCACTAGCGCGGTGAATGGTGTAATCTACCTTGGGCAACGGACGCTTCTCCTGGAATGCCCGAATGGCACTCTCAACCTTATCACTGCTCGTGGTGGCATTCCCAGATCCATTGTTGCTCATCGTTTCGTCCTTGCCACGATGCTCTTTTTTCTTCACAGCGGCTGTGTGGGTGTGTGTGTGAGTGCTTTTGTGTATTTCCCGTTCCCCCCCTCAGGTCGGTGTCGGGGGACCGGTAGGCGAAGTGATATGACGAAGTCGATCGATAGCAAGCCGTACAACGGATATGCGGAAAAAGGAAGGAGCCCACACAACTTTTATTAACGCGTTGCAGATGTTGATTTGGACGATTCTGAAGTTGTATGAAAATCTGTAGAATTGATGAACGAGCCACAATTGTAATCTTGGTCTGGCTCTAAGGTGAACTTTACGCGTGAGAATGTTAATAATCTGTAACTTTCTATGCTTTTGATTCCCTCACGGAAAGCAGGCCCATTTACCGGACGATTTTATTCTCCTTATTCTGATTCTTTTTGCGCTACTATGAGATAAAGGGCTGTAGACCGGCAATGTTGAATGTACATTCGAATATTCGAAATTCACTGGCCGGGTAATACGAGCCGCACGAAGTTCCTCGGTCAAAAAGATAGGAATTTTTTTTTTTTTGGGAGTGGAATACCGACCTAGCTAATTAAGAACGATGGAAGCCCTTGAATTAGAGACTGAGGCCAAGTCATTGAGCTTTTCGGATGGAAAAAAACAGGCCAGGTTTGAGCTTGGCGTCTGCATGGCTGTCCATGGCTGGCACGATTTGGAGACTGCCGTCGAAAACAAATGGGCCGGAGACGAAAGCAGCGACATTAGAGACTGGATGGTCGGACAAACGGTCGAATTATTTGAGTCCAACCGAGTTGATTGTGCGGATATCGAGGACCGCCTGTTGCAAATGATGCTTGACGAGTTTCAAGTGGAGGTTGACGATGGATCATCCGAGTCTGTGGCCAAAATGATCATTAAGATCTATAGAGAATGTGCCGAGGACAACTTTTCTACCGTCGAGACATTGTGGAATAAATATTTGCAACGGGAAGAACAACGAAAGAGCGGAGTGTACCGACCACAAGTCGTGCAAAAACAAGCAGATAACAACGATAGTGACGATGACGAAGGTGAATGGGAGGATGAAGAGGATAAGAGTAATGATGATGATAATCGCAGCAGCGAACGGGAACCACCACAGGAACCAATTATAGATGATGATGGATTTGAGCTGGTTCAGTCAAAAAAAAAAGGCGGTCGTTAATAATAATATAATAATAAAATCTATTTATCGTTCATTATTAGGAGGATCATTGCTGTTATTGTTAGTTGTAAAATTCATGTGTAATTTGCCAAATTTTTGAATGACCGAGTCAGCCACTGCGTCAACAGCTCCTTTAGGCCGGAGGAATGTTGGTCCCGGCTGAGCAACTTCTTGCAGTCGGAACAGCTTGATGTCTGTATTGTTCCACACCCCAACGTTGATCACGCTTGGGCTGACAACACTGGCCGCATCGATCATCGCAGCTCCGATTTGGTGTTCTTTTTCAAAAATGCTGCCCCATAGTATACTTTCGTACCATCCAAACGACGAATCATTCCATACAAACTTGACGGGTATGAATTCATCCTTTGAAGGTTCCTTTGGAGAGATATCAATTCCGGAAACATGATCAATAGCACCAATCCCGTCAATAATGACGTGCGGGTCGGTTTTCCCCTCTGCGAGTCCGCGAAGAATCTCACCGTCATTATCCTGGAATGCCGGAATTTGCAATTTCACTCCACGTAGGATCAGCAAGAGCTCGTCTACCAGAGCCCATGTTTCCTGGAGCGATTCCGAAACACCGTTTGCATTATCGCCCTCTGTATCTGCCTCTTCATCGTCTCCATTTTCCTTTTGCGGCAATTTACCTTTAGCCTTTGCAGAGAGATGCTTCTTTTCGTCCACGCCACGGTCCTCTTCATCGTCAATGACAAACTCTGCTTCTCCTTCGTCTTCTTGTGGCTTCCCATTCTGCAGCAATTCTTGTAGCTTTTTCAGACCTTTTTCATTTCGCAACAGAGCAAAAACAAGATTCTTGTTAGAGTTGAAATTGCAATGAACCGACATGTTCAATGCACGCAGAATTGATTCGAGCAAGTACTTGTTGTGTTCATTGGCCAAAAAGAACGAGGGAGAAGATAGCGCATTCAACAACTGCATCAGACTCGACGACGCAAGATACGAGATGTCACTGATGAAAGGTGAAATGTTATAAATAATATCCAAAACGGTGGGGATAAGGAAGCTCTCGACGGAGTTGGACACACACTTGAATAGTTGAATGATCAGATAATCCGCGTATGTACCGTTAAACGTCGGAAGCTTGATGTTATTGGGCAATGCATTTTGGCCCTCAAACGGTTTGAACAGGGACTTGGCATAGTTTTCGTCAGCAGACAAGTGCAATAGGACGTAGGTGCAAAGACGAACCAATGACTGCTTGTTCGACTCGGCTTTCTTCTCATGCATATAGTAGAGCAACAACACGGTGAAATCATGAACCCGCGACGTCATGATCATATATGCCTTGAACTTTTTGTTGCATTGAATCAAATCCCAAAATAGCATTGTCAGTTCCGTCACCCACTCAATTTCCCTTCTACTCCCTGGCAAATATGAAGAAGACGCCTGAATTGGCTGGGTCAATAATCTCTGGAGAGAATCAGAAATGAATTGAAAGTCTTGTGGTTTGTGGATTTTGGACAAATAGTGTCGGTAGAGGTTTTTCAGCGGTTTCTCGTCCTCACCACTATTCAGCCCTTGTGGTAACGGATAAACCAGCAGGACTTGCAATAGCTGCAGAGAATAGGTGACCAGTTGCCTATTTCGGTCAGCAATCAACATGTGGTCGTATGGAACCTTCCACCCGGGACTGTATTTTAGTGTCACGTTTAATAGCGAACATAACACTGCCATGACTGAATGCTTGTCCGATTTCGTAACCATATAGGTCAAGTACTTTGACCCGTTTGCCGCAAGACTAGTTGAGGACTGATACAAACCATCCGACATTAGCGTCAATAGGAACCTTAACACTTCAACCTTGTTGGATAATAGTTCTTGGCTAGACGTAATAGGAGTACTACATCCGACACCAGTCTCCCAGATCGAGTGTACCACCTTTTTACGGGCAGATACGCGAGGAATTGTGAAGCCACAATAAAAGAGCAAATCTATCGATGTGTCGATCAGCTGCTCAGCCAGCGGAGGAGACTCAACAAAATTATCTGTCCCCTCTACTCTCGTCCTCCTACGACCCCAGAAGAAGCTGTGTTCCCAGTTTTTGATATCGGGCTGTTCATAAATGAACGGCATGACCCGCGTCAGGATACGGATACAATTGATTAATTCTTTTGCCGGCGCCAATTCTTGACTCGGGAAAGCCACATGGTTGTAGAGATAGAACAATCTAGACGTCACTGTTAGGATCAACGTCTCCAGGTTTTCCAAATGATGGTCTCGTGTGTTTCTAATCTCTGACGCAGTGAATAGGGTGAATATATCACTGGCCACTTCGGGTTGTTGCCAAAACTATACGCAACTGAATTAGTACAAGTTCAATACGCTTTCTTTGCATATACTCACTTTGGCCCAGTATTCGTCATCTGCAGGGATCCCATCTTCCTCAAACAACCGGAAGAGGTGATTCTTGAACTGCAACTTCGAATCTGTTGCCCCCATTATTAGCTATTTGCTCAGATTAGACGTTGATGGGTGTTTCGTTTCACACCCACGCACAAATACAATTTGGCCATGGGGTCGGACCGGACAGAGGTCGGTAGACCGGTATCCAGCCGCACGTATATAAGCTTCGCATGTTGGCTGATTATGCATAGCTGATACTACCATGTACTTTGAACCCGGATTCTACTTATTGGTTCCAATATACACATACGTAACTGTATATAGAAGTAGAATAGGAAGTGAAATTTTGACCAGAATTAATACACCAGCGCAATGACGAGTCGAAACCTTGAACGCACCACGTTTACGTTAACGTTTCCTGTGCGCTTGTCTCAGCCGTGCGTGGAGAAGGAATTTTTTGGAGTCAGCAGCAGATGTATATATACTGCATAACAAATATAATTATAATCTACATATTCAAATGTGCTTACTTTCTTCTCTTCTCCAACTCCTTTTCGACGGCCGCAAGCTTCTCCTGGTTCTCTGGAGCATGGGCCTGCTTCTTCAACTTTTCTCGGAGAGCTTGAAGCTGCTCAGTCTCGTGTTCACGGATGTACAAGTCTTCGTTGGCTTGGCCTCTCTTGTGGAAAGCATCTTCTCTAGTGGTCTGATATGGGTCACGACTGCTTTCATCCTTCTTGGAATACATTCTGGCACCACCCATTCGGATCATGGATGGGGTTCGGGTAGCAGTACGTCGAGCAACAGCGTTGAAAAGCATTTCGTGTGTGTATGAATTAAGTTTTGTGTGGGCCCGTCGTACTGGGGCGGTGGCAAGCTATTTATACCAGTGGCTGCTGGCCCGATCCGGTGATGCGCAATCGCGATCGCGGCAATGCAGCAATCATGCCATTGGTCCTTACCATCTAATAAACACGCGGCTGGATCCGGTACAAGACATTAATTATTTAAAATATCGGATGGTTTCTTTGGTTACTTAATTCACATCAGATGGATATCCTTCGATTAAAATAAACTGGGTGGGAACTTTTTGTCTGTGCTTTTTGCGCTCGCCCAACTAGTGTTTTCTGGCCCGGCAGACAAAGGAACTTTTCATGCATCCTCGGCATGGAGTCATGCACTAACGTACATAAATGTTCCGCCCACACGAACGCGGGCTCGCTATATAAACAATTGAACTTCCATGGGCGTGTGTTTGTTCAACTTTAATAAATCATTTGTCAAGACGAGCGTGTGCCACGGAGTGCCTAATATGGTGAGGTGAGAAAACTTAAATTAGGGTTGTTTACGTCTACGGCAGTTTAGGCTCTGCACACACTTTACCTCTCTCTCGTCCCACTCCTTTCTTCTTCCAGTCTTTCTGCTATATCTGTGCCTCTCTAGATAATCTCGTTGCTATAGAAGAATGTCCGGAACTGCAGTCAGCGTTGTCAACAGAGCCACCACCGTGCTATCCTACTGTGTAGATGCATTCAAGCTCCGTCCGTACATCACGGGTGGACTGAACGCTGACAATACTCCTTTGACTGATCAACCGTGCGGATTGTATGTGAGACGCGACCGAAAGAATCGCCGACGGCTAATAAACGTGTTTGATCATAACGGGATCAAGTGTTATACAATTGAACGTGGCACTCAGTTTAGTCCAATCTGGAGGATACTAGAGAGTCCCAGCAGGAAAGAGATTGCAACAGTCCATGCAGGGCTTAGCAAACGAACGATTGATTTTCACAATCAGAAGGGCATGCAGCATCGTGTGTTGAAACATAAGCTGGGCAAATTGGGTCGCCGATTCTATCTGACCGACGGGGCGGTCTATACCTGGTCGAGATCCGGAAAGTATTTGGAAAAAATCATCAACCCAGGTGGTGGAGATGAAGAGGTGCATGAGCGATTGGCAAAAGCTCGGCTGATGAGACAATTCAGGTTCGATTATGAATTGTTGTATGACTACGGCAAAATTGATAGAGAAGTTGTTCTAGCCACCGCGTTCATTTCCATGGTAACCGAATGGGGGTTGGGCGGCAAAGTGGAAACCAGGGGCCCTACTATCATGAGAAAAAACTTTATTGCCCACACTTCGGAATTGCCAGAACCTGTGCCTCAGCCAATTCCATCCGCCGAGCAGCCGGAAGCGTTTGACGATGGAGACGAGGATTGTAAGTGCCTTGATAAACAGCTCCACCAGCCCGCTCCTCCTATCCCGCTAGGCGAGCCACCCCAATCCGTTGAAAATAGAGTGTTTTTGATTGTGGAAAGACCGGATGGCACTAGAAGTTCACCGTTGGAAATTACTCAATCAACAGATCAATACGATAACCCTTTACTTCAATTGACCGATGCACCAGAACCAGACTTCATTAGACACCAACCGTCGCACGAGACGGAGTCCTGAGGAATTCCAGTGTATTCCAAAATAATAGATTATTCTTAACTGTCCACAACCGAACTTGAGTCAATTTTTTTCTTCCGGAGAATGGGTGGACCGACTTTTCTAAACAAGTCATTCCGTCACTTTAGAAAAAAGTCCTGGTAAAGAAATCGTAGGAAAATCTGCCTCTCCAGGTCGGAGGCTCGGCAAATTACCGGGGTTGGAAAATAGCCGGTCTCGTCACGTGATCTCACCTTATTTTTCTTCGGCCTACCTTGTGCGATTTTTCGTTAAGCGCTAATACTCCATTTTTAATTTTAAAAATCACGACCACGCTAGCCGGTGATTCGCAGCTCATGGATATCTCTGTGTGTACATGCCAATGTTATTACGGACTCGGTTGAATACGCAGTTTTTAGGGATTGGTACGCGGACGTTTTCCCGGTTTGCACGGCCTCCAATTAGGATCCCGCCGAGGTTGTGGGCGCCCAAATCTCCAGCACAATTTGTCCGAACCTTTACTAATTCCAGAACTCTATGGGAGACAGCAGACAAATCAAAGGAACCGGAGGCAACTGCCAAGCCCACTCTGGAAACCAAAAAAAGGCAGGAGGATATATTAGCCGAAGGAGGAGCCGGAGAGAAGAAGATCCATCGAGTAATCATGAAGCACCTCATGGCATATCTTTGGCCGAAAAACAGTCCTGGCGCTAAGGCAAGGGTGGTTCTAGCGTTATCCTTGTTGGTCGGGTCTAAACTGCTGAATGTTCAAGTGCCATTCTTCTTTAAGAGCATTATTGACGAAATGAACGTTGACTGGGCTAACGAAATTGGTACAGTTGGAACCGTTGTAGGGACAATGATCTTTGCTTATGGGTGTGCCAGATTTGGTGCGGTGCTATTTGGAGAATTGAGGAATGCAATCTTTGCTACTGTGGCTCAGAAGGCAATTAAACAAGTTGCGTCTAATACTTTTGCTCACTTGTTGAACTTGGATCTCGGATTCCACCTTACCAAACAAACTGGTGGCATGACGCGAGCTATTGAGAGGGGTACGAAAGGTATCAGCTATGTATTGACCTCTATGGTTTTCCACATCATTCCTATTTCCCTTGAAATTGGCATTGTTTGCGGAATTTTGACATACAACTATGGCGCACAATTTGCAGCGGTAACAGCAGGAACGATGCTAACCTATTCCATTTTCACCATCTGGACTACTAGTTGGAGATCAAGTTTCCGTAGAAAGGCCAACGCCGCTGATAACCAAGCGGCAACTGTTGCATTGGACAGTTTGATCAACTACGAATCTGTCAAATATTTCAACAATGAGAAGTACCAGGTGATGCAATACGATAAGGCGTTGTCTGTATATGAAAGAGCTTCGATAAAGATTGCGACTTCCTTAGCATTTCTCAACTCTGGACAGAATTTGATCTTTTCTTCAGCCTTGACGGCTATGATGTACATGGCTTGCAACGGTGTGGCAACAGGTGCATTGACTGTTGGTGATTTAGTGTTGGTGAACCAACTAGTTTTCCAACTGTCGGTTCCTTTAAATTTTTTGGGATCTGTTTATCGTGACCTTAAGCAGGCACTATGGGACATGGAAGCATTGTTCAAACTTCAAGAGGTCAACGTCACAGTTAAGGACTCCCCCAACGCAAGACCATTCGAATTTAAGGGCGGACTAATCAAGTTTGAAAATGTTACTTTTGGATATCACCCAGAACGGCCTATTTTAAAGAACGCGACATTCACTATTCCAGCCGGACAAAAAATTGCCATTGTCGGTGCCAGTGGTTCTGGTAAGAGTACAGTGTTAAGACTATTGTTCCGATTCTATGATGTGCAAAGCGGTAGGATTACCATTGACGGACAGGATATCAGAGAAATGACTTTGGAAAGTATCAGAAGGGCCATCGGAGTTGTCCCACAAGAAACCCCGCTTTTCAACGACAGTATTATTAATAATATCAGGTATGGGAGATTGGATGCTACTGATGAAGAAGTTAAACAGGTTGTTCAGAAGGCTGAATTGACCAAGTTGCTCAGTCAGTTACCAGAAGGTTATGAAACGAAAGTGGGAGAAAGGGGATTAATGATTTCTGGCGGTGAAAAGCAACGACTCGCAATCTCACGGGTGATGCTAAAGAGCCCACAGATAATTTTTTTTGACGAAGCCACGTCTGCGCTAGACACTGAAACCGAAAAAGCGCTTATGGCTAAGATCAACACTTTACTTTCTGATGTTCATGCCACGGCGGTATTTATTGCACACCGTCTTCGAACCGTATCCAATACTGACAAGATTATTGTTTTGAAAGACGGCGCGGTGGCGGAGGAAGGTTCCCACAATGCACTAGTTAATAATCCGAACTCTCTGTACCATGCGATGTGGCTGGCGCAAGAGCATCACGAAGAAAATACCAACGAAAAGGATCTCATCGAATGAATGCAAAGAATCCAGCTGGTGCAACGGACAGTAAAACATTACGATGTATGATAGAATTGTATAAATATTAAAGCTTTGCGTTTTGGTTGTCTCTAGATTCGATTATGTTAATCGAGAAAAAAAAATAAGCGGGGTTGATCCGGGATCCCGAAATGAGGTCCAACTGTCTTATTTTGATGCCGGGATTTACAACGGCCATGCACTTTCATTAAGTCAGATTGATTCGTTTAGGTACTGTGAGGTGCTTATCTGGTGTATTAGCACCACCCTAAACGTGCTGTATATCATTCGAAATGTTCTTTACTATTACTCTGGTAAGCTCACCTTTTCTATACTACGGTAATGTCTCCGATAAACGAAGGTACTCTAATAGACTCTCTCGGTTTGAGGCATGATCTGCAAAAAATTAATACATGCGTATGCAGACTAAAACGTGAACGACAAGCCTCAATTCGTAAGATATATAAACTGCCAATGGGGCTCTCTGTGGTATTCCCACACCACGTTTTATCATTTCCAGATGATATCTGATATAAATCATTATCTGAGAAACATTGTACCAAGGGGACTTTCCAGTCCTCACCACCGAAATGGCAGCGACAGCACATTGACAGATAGGCCGCCAAACTACAACGATATTGAGCCGATTCCACAACAGCCACAAAAACCGCATTCCCTTCAGGAAAAGGTGAGCGCCTATTGGAACAATGCATTCAAAAGAGGGTGTTGCTACCAGCCATATATCGGCTTAGGTGCAAGGTTATCCCAAGCCTGGATTAACCAATGGACAGTCATAATGGTCTTGGTGCTTATCAAAATCCTCCTTTATAAGGACTCACTCGCCTATGCTCTTAAGAGCGCAGAGAAACACAGCATGAGCGCATGTGAGCACGCTGAAGACATGGTTTCGAATGCCATTTCAATGCCCCACTACATGGCTCAAGGAGCAAACGAATTGATCAAGATGGGCGTTGATCATGCCATCACAGCTCTTATCAAAACTCTTCTGTTGATCATCACCGGTGTTGAAAACTTGATCATTTTCAGTATTGAGATGATTATCGGTACCTATGCGTGCTTGATTACCGCGGCAATCAATAGCTCTGCCGGCACAGCTATCAATGCTACTGAGTCGCTTATTAACTATGTCAATGATGGACTTGAAGACATTACCGATGAGCTGGAAGACGGGTTAAATGGTTTGAGCAAGGTCATAAACGGCGCAGGTAATGTTATCGAGAGCGTGGGCGACTTCTTTACTGGCAAGGATGATACCAACATAAAGGACGTCAATTTGACAATTGACAAATTACACGACTTCAAGATTCCTGCTTCAGTTAATGAAAAGTTAACTGATTTACGAGATCATCTTCCCACCTATAATGGGGTGAAGAATGAAACTGAGAACTTGATCAGAACCCCATTCAACAAGCTTAAGACAGAATTGAATGGCACGCTTCATGATAAAATCCAATTCAACGCCCAGGCGCTTCCTGTTCCAGAAATGGAAAGCGCCAACTTCTGCTCTGATGAAGAGGGGATCCACCGATTCTTTTCTGAGCTTAACGAAGCTGTCGCTCTAACGACAAAGATCATCATCATTGCATTGATCGTTGCCGCAATTTTGGTCTGTATCCCTGTCATATACAGAGAAGTTCGGAATTGGTTGTGGATGAAAGAATGCGCACGAAGAGATCAAGACACTTCATCTGAATTCATCGAACGAATGACAATGGTCCATGACGCCAACAATCGGGGAATTGTGATCATGCAGAAGCTTGCTGCCAAGGCTATCAAGAAAGACGAGGAGCGAGTCCTAGTGAAATGGTGGGTTGATTATATCTTCTACCCTCCGGCACTGGCAACGCTGTTATTAGCGCTATGTGGTTTCTTGGTTGTTATCCTTCAATATATCATGCTATATCAAATCTCACAATCCCTACCAGCATTTCAACAAAGCATAGAAAGGGTTACAGGAGAAGCCGTTGGAATAATACGGACAGAAGGTATCAACTGGTCCAAGAGCACAAACCACGAATTGAATTCCACCGAGAGTGATATTAACGACGATGTCTTTGGATGGGTTCACACTGCCACCAGTAGCGTTAATGGCACATTGAACAAGTTCCAAAGTTCGATGAACAAGACTCTTCACGATGACTTTGATGGAACACCGCTGTATGATCCAATTGCCAAAGTCATGTATTGTGTCGTTGGATCGAAGATTGAAAAAGTGGAACAGGGTTTAACTTGGGTTCATGAGAATGCCAAGGTTACCCTTCCCCGTGTTAACGATTCTTACCTTTTGGACCAGAAGAACGGGCTGAATCCAGATAAAGTTGCAAATTCCACCGCAACAACAATCGTTGATACATTGGAGTCGTTAATTGATGCGTATGAGAAGAGCTTGCACCTGGAACTTTACATATCCACCGTCCTCTTCGGGGTGTGGCTGTTGGTGGCGCTATTAGGAGGGGCCTATTGTTTCTATGTTCGGAAAAGGAACAGTTCTCTCGCTGCGAGAAGACAAAAGCCATCCGAATCCCCTGCTCCACCATTACCGTCCTCGGCTGGCTGGTCCACCATGAATCACGAAATCAGACAAGGCATTGCGTTCCCCGGATTTACTGACTTGAAGCCTCCCACATTACCACAGCGGGACACAACTCCTCTGAGTGAATGGCCGCAGGGAGACGCATTAGAACCTTCATCAATCATTGCCACAGTTCCAATTTCTCCTGGTGAGAAAAATGTCCGACCAGAAACAGAAATTTATTTCAAGGGAGTTAGAGCTCAACACGCAGTGGTTGTGGAGCCAATGCAACTAAGAAAGAGTACTAGAGGCTACACTGAGTATTAGAATAGGTATTTTATGCGTAGCACGATTTGCTAAAGGTTTTTTATATTTAGTTTTTCTTTTCTTTTTTTTTTTTTTTTTTGCGTGTTCTTCCCCAATGAACCTCCTATCCAATTACGACTACGCATATTCCATGGTTCAGTCCAAGTTGGTTGATACATCGTGTTACTAATTCCTCATCCGTCACGTGACTATCCCAGTGGCGCGCATTAATGCGCGTCGAGAAAGGCAGACAACAGTTCTCACTCCGGCTCCGTGAAGCATTGGAAGGTATACAAAACAACAGAACAAGTCCAACAGCGAGTGGCCACGAGTTGTTGTACCAGGATAGATTGTTTTGGGACGCCAATTGAAAAGATAGTACAGAATGAGTGGATACGATAGAGCGTTATCAGTTTTCAGGTGAGTTTGCTATCTGGTCATGACGGGGTGGCAAAAATATAATGCTAACTGGGTGGTCTAGTCCCGATGGACACGTTTTTCAAGTAGAATACGCGGGTGAGGCAGTGAAGCGAGGCACCTGCGCTGTTGGTGTGCGAGGAAAGGAAGTGGTTGTGCTCGGATGCGAGAAGAGAAGTGCATTGAAGTTGCAGGATACACGAACCACCCCGAGCAAGATTTGTCAAATCGATAATCACATTACGCTTGCATTTGCGGGTTTGAATGCTGATGCAAGGATATTAATAGATAAGGCCCGTGTGGAAGCTCAATCGTACAAATTGAACATGGAGGATCCTGCCAGCATCGAATACATGACTCGATACATTGGCGGCGTGAAACAGCGATACACACAGAGCGGTGGTGTTCGACCATTCGGATTAAGTACGTTGATTATTGGGTTTGATCCTAACGATAATGTGCCAAAGCTCTTCCAAACAGAGCCATCAGGAGTGTTTTCTGCGTGGAAGGCCAATGCCATTGGACGCAGCAGTGATACAGTTCGGGAGATTCTGGAAAAGAACTGGGAAGCTGAAATGGATAGAGAGGCAACTGTCAAGCTGGCTGTTAAAAGTTTGTTAGAAGTCGTTCAAACTGGAGCGAGGAACATTGAGATTGCTATCATGGCGCCAAACAAAGCCATTGAGATGCTGGATCCAGATACCTTGGCCAAGTATGTCACTGAAATTGAGGAAGAAAAGGCTGCCGAAGCGGCGAAGAAACAACCTCGCTCTGGTCAACGTCAGTAGTTTATATATAATCATACCTTGTATTACACGATGGTTTATCTCGGTGTGCTCACGAGCGCCAGTGGCTTCTTCTTCCAGCTTATTATTGGAGCTACAGAATTATTGTTATCGTAAGGCCAGGTTTTCGTTGCTTGTTTATGAAGAATGTGGCGCACAAGTGGCAGTGAAAACTTCGAGTGGCAGTGGTTGGGAGGAAATACGCGTTTCGTCATTTAAATTCTCAACATTCACTTTATCATCGCCGGGACTCATTACACACTCACAAATCGAATATGGCACCGCCAAATGACAGCCCACAGCAACCTGGTGCCACAGGCGGAAGCGGTGGACAGGGGGGAGGAGGTGGAGGCGGACCTCCCCAACAGCCTGCGCCGGGCCCGCAGCCACAATCGCAACAACCGCAGCCACAGCAACGGCCAGCACAAGGATCATTACCATTGGCAGATTTGAACAGGATTGTGCTTGAATATTTAAACAAGAAAGGCTATACAAAAACAGAAGCCATGTTACGGCTAGAGAGTGCGCGAACTCCTACTGTGGCCAATAACAATAACCAAAGAAGTGGTGGCCCGTCCGCGGGAACATCCTCTAGGCCGGGAACTCCAGGTGCTATTGCGCAACAAAAGCAGGAAGATCCTCCAAGTTCGTATATTCGAGGCTACTGTTCTCTGAAGGATTGGACTGAAAGTTCGTTGGATTTGTATCAACCAGAGTTGCGACGGATACTGTATCCTATATTTGTGCACATCTTCCTAGAACTGATCTCAAAAAATCATTCTTCAGATGCAAAAAAGTTTTTTGACGAGTATTCTGTGGATTTTTCCGTCCTTCATGGGCAGGATATTGAAAAGTTAAGTGCAATTTCACTCCCGGGTCATTTGGAAGAAAATGATCTGGCCAAAAACTTTAGGTCAAACAAGTATCAGCTCAAAGTGTCACGAACGTCATTTGACTTGCTACTATATTTTTTACATGAAAATGAGACCAACGGAGGAGCGATCATCATTCGACTGCTTAATCAATACATGGATACTAAAGTCACGTCCTCACGACCGAGCCGATTTGACACTGAGACGTCACTTGACCCTGACGAGGGGCTCCCAGGGCTTGGAAACGCAGAACAAGTAGAAAAGTTTAATGTGCAGCAACCAGTAAAGCTGGGTAAGCTTCCAATGGACCCTGAATTCCAAAAAGATGTAACGGCCGCCCTCGAGCATAAGGACGCGGAAACAAAAGAAGAGGAAGTTGGAAGTTCCGGTGCGGGAACTCTAGTCAGTGAGTTTAACAAAATCAAGCAAGAGGATGAAGATTCGCCAATGAGGGAGGCATTACCACTTCCACAATACAAAACTGCAGATATAGAGGCTGAGATGCAAATAGTAAGCGATTCCCGAAGCAAAATCACGTTGGGCGCAACTCAGGCCAGTCTCCCAAGTGTCTGCATGTATACTTTCCACAACACCCATGACGGATTGAATTGCTTAGACTTTTCTCAAGATTCCTCGCTGGTAGCTGGTGGATTTTCAGACAGCTTTGTTAAAGTTTGGAGCTTAAAGGGTGAAAAGCTATCAGGTGCACTAAAAGATGATACACCTAGTACTAGCAAGCGATTGATTGGCCACTCGGGTGCTGTGTTTGGTACCTCGTTTAGCCCTGACAACAGGTTCTTGTTATCTGCTTCAGAAGACAAGACCACCCGATTATGGTCCTTAGATACATATACAGGGCTGGTCTCATACAAAGGACACAATCACCCAGTTTGGGATGTCAAGTTTGGACCATACGGCCATTATTTTGCTACTGCCTCTCATGATCAGACGGCAAGATTATGGAGCTGTGATCACATTTATCCACTACGGATTTTTGCGGGCCACATTAGTGACGTTGATACTGTAGACTTTCATCCAAACGGTACATATGTCATTACAGGGTCGAGTGATAAAACCTGTAGAATGTGGGACATCAACCGGGGTAGCTCGGTCAGAGTATTTATTGGTCACACTGCTCCTATTAACTGTACGGCAGTTTCACCAGATGGTAGATGGATGGCAAGTGCGGGCGAAGATTCTATGATTCATGTCTGGGATCTGGGATCTGGTCGTCGGTTAAAGTCCATGAGAGGCCATGGGCGCGCGTCGATATACAGCTTGGCATTCTCGCAAGAAGGCTCGGTCCTTGTCAGTGCTGGTGCTGATAACACTGTTAGGGTTTGGGATGTTAAGCGAGGAACTAACGACGCCGGACCCGAGCCAGAGCCGTTACAAACAGAGCAGGCGAACGGTGGCGGGACCAATGGCCAAGGAGATGGGACAGGAAAAACTGGTGAAGTAGATGTCAAAAAGAAGAAGGAAATTGTGGCGACCCCTGATCATATGTCAGTATTTAATACTAAGAAAACCCCGGTATATAAAGTACATTTCACCAGAAGGAATCTGTGTCTAGCAGGCGGTGCTTTTATGGGTTAATATATTAATTTGTTAGTAAATGATACTGGTTCAGATTAAATATGAAAGAATACCCTATATACGTAAGTTTTGGGTGATCCTGTCTATTCTATCCATTGCATGCACGTAATCTATTTCGTCAATCGTTTATCATGGACACGAGCTCCAAGTCGCTGGCCATATGCATGCCACTTGTCCGCTCTCAGTTTATCGCTACCTGGGCCCAAATAATAGTCTATAATTGGTTTGAAAGTATTAGCTGAGATTGGGACAAAGTCATATGCTTGTGAAATTCTAACCAACTCAATGGCTTTCTCAACATTTGGTGGGTAAACGCTAGAATTTCCATGCTTTATTCCTTTGCAATGGACTTTGCAGAGAATATCTATCGATTGATGGGTATTATAGGGACGCCGCAAGTAGGAAAATGGAATATTTGTCAGTGCGTCTTTAAAAATTTCATGAGCCAGGGTTATTGATTCGCGAGTTCTTATTCTAATGCAGAGATTTGTAACAAAAAGATCGGTAACCTTAAAAGAAATATCGGGCATTCGCTTAGTGTTCTGTTGTTTAATCACAAATTTTTTGTAAGAGTTGTATAGTGCTTCGATTTCCTTGAGATCGTCAATGTTGTTCAAGACTGAACGATAAATAATGTTTAATGCAGGTTCACAGTCATATTTAGAATCGGTATCGATAAAGGACGAGCCAATCTTATAAGGTAGCCGCTCGTACTTTTCCTCTGCCTCTGAATATTGCAAGAGCTTGGTCCGTCTGAGTATGCGATCGGCATTGTGTGGGAAAAAAATTCGATAATACCTAATCACAACACTTGGACTATAACGATCACAAATCAAAGTGAGAAACTCTGTACACATGGCCTGGTCCAATTTCCATCCTTTGGTGATTATCATGTCCAAAAGCTCGAAGCATTTCGTTTCAATTGCGTTTAACCTGAATCCCCTGAAAATTGTCACAATTGTTTCCGGGCTTGGTTCAATTCCGTTTTGTATCATTAAATCGTAAATAACACCGGCAGCTTGGATCCCATCTACTTCTAGCGCTCTAAGTATTAAGAGGTCCCATCGGCAGTTTTGTGCTTCGTACGTCAACCCACCCATTTTCTCTAATAACCAGTCGGCATATTCCGGGTCTTTGGACGTTCTTGCCAAATGCCTGAAGACAAATAATATAAAATCTTCTCGGAACCTTCCTATGTGGTCCCTCATGCTTTCCATTACGAGCTCTCGTGCTTCATCTGAAGTAGAGAATAGATTCCTCAGAAACACGCTAGCGCCTTTAAGATCAACATTCCGTGCCGCAAATAGTTTGAAAAATGAAGTATATGTAAATTTGGGAACTCTTCGATGTAAATGGTAAAATATGTGTGGATAGAGTTCCAATTTAATGCCACTGTTAAATTCATTTAACACCTGGTAAATTTCTCTCCAATATTTAGTTCTCCGGCTCTTCCCATATCTGGCGCCTTCTTTGAAATACTCGAATAATAAGCAATTCAGACCTGCCATCAATCCTTTTTTATACAACTCTCGTTGGCTGACGGATAATTCTTTCCAAAATTTATCATCATCAATATGCAAAAGAAGCCTGTGCGCCACTTCAAGATGACCACGGGTACATAACTCCCGAATTAGTTCGGGGATAAACTCAACACTCATTGGAGCAGGCGCCAACGGAACCCAAAATCTGTCAAAATACTCTGCATTATCGTGAATACACAAATCCACAATTATGTTGACAGCCCGAGGAGAAATTTGGTGCTCCCTTCTCGTGTACGTGCCATTGGAATATTCTGGCTCAAGTTGACGGGATAGAGAATCTTTCCATCGTTCCAATGCCTCAGATGGTTTTTGTGAGATCAAAAGGTCATGTATACATTTCATATTTCCATAGACCGAGCGAGCTTGAAACTTTTCAAACTGACCGAATGTTTGTCGGAACTCTGGTCGGACGAATTGCCCTTTTCCAAAGTACTGAGAGTGCCAGAACCTAGTAACTCCATTAGAGTAGCGACTTGCCTGGTTTCTGAGCATGAAGCTTATACCGTTCTGTCGCCCAGTTGTCGAGAGACAGTTCATTACACTAATACAGGTTCGTTTATAGAGATCCTAAAATTCGTCGGTCCGATGCCGGTGCTGAAATTTTCCACTCGCCCACCATAGCTCTATTCTCCCAGCCCGATCGTTTTGATAGGACTCCAGGAGATTGATGGGATCTGCAGCTGCAGTATCTTGAGAGAACTACGCTGTATTCGTCGTGGCGCTGTCAGACGACGTTTTGTGTTATGAAACAAGCTGATTGTGATTGGTGCAAATGCTGTTTTTGGATAGTTTTCCTAGTTTTTCAGGTTCGGTTCTTTATTTGAACAATAAGAGCGGTCCTGTGAAGCATTGCTCAGTGATTTTCGAATTCAAACGGTAGACAGGATTAAGGCTTTACCAATATCTTTAGTTTACGTACGGGCCGACACTATGAATCGTTAGGGATATACAAGACTCTGGGTAATCAAGACATTTAAATCCGCTTGAAAAACTTGAGCTGGTCGACTTTGCTTTTTTCTCCAGTTTTTGACTTTACAGGAAACAATGTCAAAAAATTCAAAGTCATCAGGTTTTGTACATTTCTCATTGAGAGATGGCGGTGTTAGTTTAACTCTGGTTCCATTTGTAAATCTGAAACAGACAAAATGCTATTTATTTTGTTTTGTTTTTTTTTCAAAAGTTACAAACGGAATTACAAGGGTGGGCACACAGTATATGAAAACTTCTGCAATTCAACTCAATCCACTCATGTGCACAAATTACGCAGATGTTCCCAGACAACCGAAATTAGGTAACCGATACGGTATAGCGCGTAAATGAATTGTGCTCATCTGATAATGGCCTCATTATGCGCCATACTACCACCGGAAGAGGATGCCTACAATGATCAGCAATCAGAAGGTCCAAAGTTACGCATATCAACGTCCCCGTTAATGCATAAATTAATTCAAGGGAAATGCAAGTTACACAAGGTCTCTAGTATTTGTGCCATGTTTACCAGGTCTGTTCAAATCTACGTAAGCACCCCCCAAACCTACAATTGTGGAGGAAAGTGGTCAGCACTGGTCAGTCCTTCCGTTGTTCGGGTGTATCTTAACTCATCATTTCTTGGTTGAGTCAATTAGCGAGCAAATTTCTTGCATAACCAAAAAATAAAATAAAATGAAATAAGCGCTCGGCAAATTTTGTGATTACCGAACAGAACCGTGTTTCTATATACAAGGCACGTTGAATGAATAAACGACTTCACCAGGTATATATAATAGTTAGTTCCGCATTGTGCATACGTCGTACATATATATACTTGCCTAAAGCCGCGCAACGGCAGTAGAAAAAAAAAAAAGGTTACGCTGAAACAAAAAATGATCTACACGACAACGGGGTGGGTACCGGCCACCACCTACCGAAGGTGCATAAAAAAGTAGCTCACTAACGAGCAAATTTCGGCAGCCTTATATAAACCTGGTCAGCGAGACTTTTAGGACATTCATCAAGTCAAATTAGTTCAATATGAATAAACACATGGGAATGGATATGGGATCAAAAACCACAATGTCAATGGCCAGCACAGGCACCGCCAGCGCCGCAATGTCCTCTTCCACCGGCGGCATGGGTGATATGGACATGGGCGGTATGGATATGGGGTCCAGTTGTAAGATGAACATGTATTGGAATTGGTTCACAATAGATGCGTGTTTTCTTTCTGAAAGCTGGCATATTACTTCTAAAGGCATGTTCGCCGGATCTTGTATTGGCGTGATCTTTCTTGTTATGGCTATGGAGATGGTCCGACGAGCACAACGAGAATATGACAGGTTTATTGTCAGAGAATGGAAAGCGCGAAAGGCTACGATAGATACTGAAGATGAATATACCGAAAAATCCCGAGGAAACTCGATTGTCGCCGGTCTAAGCCTAAAACCATCAGCATATAACCCAACGTTCCAACCCACACTGATACAACAGCTCATTCGGTCTGTGTTCTATACAGTTCAGATGGGCGCGGCATACATTGTCATGTTGCTTGCCATGTACTACAATGGCTATATTTATTTTTGTATCCTTATCGGTGCTCTACTCGGTTTTTTCTTCTTCGGATCGGATAATATCACGGATGGGTTGCATCAGGAGCCTGCTCACAGTACATGTTGTTAAAATGTGCATCGTGCTATGGGATATATACCATTGCAGATGTCACTACTCTATCGGGGTATCCTCGTTAGTCTTGACTTAGTTTTTTCTGTTTGACAATGCATGAAAATAATAATAAGAGAATATGAAAACGCGGTAGAGCAATTTAATATCTTATGGTGCACAAATTACAATATGCAGGAGTAAGTGCATAACTTACGTATGCATAGTCCAACCAGTGTTCGCATGGTGAAATGGTATTGAGAACGTTGTTGACACATCTGGATAAGCATATGCGCAAGGTGGGGCGGCGCTGAGCCACCGCACAAAGAGTGGTTTGTTCGGGTGTTGAGGTTAAGACTAGATAATTACTGGTAACAATGAGATTGCAAATAAGTTAGCGTTAATATTAATTAGAATTACATACAAAACAATAGAAGAATACCTTGATGTTAAAAATAGTTATATAGGGCAAGTAAAGATTCGTCGAAAAAGATGTGTCTGACGGTGTAGTCAGCATTGCCCCCTAGTTTTGGGGGGAATATGGCTGCATGGACGTGCTTGTTCTGATAGGGACTTAAAAAGGACTGTGGGGAATGGCTTTTTTGCTGCTGGTTAGTGAAACCGAAAAGAGAATCAACAATTTCATCAGACATTATGATGGGAATGTGTTCTTCGTTTTGGTCTTCTAAAATAGGCCTCAACCTAGCTTTTGGGGTGAAGGCTGTGTCTGAACGGTGACAGTTTTTTATTGTTCGGCGACAACGGTGACAGCGTTTGTAGAACACGTTGAAGTCCGGGAAATGAATGGCATAGGAGCGGAGAGCGGAGGCGAATCCATAGTTAACGATGTTTCTGGACGCGATTTTGTCAGGTGAGTTGAGTGAGTTTAGCATGTCAATATATTGTGAAGGGACGGAGGATTGGTTAAAGATTTGATCAACAGAAGTTACTGTGGGAATGTTCTTGGCTTGGAGTTCCAGGTGTTTAATCGCAATTAGAGTTTTTGGTGTTGCAGTGTAATCAACAGGAAACCGAATGGGTGTTGTTTGATTTGTGACGTCTGTGAATTGATATAAATCTGGTTCGATTTTATCTGGAGTTGTTGAACTAATGTGTTTTAAAGGTACAAAAGTCCAGTGTGGGAGCTCGTGAGAATCTGTATCTTGGAATTGAGTTATGTTCGTGTAGTCGTTGACTGTTACTGCTAAGTGGTTTGTCTTAGTTGTGTAGAGATTAATTGGAATTGGGCAGATACCGTAATCAGATATGAGGACTGTGTCGTGTACATTGAGCTTCTGCTGGACTTGAAAGTTCTCTAATGGGCAGAGGAGTGTCAAGTCATCAATTGTGTTGCTGGAGGAGAGATGATAAATTCTGTGGGAGGTATCGTGAAAGGACGTGACAATTGTCCTCTTTACTGTCGGGAAGACTGCGACTTACTGATCTGGGATGAAATATCTATACAAAAAAAAGAAGATGTGGAATTTGTTAATCGGCTCTTTCAAAAAGCAGCCAATTCTCAAGCTCCATTCGGGGGAGAATATGTGCTATTGGGGGGAGACTTTGCTCAAACTTTACCCATTTCTGGGGAAGACATGATTTCGGACTATAATGAGTCGGTAGTGACAACAGAATTTTGGCAATAAGTGGTTCTTCTAAAGATGGAAGAGAAAAGGATAAAAGGCTTACCACTGGAAATATCTGTGCAGAGCGATTGTATTCTTTCGGAGTTTATAGCGATTTTTTGCTTTCCTTTTTCTTTTGCTTTCGATGAACTCATTGGAAATAGCTAATAGTTTTGGCAATACGATAATATTATATTTTTCAAAATAATCTACAGGGTTTAATTGATGTTTATAAGATTTCTGGATGGGCGTTTCAGTTTGAGCTTTAAGCTTTGGGATAGTCAATTGCTGGTTCATAGTGGAGTTTTTGGTTTCATTATTTTGGACATATAAAACAATCGAGAGCTTGAATCATACGAAGATCGTCAGCTGCGACGTCATCAGATTGATTTTGCTGAGCCTCAGACCCGTGGACTGCAGCTGAGAAGTCATGAGGTCGAAGCTGATTAATAGAATTATTTTTTATTTTCATAGTAACCAAAGCGGTTACCACAGAGGCGATCCTTGACTCTGGCAGGCCGGGCGCGAGACACGCGAGAAAAAAAAAAAGGTTAACGTTAAAAGAGGCCAAAAGTAATATTTGAAATGAGAATTCTTTCCCATGCATTAGAGCATGGTAAAGGTAGAATGACGAAGTTAATAGAGAATTTTTTTAAATGGGGTCAAAGCATTTAAAAAGAAGCTGCAAAATGGAGTGACACAAACGGATCTTCTGAGCACAACGGACGATCTATTTCCTAAAACTGCAAAAGGTAACCCTTTTGGGGCAAGAAAATAAAATTAAAGTATAAGAAGAAACATTAAAATTAAATATATATTAAATTAATTATTAATATACATATATATATATTAATTAAAAATTAAATAATTAAAATTAAAAAATATTAATCGCTTCCGCGATTTTTGTTCTCCTCCGCAGGGGCTCGAACCCTGGACATTTCGGTTTACTTCGTCACCCATCGAGGATCGGATTAAAAGCCGAACGCTCTACCAACTGAGCTACAAAGGACGAGAACTGACGTCATCTGTTCTCTAATGATCCATCAAGTTAATGTTTCTAATCAAAAAAAAAAAATTTTTTTTCTCATTGAATTTAGCTGTGATATGGTGTGATTGGTTGGTTTGATTGATTTTGGTTGATTAAGTTAATTAGTTGTACGTATATCATAGTGAACATATAAACAAAAAAAAAAAATTTTCTCTATACGGCACAAGAGGTCCATCTCTTTTTGTTACATGGATTCCAGTCTTATCATCATTGGACATCTTTCCCGGATTCTATCTTTGCCTATGCCCTACCGCTCTGTCCTTTGTGTCGCGAGGCTCCAGACACTCGAATACATGCGTCCTTGGAGTGCCCAATTGTGTTATTATTATGGAATTATTCGGCTTCTGGTTGGGGTCCGCCGACTTTTCAAAAACTGGTTGACGTTTTTGTGAGTAAAGATAAGGCATTGGGTAAAAAAATTGGACGCATTCTTCGGGGTATCCATTCTATTCAACATGGCTATCGCTTCTCCCTCCCCAGCGCTGATCC
>JAJLUK010000029.1:0-32485 GCA_030570055.1 Blastobotrys chiropterorum
TAACACATTAAATACGGGGTTTGCGTGAATTACTTAATTGCAGTCTGCGGTGAAGACATTTTTTACGTGTCTCCATGGTTGTTTTATTTCGTCAAACGTTAAGGTTCTACAACGATCATGACATGCGCACATCACTGAGCCAGTTTTTTTCTTCGTTATTGGAACTTTACTTTTCTAGAAAAATGAAACCGCGGGATGGCCGGACGCCAGGTATGCATAAACCTAGTACCACGGTGATTGCGTGTGTCCAGTAAAATCACTGGCAATCGGTTCTCAGACCAGCCTTCCTGAAAGAAGCCGCTTCTAGGGTGCTCCACCGGACGCATTTCCTAGAAAAGAAGCAAGAACGCTGAGATTGGCTTGACGAGTCTTTTTGGCTTCGGAGAAAAACGAAACCTGTCGAAAGTAACACCACTCCTCGGATTATGAAAGGTCAGTGGGACTGGTGGGCGATACTCCTTTTCAATAAAGAGGAAGAAGCACTGATATACAAATCTCCGCACTTCGGAGTTACCTTTTTTGCTTCTTTTCGCCGACAGGGTTAGCGTGTCCTGCAGGTGGCTTTCTCTTTTCTAGAAAAGAAGCAAAAGCACTGGTACACATGTCTCTGCACAGCGCAGGTACACTTTTTGCTTCTTTTCGGAGGTAGCTACAATCAACCCCAAACAATTAGTGTGTCCTGGAGGCCCTCTTCCCGAGAACGAAGCCAAAGAATTGACACACACATCTCCACACAGCGGAGCTACCTTTTTTGCTTCTTTTCGGAGAAAAAAGAAGCCGCCGGAGGCTATGAACCTTAGTGGGTTAGTGGGGTCCATCATATTCAAATCTTGGAGCATATCCAAGGTATATCGCTTGTGACTAATCACAAGTGTTCCATTTTCCTTACTATGGTTAGAAAAGAAACAAAAGCACTGATGCACAAATCTCTGCGCAG
The DNA here is from genome assembly GCA_030570055.1 of Blastobotrys chiropterorum. Taxonomy (NCBI): domain Eukaryota; kingdom Fungi; phylum Ascomycota; class Dipodascomycetes; order Dipodascales; family Trichomonascaceae; genus Blastobotrys; species Blastobotrys chiropterorum. The sequence continues at coordinate 938 of JAJLUK010000029.1, forward strand.
CGCAGGTACACTTTTTGTGTCTTTTAGGGAGCAACTACAATCGAACCCAAACAATTAGTGTGCTGGGCGGCCTTCTTTTCGAGAAAAGAAGCAAAAGAATTGACACACATCTCCGCACAGCGGAGCTACCTTTTTTGCTTCTTTTCGGAGAAAAAAGAAGCCGCCGGAGGCTACAACAACCTCCTAGACCTTAGCAGGCTAGCAGCCCTGCGGACGGCCTTCGTTTCTAGAAAAGAAGCAGAAGCACTGGACAAGCTGTGGAGCTACTTTTTTTTTTTTTTTTGCTTCTTTTCGGTGGAGAAAGTAGCCATCGGATACCCCATCGCCTTCCTAGAAGTCCTAAAGATCGTTGGATATTCACACTACGCATAGACACATGGTAGTGAACCGAGAACATCATGTTTCACCGAAAAAAGTGCGTTGGCGGCACGAGCTTTCCTGCTCGTAAATAAACTGAATGCACGATACTTTAACCTCCCCCCCCCCCGCTGATTTAGCAGCCAAGACAACATTACACGATTGATCCGTGCGGTACCGTACACTCATTGCAAATCGCTACCTGACACTCTGTAGCGTGGGGCTCTCTTCTCCTTTTCTCCGAGAACGACTGGACGGACGGTTGCTACGCCCACACAAAGAGCCCCTGCCAAGATAACGTTTTTGCACCAAAATTGTTACGGTTCCTCCCTACACGGGCTTTTTCAGCACTGGTACGTACTGCATCACTGGTCACTTCGACTCTCGCTTCCCTAGACCCTGGTGGCGCACGGCCCCCCTCGATAATACCTTAATTTTCATTGGGAGGGTTGATAGAGCAAAGTGCCAAGAGTGAGAGAGCTTAACCCCAACAGCGGCTTTGGCCGTAGATCATGTCGATTCTATGCATTCGGATGGTAATAAGTATAGTTTACGATGCGAAATGTATTCTATCAGTATGTAGTGCGGAGAAGGCGCGGAGAAAAGTGTACCGTGCAACGTCCGATGAGAAGGACGAGCTAAAGAAAAAAAAAAAAAAATAGTCCGGGTCATGTTAAGCCTCATACGCAATAATACTATGGGCCAGCCGGGACACTTTCCATCTGTCCGGGATCTCCATGTTTCCGTCTCAAGTCGGCGGCCCCACACTTTCAACCGATCGTCGAAGGTGTTTCCTGATCTGGCGCGTTGCATAGGACCTTTTCCCCAGACACTTATATAAGGTGCAGGGCGTCCCTTTTTTTTTTTTTGTTTGGTCCCAACACCATCATAATGAGCAAAGTTGCGGAACATCTTATTGAGAAGATTCCTCCTCCTAAGGAGTTCTTGACCAGACATCATGGCAAGCCCCATCTGAGCTCGCACGACAACTATCTGGAGCTCTACAAGGAGTCCATCGAAAAACCGGATCAGTTTTTCGGCAAGATGGCGCGTGAGATGCTGACGTGGAGTAAGGATTTCACCACAGTCCGTAGCGGTGGGTTTGAGCATGGCGATGCAGCCTGGTTTTTGGAAGGTGAACTGAATGCGTGCTACAATGCGGTTGATAGACATGCATTTGCCAACCCGGACAAGACTGCCATCATTTATGAAGCGGACGAGCCCAACATGGGCCGTAAAGTGTCGTATGCAGAGCTTTTACGGGAAGTGTCCAAAGTGGCTGCGGTCTTGAATGATCTCGGAGTCAAAAAGGGCGACACTGTTGCCATCTACATGCCAATGATTCCAGAAACCATCGTTGCGCTTTTAGCGGTGACGAGAATCGGAGCGATCCACTCGGTCGTCTTTGCAGGCTTTTCCGCTGGCTCATTGCGGGATCGTATTTTGAATGCCGACTCTAGAGTGGTGATCACGGCCGATGAGTCCGTCCGTGGCGGCAAAATCATTGAAACGAAGAAAATCGTCGATGAGGCGCTTAAACAGGCTCCAAATGTGCACTCCACACTTGTGTTCCGACGAACTGGCAACCCAGAAGTTCCATTCAACAAGGGCCGCGATTATTGGTGGCATGAGGAGGTTCTAAAACACCGTCCTTATTTCCCACCAGTCCCTGTTAACGCTGAGGATCCATTGTTCCTCTTGTATACATCGGGGTCGACTGGCTCGCCAAAGGGTGTTATGCATGCCACGGGCGGCTATTTGCTCGGCGCGGCTATCACGGCCAAATATGTCTTTGATCTCCATCCAAACTCGACTGACATACTGTTCACCGCTGGTGATGTAGGCTGGATCACAGGCCACACATATGTGTTGTATGGCCCATTACTGCTTGGTGCAACGACCATGGTCTTTGAAGGCACACCAGCATATCCAAACTTTTCCCGTTATTGGGATATTATTGATTTGTACAAGATTTCTCATTTCTACGTTGCGCCAACTGCGCTCAGATTGCTCAAGCGTGCCGGTACATCATACATTGAAAACTATGACTTGAGCTCGTTGAGAACGTTGGGCTCTGTAGGCGAGCCGATTGCACCAGACGTCTGGGAATGGTACAATGAAAATATTGGCAGAGGAAAGGCCCACATTTGTGACACATATTGGCAAACTGAAACTGGATCGCACATCATCACACCAATGGCCGGCGTCACTTCAACTAAACCAGGATCTGCATCTTTCCCAATGTTTGGCATCGACGCAGTTATCATTGACCCAGTTTCCGGTAAGGAAATGGAAGGTAATGATGTTGAAGGCGTCTTGGCAGTTAGAACGCCATGGCCGTCCATGGCTCGATCAGTTTGGGGAGCTCATGCCCGTTTTATGGATACTTACTTGAAACCCTATCCAGGATTCTACTTCACCGGTGATGGTGCTGCCAGAGACAGTGAAGGATATTACTGGATCAGAGGAAGAGTTGATGACGTTGTTAATGTCTCGGGTCACAGGTTGTCCACTGCTGAAATTGAAGCAGCACTCATTGAACACCCCGATGTTGCGGAATCCGCCGTCGTTGGTATCCAAGACGAGCTGACCGGTCAAGCTGTCAATGCGTTTGTTTCGCTCAAGAAACCAGTTTCGGACGAGACTGCCGCAAAGAAGGAAATGATCCTACAAGTTCGAAAGGAAATTGGCCCTTTCGCCGCACCAAAAAGTATTCTATTGGTCGATGATCTTCCAAAGACCAGATCCGGCAAGATTATGAGAAGAATCTTGAGAAAGGTTCTTGCAGGTGAAGAAGATCAATTGGGAGACATTTCCACTCTTGCAAACCCTGATATTGTTCAACACATCATCTCCGTTGTGCATGCATCCAAGGGTAAGTAAGTATTAAATTATTTTTGTGTACTATGGACAATATATTGTGAATTATTTAACTCTATTCCGCCATTTCTCTGCGATAAAAGAAAATAGTATAATCTTTTATGAATCATCAAAATATGTTGTGAACGTACATTATGCTATGTTGTTAGTGTTTGTGTATATTTCGTGCAATTTTACCCGGTGACGAAGGCGTTAGTGTTGCGCCATCGCTCTCATACGGATCATCCTCCAGCTGAAACGAAACCGGGCGGTCCCCGTCTGGTTTCATACCAATTCTACTGTTAACCCTGGAGGGAGGAAGTTGACCACGCAGATTCACCATGCTTGTGGTTGTGCTCAAGCTGGTGTTGGACTCGAATCGTTTCAACTGGAACGTTGAAGGCGAATTACTTCGGGAATAGTCGTCGTAGTCTTTCAGCATCATTGAATCCCCACCATCATTCGTCGTCGCACCACCTTCTTCCAGTAGTCGTTCCGCAGCCGTATTTTCTTCCTCCTGTCGTTTAAATCGACCACCTGCTTTACGTTTCACCCATGTTATAAAGTTTGTTATGCGATGTCTGACTGATCCTAACATGAAGTAACGCTGTGAGGATCCTGCACAGTTGTAAAACATATAAATCAGCACTGCCGTAAGCAGCATTCCGGATAATAGTACTTTGACTCCAAACGGGATTGAGGATGTTTCCAAAAAGTTTTGTTTCGAACGTGTTGGAGGCGAAGAAACGTCCAACTCTCCACCGACAACGAACCCCTCTCCTTCACCCGCTGGCAAATATCCCACTACTGTCTTCTGTGCTGTAGACGCTGGGATAATTTGACTGGAGGAGTACAGCAGTGCACGTCCCAACGTCCATGATAGTTCTTTTCCGTTAATGTTAACAGCACTCTGAAAGGGATCCAAAAAGTGATGGATATCACGCGTGAAGAACTCAACAAGCTCTTCGTTGTGCGCTTCATCAACTCCTTCTCCTTTTTCCTCGTCATCGAAAGTTCGCTTAAATAGGGTCTTTGACGGATCATCTGAATCAATAGGAACCCCGAAACCCTCATGCAAAATATTAACAATCCAAGTTGCTTTGAAGCAAGCTGCTCGGAGAATATTCTTGGATAATTTATTATACCCACCTTTCTTTGCAACGGTTAAAATGTCATTCCAGTCTTTGGAGCAATACTCCTTCGTTCTAGCACTGAATTCTAAAAAGTCGTATTTTCCACCCAGGTCCAAAATGTCGTTGGCCGTATACCAATATTCGCTGACACCAACGAACCGATTAGTCGAGAAGTCAATTGCCGGAACGTGCACACCGTTGAAAAGACATGGGTTGTCCTTACAGGGAAGACCTTTTTTTAAAAGTGGGTACTGAGCTTTTAGGCATCTGTCAAAATCGCCTGTACCTCGAAACTTGTATTCTGTTCCGTTCTCATTTTTATACTCTAGTTTGGCCTTTTGTGGGATACATGGGTCTTCGATTTCATGTTTTGACGAAGCAACGCTACCAATGTTGGCAACCAACTGGTCTGAGTAACGGTTTCTGGCCTCATTAGCGCCGAAACCCAACCAAGTGGACACGAAAATTTTCCATTTATGGTCATGGCCATTCAATGTCCTCATATTTAAGTGAAACAAGTCATCCTCGTGCCTATGAGCTTCTGTGACATTTGGAGAGAATGCAATTTGTGCTGACGCACCACCCATATCCATAAACCCATAACTGGTCGGCTGATTCTGCCTCGGATCGCTGAATGTTTTACCATCGCCCAATAAATAGTTTAAAGCTATCCAGCCGTATAGTCCTTCGGTTTCGCCGTCAATCACGGACACATGAGACATGCACTCTGGGAGATAAAAGTCCGTCTTACCTTTCAGCAACGAACATGCAGCGTTTAAAATGTTATTCTGTTCTTCCGTAGGTAACAGCCTCATACCAGCCGTGGCAAGTAAGAACACAGGAGTCTGGTATCTCTCTTCTTCAGGTACAATGGATTCCGCATGATCCATAAGCTTTTTCAAGTGTTTTTTCCATAGCTCATTTAACTTCTTACCACCGTAATGCGAAATACCCGGTTCTATTTTTTTGCTCCATTCCACTCGCTGTTCGATTTGTGGGACGCTACCAGAATCATATTTGCCGTCCATCTTGAGCCTTGCTGGATCCGGCCAGCTGTATACGTGGATCCTGGATCCGCTTGATCCTGCATCAATAATCACCGCGTAACGAGAAGACAGCACGCTTTGTGTAGGAGCCCGACGAGTCAACTCCTCGAGCGCAGGCATTAGGAATACGAAAAAATAATAGGAAGGAGAATAACCTCTAGGATATTTTTTTTTTTTTTTTTTTTTTTTTTTGCCAAACTATCTCTGCAACTTTTGCGCGGTATCGGTATCGTCACACTTGTTCTTGTTCCGCTTCTTCTTGCCGGAATCCCGATACGTTCCCATTAAACAGGGTCCAAGCTCCTATAGCAGCGCACGGGCACTCTGTGAAAGAAGAGCAAACTGGATCGAAAAATGAGCCAATACGTGCAAATGTTTTTTCCATTTGTTTGCCTGTATCTTTTTATTTTATTGTATTTTTTATATGCATAATCTGCAAACGAAAAGTTCTGTATGTGTTGCTGCTGCTGTTACGGCATACTAATATTCTGCAATATTTGGCATTGAGCTGGCATGAGTGATGGTAATATGGAGGGAACTTTTTCAGCCGGTGACGTGCTTCCTATTCAATTCCGCAGCCAATTGAACATAGTGCCTATACTCGATGTGCTTCTAAACCAATTGCTGACACCCGAATAAGCCCAATTATCCTCTACGGCTGAAAAATGTTATAGCTCATACTGGTGTACAGTAAGTACAGTTTCCGTCGTTTCTCCAGCGGAGGAAATAATTCACCCTTCGTCGACCCTGTATAACTTGTACCCCACCGCAATACTTTAAACCAGGGTAAGGGTCCTGCGGGCCGATGCGCCGGGAGGCCGAAGTTGTATCGGATTTCGTACCACTGCGCTCCACGGTGGTTGGATTGAACGGTGTTGAACAATATCAACTAACGGGCCCTCGACACTGTTATTATTATTATTATTTATTACACTACCAGTTGGACATCTCTAAATCCTCATCTCTGCATCAATTATGAGCTCATCTGGCCCAAGTTCACGTAAGACCACAGGGTCATCTTCTGGGCTAGCGCAGCGGTACGAAGACGAAAAGGAACGGATTACAAAGTCGTGTTTTGCAAGACTGGATGAAAACGGACAATGTGAGTAACTGGATCCCCCCGCTTCTCCCAGATATTTACTAATTGAGCTAAAAATAGTGTTGGAGAGTTACATTACGCATGTTCGAATTACTGAGGATGGCCATTATCCTTCATCCCGCCCTCCACCAAATGCAAATGAGAGCTCAAAAAAGCCGCGTGTTATTATAGTCTCGGTAAGAAAATCAGGTCGCGTACGAGTGCACAAGTCTCGAGAGAATCCAAACGGCACTTTTCAAATTGGTAAGACTTGGAATTTGGATGAGCTCTCCAAAATTGAAAATGATCCGGTAGAGGCCACTGGTTTCACCGTTCATCTTGGGAAACCGTATTACTGGGTCACCGCCACTCCTAAAGAAAAGAGTGTGTTCATTGGAAGCTTAGTCAAAATTTACAAAAAATACACTGGTGGTAAAATTCCAGAATTGGTTGGGGTGGATACTTCCGGACACCCTCTCAACAGTAATAGCTCAGAACAACAGTCAAAGCAACATCACCATCATCACCATCACCATATGCCGCACTTTCATCAAAGATCCAGGCAGGGGTCAGCTGCTTCGTCTTCGGACCCTAGAGGGACCCCTCCATTGAATGCGCCCTCGTCTGCGGGAACTTCTCCAGCTAATTCGAGGCATGCCAGTGCTAGTAACGTTGGACAAGTGGGATCGCCTGTTGAAAGCAGAGGACCTCAAACTCCGTCACAACAGGTATCGCATCATCCACCCAGTGTCAATAGCTCACAGACAAACTTTTCCGATCAGCATACAACCCCAGGTTCACCGGCAGTTGGAACTCGAAAACGATCGTCTACAACTCCAATGGCTGATCCACCAGCTCTTGAATTTGATAATAGTAATACGACAAATTCTCCACAGTCTCATGCTACTCGGAGCCGTGCACATTCTTCTGCTCACAAGCGGCGATCTTCTCAGTTTGGCCTCACCAGCAGTAGTGTTGCAATTCCGGCTATGAGTGAGGCTGCTGCCGCTGAAGAAATTGCTGTGGACACGGAGAGTCAAGACAATCAAGAAAACATACCAATGGCCACTTCATCACCAATTGATGGAGCACCATTACCTGCATCATCAAACAATAGTTATTCTGAAACGGGGGATTCGACGGCATTTTCAAAGGGCCATGGAAGAAACCGTTCTTCGGTACACGATGTCAGATTGTTCGCTAGAATCTCTCATCATGAAGGCCAAGAAGAACAGGAATATGGGCAAGACGATGTACAGGACGACAGAGAAGTCGAATTAGACCATCCGACTCTACAAGAACCAGAACCGGAACCAGAGCCGGCTGAAATCGGTCACGAAGTTAAAGACGCAGAAAATGCCAATCACTCAACCTCAACGACAAAGGGTCATTCCCGACAGAGATCTGTCGGGTTTTCCGATTCATTAGAGCCACAAGGCGAGATGCTTGGTGACGAATTGAACAATCAAGGTCAAGTTGAGAATGAACTTGGGGCAAGTTCCATTGGCCGTTCCAAGTCTCGTGAGTCGTTAGTTTCTAAAAATCGCCTTTCATTTACTGCACAAAAGGATGCATCGGCAGTTGAAGAAACTCTTGGAGAATTTAATTGGACCGGTAGAGATGACTTCAAAACGCTTGAATCAAACATTACAAATGAACTTGCAGCTATTGAGGCAGCGAACTTGCACAATGTTGTAGATCTGGATGACAGACTGGACGAACTGGATAACAGTTTGTCTGCTGCAATTTCCGAATGTGAAAAGCTTGACACAATGCTGGCATTCTTTTCCGTCCAACTTGGTAGTTTTGGTGATGATATCACACATATTGAGAGCCAGGGTCAAGGTTTACAAGTCCAAACGACCAATCAAAAGTTGCTATGGAATGAACTGCATAGTATTCTACAAACTGTCTCATTGCCAGAAGACTTGCTAAGTGCTCTGAAACATGCGAAATTGGATAGTATTAAGGATCTGAGTATCACGGAATCAGCTCTAGTTGAGTTGTACGGCGCATTGAAAATGTCTGGCGACTCGGCAAACGACTCTTTAGGCGGCATGCGTGCGTTACGTGAGAAACGACATGTGTACGAACAAACGCAAATGGAGTTTACCCAACAGTTTAGAGGGTTTGTGGATCATCGGTTCAAACGCGCTATGCAAGATTGTGATAAGGAACTCAGCAGCGTCACGCCATCAGAAGAGGCGCAATTGCACCAAATTGAGCCAACTTTCATGCGGTCTGTTTTCCCATTAAGTGGAGTTATTCTCTTCTTAAAAGAAACTGACCAAAACTCCTACATGAATATCTTGAAAGGATATGAGAGCCTGATCAAAGCTTATTACGAAAGTTCAATTGGCTCATACTTGGCGAAATCCAGACGAGGTATTGCGGCGTTGCTCGGAAAGGTAGAAAAATTTGCTTTTACCGGAAAAGATCAACCTCACCACCATTCAACTTTTGATGGTGGAATTGCCAAAACATTGAAAAGAAGTGGGACCCTTGCTAGGCTGCGGTCTGACAGTAAAAGCGACGTTAGAAATAATAATCTTAATTCTAACGGAACTGTGGGAGGTGCTTCAAATGGAAACGGAATGAATAGCAGTGGAGGAAACAGTGGCGTTGGTAGTAACGGCGCCAGTAATGACGACCTGAAAGGTTGGAAACCGGATGCCAAGATTAGGGGACAAATCAAAACGGCCATCAACAAGGTTATTTTTTCACTTTGTTCTGTCTTAACATGTCAACAGGAGGTTTTGATTTTACTGTTTCATCAGTCTTCATTCACTGCGATTGCATTTCCAGATTTTGTCAGGAAATATCCTGTGAATAAACGAGTTAGTGGCAAAAGCTCTGCTGATTTTTTCAATTTCAGGGACATTGATTCAGATCGTAGCCAAGCCCGCGAACTGCAGAATGCAATGAACAGCATCTTTGGACCAATGCAGAATGACATGGTCAAATTTGTCGACTTTTTAGGTAAGAACTCTAGTTTAGATACACCATACTTGGTTGCATCGCTGGAAGTTCAAATGAACTCGTTACAAACCACCAATCAGGATTACTTGATGCATATTATAACGAGATTAAGGGATCGAGCAGTATCAATGTGGCAACAGTTTATCGAGACAGAAATTCAGAATGTGAGCAATACGTTAGTATCATCGAAAAAGAGAAGAGGAGTCGTTTATTTTGTCAAGCAATTGCCAGGTTTCTGCAGAGAAATTGAGAAGGATCTTTCAGAGGTCCACACCAACGAAGTTAGTGTGGAAGAGTTGTCTGTTCGCCAATTAGTTGATGACTCTTATGACAAAGTATTCAAGGCAGTTTTCCACAATCTTCAGCGAATTGCGAAAGAGCCAAGTACTGCAAACAATGAATCAGCATTTGGATCTTTACATGCCTCGCCAAGCTTGTCTAACAGTACAAGTGAGTACGAAGATAAGGAAAGATTGAACTATCATATCATGATGATTGAGAATATGAATGTGTTGAAGGAAGGACTGAATGACCTTGTGGAAAATGCAGTTCTCAAGAGTCATCAAGAAAGTGCATTGGTAAATTACAAAACGGAACTGGATAACTATATTCAAATGGTCATTAGAAGGCCATTAGGAAAACTCATTGAGTTTATTGATGGTGTAGAGGCTTTGATCGAGAAGAACCCTGGCGAAAACCCAGCAGCTAGACATGGTTATTCCAGGGGCACGTTGAAAAGGGTTTTATCCGGGTATGACGCGAAAGAGATTCGAAAGGGTGTTGATGTTCTCTATAAGAGAGTGGAAAAACATTTCCTTGGAGAGTTTGAAGAAAGGGCTGGCAAGGACCCTCAGCTCTTTAACAAGGTGTGGTCAGCACTGCAAGCACAATATTCGTCTTTACATTCCAGGCTTGTGCAAATTTGCGACCGGTATTACCCCGGTTCGGACGGTGAGGCAGGGTCCAACTTGATCGAATTTGGTAAAAATGATATAACGACTGCATTTAACAAGTAATAAATGATTTTTTTTTTTTTCTTTTCCATACCATTTGAACTATCATACGAAAAAAGTTGTACGCACATACACCTATTACATCGAACCAAAAGAACGGTTCAGGCATATATTACGTTAGATTATACTTGAGGGTATATAAGATTGGAAGTGTGCTAAAAAAACCGAGTTAAAAAACTTGAACAAACTAGAAAAAACAAGAGACTAAGGGTCTTTTTCTTTCATCCTGCTATACCTTTGGTAGCTTCTCCATGTCGATCCCCCATTCAGGGTTAACCAGCTTGTCTCTGGCCTCCCATAGATACTTATAACTGGTTTTGATAGTACCGTCACTGACACCAGTTTTTTCTGCAATTTTGGCCGCAGTTACATTTTGGGAATATAACCCTGCCGCCATGTAAATTGCCGCTGCAGCTATGGAGATTGGAGACCGACCAGCCAAAGTGCCTTCATCCTTGGCCCGGCGGGCAATGTACTCGGCGGCCTTGGTAACCTGGGAGGGCAAACCCAAATGAGAACAGAATCTACTCATCAAATCCTCCGCGGTAGTTTGAGAAGTGGCATATTCTTCATTTGTCGTATGGGACAGCTTGATACCGGCAGAGAGAAGTAATTTTTCCATAATCTTAAAAGTCCTTCCAATTTCCTTTTTAGGGACACTAGTCAAAGCCCAAATTTCTTTGAATGTTCTAGCCACACCTGAATGTCTGCAAGCAATGAAGATTGCTGCAGCCATAATACTCTCTTGACTCTTACCTTTCAACTTTCGATCATCGTAAACAATTTTATATGCTTCCTTCGCCGCATCCTGGACCATCTTGGGCAACAGAAATGCCTCGCACATCTGCGAGATTTTGCTGAAGGCGGTTTGAAGGACAGTGTCCTTCTTATCGCTGGATTTGGACTGGAGTCGGTTGAGATCTCTACCAAGATTAGAACCGGGCTGACCATACGAAATCATAGTATCCAGCTGATTGGAGTCGAGTAGGGGGTTACCAGCATCACCTACACGACTTGGATCGTCGTTTCCTTGGTCATCATTGGAGAACGTACGCCATTCAGACCGAGTGTCTACGATTCGATCACCCAGCACCAAGCCACAGTTGCCGCAGACCATATCACCCTCGCTGAACCGCTCCACAATGTCGGGAGGAACGATGCGACATTCTGGACACATCAATCTGACGTTCAGGTTGGCATGATACGGTTCGTCTTGCACAGCAGTCGTCATGGTGGGTGGGGAAGAATAAAAGAAGCTTTGCCTTGGGTTCGCTTCTTCTATTAGTAATGGTTGGGAGGTTCGGATCGGTTGACCGGTAGCTCGGCGTTGCGGTCGTTATTTCAAAAAAAAAAAAAAAAAAAAAAAAAAAAAAAAAAAAAAAAAAAAAAAAAAAAAAAAAAAAAAAAAAAAAAAAAAAAAAAAAAAAAAAAAAAAAAAAAAAAAAAAAAAAAAAAAAAAAAAAAAAAAAAAATTTACTGATAACGGTGCGAAAATTTCACTCACAAAAATCAAATCTCTACCAGTTGACCCAACACAATGAAAGTGAAAAAACCAACTAGTAAAAGAAAGAGCACGAAGCTCCAAAAGGGAATTGACAAGAAAGTGGCGGCGCATAACCGGAAGCAGAGGAAGTTGGCCAAGAAAGATGTGACTTGGAAATCGAGGGTTCCAAAGGATCCAGGTATTCCGAACTCATTCCCATATAAGGGCAAGATTCTAGAAGAAATGGAAGAGGCCAAAAGGCTTGAAAGAGAGCAAAAAGAAAGAGCTAGAGAACAAAAGAGAGACGCTGCCCGAGCCCAAGGCATGAGCGAACAACAGATTGAAGAAGGGTTGGCTCAAGAAGAACAACTAGAGAACACTAATAGACTTGCTGCATTAATGGAATCTGCAAATGCTGCGGCGAAGGAATACAATGGGGAAGAAGATGGCGATTCAGACATGGACATGGATGGTGAAGACGATGATGACGAAGTTAATGAGATTTTAATTGATACCGTTTCGGAAAGTGTGGATAAGGAATCCTCAAGAAAGGCCTTCGACAAGATTTACAAACAGGTTGTTGCCAATTCTGATGTCGTTTTGTATGTATTGGATGCCCGAAACCCGGAAGGCACCAGGTCACGACAAGTTGAGCATGCAGTTCTTGCGCACCCGGAAAAGAGACTGATTTTTGTTATAAATAAGATTGACTTGGTGCCTGAGGAAGTTTTGCAAAAATGGAGAGAGTATTTGGAGCAAGCTTTCCCAACAATTCCTCTTGCCGCTGCCAACTGTGCACCAAATGCGCAAACTTTTGAGCACGGGAAGTTGAATAGAGTCACCACTGCTAATAACCTTCTACAGGCACTCAAAAAATACGCGCAGAAGAAGAGATCTACGTCTGTTGGTATCATTGGATATCCAAATGTTGGGAAATCATCTGTTATCAATGCTCTCACCTCTCGACATGGTGGCTCGCGAAGTGCCTGTCCAGTGGGTGCCCAAGCTGGTGTGACCACGTCTATTAGAAAAGTCAAAGTTGATAACAAATTGAGTGTGTGGGATTCTCCAGGTATTGTTTTCCCATCTGAATCGAAAAAGTCCAAAAAGAAGGCCAACCCAGTTGAGGAACAAGCTCGATTGGTTCTTCTCAATGCCCTCCCACCAAAACATATCGACGATCCGCGACCGGCAGTTTCGCTCTTGCTAAAAAAGTTGCAAAAAGTTGAGTTGATTGATCGCCTTTATCAAACCTACTCAGTCCCACCTATTGTTACTAACCCTCATGAGAAGTTTGTCACTGAACTCCTATTGCACGTTGCAAGGAAGATGGGAAGATTAGGCAAAGGTGGTGTCCCTGACATGGAAAGTGCAGCACAAGCTATCATCACTGATTGGAGAGATGGTAGGATCGTTGGGTGGGAGTTACCGCCAGCGCCATCTTCGAAAGAGGCCAAGGTTGCAACTGAAACTTCTCAACCGGTGATTGTTGGTGAATGGGCTCAAGAATTCAGCCTCGAAGGTTTGTGGGATCCAAACACTGATATAATGCAAGATTAAATGTAACTAGTTAATATATTGAACGTTGTATGCTTGTGCATAAAATTCGTGCTGATCACTTATCTCCGATTCAAACTCATCAGCCAAGACACTCTAATTATGCATAAGAATTTTGAAGGAAATTATTTGGGTGTATTTGCGTGGTGTCCCAATCAGTCGGTTTCGTTTTACAATCCCAACCTCGTGTTAGAGAGGAAATTTTGTTCTCGTTTTCTACCATCTTATCACCTACGCCACAGCAGTCCAGGTGTGGCCGCTACGGAGGATAACCGGGTCAGATAATTTCAGTGCACTATGGGGTTCATTGGTGGTGGACTGAGGAGGAAAAGGAAGCGTGTGGCAAGTGACAACAAGAATGACGATATAAAGCGGATCAAACCTTTGGAAAAAGAGCGATACCAGTCATTACATACTAATGGGGAATTGACGTTTGAAAATCTTCCGGCAGAGATCCTCCAACATATATTTATTTTGTCACAGAATTTTTCACTTGCGGAATGTTCCAAAAAAACGTGGCATGCGTTAACATACAGTAAAGCGTTGAATAGAAAAATGCTCAACAAGGCGCGAGTACCGATTACGATAAAAGGAACAAGTGATATTTCCGCGTACTCTATATCGGCAACAACTTGTGCACGGAGATTTGTCACGGTTGACCTGTTGAAAGAACTGAATATAATTCGGTTCTCTGACGAGGATAGCTTTGAATCAGTGCCAGTTCCACAGTCTGTTGCATCAAAACCTCTAACTTCAAGGAAACTTGATCTCTTAGAATACATGCTCACAGCCAATTGCATTTTACCGGGCAAAACCGAGCTGTTCCAATGGGCAGTTGAAGAGCGCGATGGTGACCTCGTCAAGAGATATTTATCCATGGGGGTTCCAGTTGATTACCGTTCGCTCATGCTATCAATTGAAATGCAGAACTATTATATTGCACAAGATATTGTGTCATCGGGAAAAATCAACTTGAACGATGTCAATTTATGGGAGTGCGTTATCAAGAATCAGGACCGCATTGCATTTGAGTTCCTACAAAGAGCCGGTGGAAACCCTCCATACCATTCCATCTTATAGCTCATGTATTTATTTATTTTTATTGAAAGATGCATATGCATACCGACTAATATTTGTTTTAAAATTCATGTTGATCTCCAAAAACCCGTTGTCGGGTTGGTTTTGCGGTTACAGGTCAAAACGTATATAATAATTATTTATTAGTAAGCATAGTCGGGTGGAACTGCAGTGCTTGGAGCAGCAGGGTTTATGAAATTAGGAGGCTGTTGCTGCTGCTGCTGCTGTGGCTGTGGCTGTTGCTGTGGAAGCGGTGGTGGAACAGTATGTAAATCAGCAAACCAAGGATGCTGAAGAGATTGACGAGCAGTAATACGATCTTCCGGTCTCATTTGTAACAGCAACACCAACAATTCCAAGGCGAGAGGATCAATCTGTGGAATGATGACCCGTAAGTCTTGAGGAGAGTAGATTGGAAAATCATTTCTATACCCGGGTAAAGACGAAATACCTGGCCAGGTGCGTTCATTAGGTGTGCCCATGAGTTTGAAAATCTTTTGCAATTGGTCGTCGCTCGAGGTACCAGGGAACAGAGGTCTACCGGTGAACATTTCGGCCAAAATGCAGCCCGCAGACCATAAATCGATAGAAGTGGAGTAAGTTCGAGAGCCCAGGAGAACATCCGGAGCTCTGTACCACAACGTGACAACTTCGTTGGAAAAGGTGTTGACAGGGATGCCAAAGGCTCTGGCTAGACCAAAATCGGCCAACTTGAGCTGGCCCTTGTTGTTGATCAACAAGTTTTGTGGCTTAAGGTCTCTATGCAAAACACGGTTCTCATGACAAAACATGATCCCGCTGAGTAGCTGATACATGAAGATTTTGACTTGCTTAGCATCCAACGCCCCTTTATTACCATGGTTATCCATGTACTTTTTAAGATCCTTATCCATGTACTCAAATACCAGGTTTAACTTATTTTCTGTGTGGATAACGTCATACAGCGTGACAATGTTCTCGTGCTTCAGCTCCTTCATGAGGGAGATTTCTCTAATCGCAGTGGAAGGGGTGCCCTCTTCGCTGTCCAGGTTGATTTCTTTCAAGGCAACTAGCTGTCCTGTGTTCCGGTTCCTCCCTCTGTACACGGTGGCATATGTGCCCTCCCCTAACTTCTCAAGCTGCTGGAACTGCGACGCACTGGTCATTATGTTTGTTTATGTGTGGTGGTAATGAGTATAAAACCCGATCGCTCTGGACACCTAACTTATCGGAAGTGTCATAAATATATATGTGCCTATCATCACACGCGCGTGGCGCGCGATTTTTTTTTTTTTTTTTTTTTTTTTTTGGTGACTGATAACAACATAGGAAGAGATTGTAAGCAGCTTGTAGCTGGGTTTTCTTGCCACCGTACGAGTTTTCGACAACGACGACTTGCAATTGGTTTATATAGTTTTTACTTAGGACCATTTACAGCTCTTTATTTGTATGGATGTAGCGTTACCGGAAATATGAACATAAGCATTGTGCGGGCCGAAATATGCATAGCTCTGTAGATGTGCATCAACCACTCATTGTAATTAACTGTAGCGCAGATGAATTGCGGAGTAGTACTGCGATCATATAAGTAGCTATGTATGCATATGTTGAATTATGTTCATACGAGCCAAAAGTATGCAATTATGTAATTTATGCATGTTCAGAATTCCTGCTTGTGCCCAGGGGTAGTGTATTATTTGTCTTTTTCATGCACTATATGCTCATACTTGACTGCCGCTATGACGATATGTCGATATGGATAATTTAACTAAGTTAAATATGGTTAATTTAAGTTTAGCTGCGCATATGTATAACGTTATATTCAAATATGTAGCTACTGGGAAGGAACAATATGCAAACCTGCGCGTTTATCATGGGGTTGCAATATCGACCGTTTATGCCTCTCTACATAATTCGATTCTACGCATGTCAAATTTCATTTAGAAGCAAGTCATGCTCGTCAAAAAAAGATATATGCATGTCAACGTCGGTCAAGTTTAAATAACTTGTAGTGCTACGGGCTTAGTGGCAGCTTTGTTAGTACTCGTCGACGTGCGCCCATATGTCATATGCATAGAGGCACATACCCAACTATGCCTATAGGGGACTATGTATAGAACTGAATAACATCATAACAGGCCGTAATTGTATTACTTAGAGCTGACGTTCCTATATAATTCAAAGTCGACGCGTACAAAAGAGATGAGAAAGGCGTCTTAGCGAGGACTTGAAACCGCCGGAGAGAGAGAATCGCATGCCGGAGTTTCTAGCAGTACACTCGCAGAGCTACTCATTTCGGAATGAACCAAAAAAACTGCCAGAAGCAATTGGCTCCATTTCTTTCAGAGAAACAGCCGACTTAGTAGTAGACAATCAACGCTCACGTGACCGCTTCGGGCAAAAGCGCTGCTACGCTGCGCGAACTTACCCCAGCACTTAAAAAAAAAAAAAAAAAGAAAAAAGTGAAAAACGGTAGGAATAATAACAGTATCTTCACGAATGGATATCATAGATCTTAGGGGAGATGCGTCAATACTCGGGCCAGATTGGACGGCCATCTACTCGTCAAAGGCGGAGTTTGGCGCCCGTCACTTCTACAGCGCCATGATGAACATCATTCGTCAGCCTAATGTGAACTCAACCGTTATTATGAGAGCGGATGTTTTGTGCGAAGAAAAGCTGAATAATGAAAGCGGAAAAATGGATGTTGTGACCACTGCATATACTGATATCGATCATAACACAATGCCATTGAGCCATCAACTAGAAGATGTTGAACCTCGCCGGATCAGTCTTTACATGGACCTGGTCCAGCTGAAGGTCTCAATTGTAAGACGAATAATACCGCGAAACCCACGGAGGGACCCGGTGATTAACCAGACGTGTCTTGTCTTTGGTAGTGAGGATGATTCCACCACTATCGTAGTCTATCTGCCTCACATCAGCGACGGGTCGCATTGTCCGTTTTACCTGCCTCCAATGAAGGCGGTTGCAATTGCATACCATCAGAAGGAGATTTCAGTGCATTATATTCCGTTCATTCATGAGGATCTCGAGTCGTTTAAGGATGACACAAATAGAAGCATTCGGATTGCATTACGGTTGCTGCAGACATCTTATAAACATTCCAAGGGTGTCATGGACGGCTACCGAAAACGCGTGAATCATGATGTGATTGTGGACAAAGTGGCTTTTCAGGATAGGTATATTATATTGAAACAAAAGTATGCCCAGGATTTGACAGCGAACTGGGTTGAGAGCACGGATCCTAAAAAGCATGTGTTTGAGGATCTGGCCATTGCTGCGTTTTTGATAGAGCTATGGAAACAAATGTACAATTCGCCTTCCGAATTCTCGTTCTTGGATGTCGGGTGTGGCAATGGCTTATTGGTACACATTCTATTGTCCGAAGGCTATGAAGGACTTGGTATTGATGCACGAGCCCGCAAGTCCTGGTTAACTTATCCAGTGTCATGTCAAGAAAAGCTCAAGGAACAGATAATTGTCCCCCGAGTGTTGTTAGACTGCAATGAAAAATCCAGCCAAGAGCTAATGTCGGACCCGTGTGTCAATACGCTAGACTTGGGACAAAACGCTTTTCTTATTGGAAATCATTCAGACGAGCTGACCGTCTGGATTCCATTATTCGGATACCCGTTCATGGTAATTCCGTGTTGTTCGCATTCCCTCTCAGGGGCCAAATTCCGGTTCCCGGCCAAGTCGCCTGAAAACAAGAGTACCTATGCCTCATTAGTAGATCATGTTGAGGAAGTTGCTGCTAGTTCCGGGTGGAAAGTAGAAAAGGAACGACTTAGAATTCCGAGTACCCGTAATGCAGCAATCATCGGTAGATACAGACAAGAGCCTAAGTTTTCGATCCCCGAGATCATTGCCAATGAAGGCGGCGCTGACGGATGGGTTCAACGAGCCAGTGCATTGCGTTCCAAATCGCCGCGTCGTCATTGAGACGTTTTCATCTACTGTAATTGTATATAGATGGAGTATTTATTGCATTAAGTTAACATTATACACAAAAAACGTTAGAAAATTTATTATTTTTTACCCTTTCCGGCAAGTTTTCGGGCTTTTCGCTTTTTTCCAATTATAGAATTTACAGATGCGGTGGCCTTCCTCTTTTTAGATTCCTCTTCAGCCTCACGTTGTTTGGCCTTTTCAGCTTCTTCTTCTTCTTGCTTCTTTTTCTTTCTGAACTCCACCATGCGGAATTGATTGTCCTTTCGACGTTGGACAACTTGAGCATGTTCCAGAGCGAATTCAACAACCAGCCTTCTACCAGTCGTATCCTTTTCAATTTTATCAGCCTGTTCTTCAGCGAGACCTGCAGCGATTTCGTCCTTCGTCACCTTGTGGGCGTTTAACCAACGAAGAGCCATCAGCGCAGATTTGTGGTCACGGAACTCAAGGAAGCCATATCCTCTGCTTCTGCCAGCTTCACCAGACGTCTTTTGTTCGTAAATGATCTTAGCTTGACGAACCACACCCTTTTTAGATTTTGGAGCGTCTTTGCTAGCCATCCTGGATCTTTCCAACTCCTCCTTCGTTAATGGTTGTCTGTTTCCATCAGAAACTTGTCGGGCAAAGTCCACAACACCTTTTCGTCCTAACGCTTTCAGTGCTTTTTCATTCATCGATCGCGGAATGTTTCTGACGGCCAATCTAACAAGACTGAGATGCAAACTTGGGTTATCGGTGACCTGCTTCTTTCTCTGTTTATACGACTGTTCTCTTATTTCCAATTCTGACTTTGACATGGACTGACCAAGAGCGGAATCAGCTGCAATTCTTCCTTCGTTTAGTAAGAACAATTTACGCTTGTCCATCGGTTGTTCCTTCCCGAGTAATTTTGCTCGTTGGTTTGCATTGGCAGTAGAGAGCTTATCTGCTACGCCTCTATCAACAGCCTTGGCAACAGACAAAATTCTACCTTCAAAGACATATCGCGGGTCAGCATCATCTGGAACAAGGATTGACGTCGCCCCCACAGCTGGGGCATCCTGTACACACTTGTTTCTGACTTCTTCATTAACAAAAGCAACGAATGCAGTACCTTTTGGCATGTTCTTTTCCTTGTCCATAACCGGGAGAGCATACCTAACCTTACCGAATTGAGAGAAGTGTTCTTTCAATGTTTCAGATGTGGCATCATACGGGATGTTTCTGACAAAAACTTGATATGAATTGGAGACCGCTGGTTTTGATTTCTTTTGAGGTTTTTCGTCTTCCTCACTTTGGTCATCGTCGTCTTCTTCGCTTTCGTCATTGTCGTCTTCTTCGCTTTCGTCATCGTTGTCTTCTTCGCTTTCATCATCATCAACATCTTCCTCCTTGTCGTCGTCTTCTTGTACTTCTTTGTCGTCTTCCTCATCACTCTCCTCTTCAGACTCTTCCTCGCTATCATCGCTTTCAATCTCATCCGCTATGGAGGTATCGCCCTGCTGAACCTGTTCCCACTTATTCTTTTCGACAGCAAAATCGACAGCAACTTCCCGGCCGCCAATTTTCAAACCTTTTGATTTTTCAATGGCCAACAGAGCATGCTTCTTCTTTCTCATGGTGACAAATGCAAATCCGGTCATTTTACCACCTTTTCCTCTTGGAATATACGCATCCACAACCTTCCCGTATTTGCTGAAAACCTTTTCCAACTCTTTCTTGTCCCGAACGGACCATGGCATGTTTCGAATGATTAGTCGTGGTCTCCTTTTCTCAACTGTCTTTTTGGGCTCATCGTCCTCTTCATCTTTTTTTTCTGCCTCTTCTCCCTTACGGCCTCTTGGTTTGGCGAATTCGACTTGAAGACTTCGGCCTTTTAGTCTATGTCCCTTTGATTCATCTCTAGCCGTCTGAGAATCATCTTTGTCCGCAAAACTCACGAAACCAAATCCTTTACATTCGCCAGTGGTTGAATCATTAACTACAATAGCATGCTTTACTGGAGCGAATTCGGAAAAAAATTTGACCAAATCTTCATTTGTCGTACCCGACGATAGGCCCCGAACGAATAATTCTGTACGAGCAGGCGCCTGCTTCTTCTCTTCTTCACTCATTTCGCCTACTGATAAGAGACTAAAAAGATTTGCCGATTTTTTTTTTTTTTGTGAAGAGAACGAAATTTTCGCTGCGGCGTTATTGATCGTCGGTGCCATTTCCCAAAACAGAATAACGATGGATACTACAGGAAGAGGCCAATGCAACGACCGCGGTTGGCTTGTGTTTCCTGGCGGTTAGATTTCAGTTAGCACTTAGTAGCACAACTGGTGTATGATAGTTGAGTTTGGTGCGTTGACAACATGCGCAACCGACGAGCCGGACATATACCATTTTCTATGCATATGCACAAAATATTTAATGAGAGCTACGCAAATGACGAGGCATATGCATTGTTGAGCATACTCAAATCGTTAATTCTTCAGCTATATTTTTCTAGGTGTGTTAATTTGCGTACTGGCGGCGATAATTCCCGTAACAACTCCGTTAGGGAATCTGGGTAGGGCCAACTGAGGTTAATTACGATATGTATATCGCTTGAAGGTTTTCAGCTCTACTTTATACAATTTATGCATATACTGGCGCTCGCGATGTCAACTAAACAGGTGCATACTTGTAACAGGGTGCCAAAATATACCTGGCTCGGCTATGTCATAGTATAAAAAGTGTATGTGCAGATACGCTTATAAAATTTATAGAATTTCAATAGATAATTCAACGAGGGAAGCTGGCTCCGCTCAACGAATACTTGCAATTGGCAGCATTTTAACTTTGAAAAAACTAAAATGGTTCGAATTAACTTGCGCGGCAGTGCGTGTGGCAGTGTTTGTGGCTAGTCGGCCCGGCTTACATCCCGCGTTTGTCACACTAATGACGCGTCTTTCACTTCCAACTCCCTTCGGCGTCTAATAATGGCAATTGAAGATTTGTCGTTACCACACACGTTTATACACAAGACTTTGTCGGATCGTACGGTACGGTTGTTGAAACGGTTCTCACGACAACAGTTGTTAGAATTGATAAAATTGTGGTTGAACAATTCTCGTTACGCTCCACCAATCCTCTCTGAGGAAAAACGACGAGCATTATATGACAAAAATGACGGAGACGAGTCACCAAAAGATGAGATAGAACTCGTAAGAGAAAGGTTTTTCTCAGACGATGTTGGTTCTATGACGAGAGCACATATCTTTAGGGAAATCACGTTAGACTACTGGAGCAAAGGACTAAACCTTTTTCAAGTGGCCGAAATTGAATCCAAATACATTTTGGAGTTCCAAAATCGTCATTCGTGGACATACTCTACGTTCAAGCTAGACTCGGGTGAAGAATTTGTTCCCGTAATTGAGCCTGACTCCTTCTTGACCGCCTTCCAAACTGCACTTTATCCGATGGTTCTGGGCCACACCTATATAACACGCCATTCGGAATTATCGTTAACTATTCTGCGATTGCAACTATTTAATCCAAAACCTCGACCGACTAGCCCATTGGTACCAATGAGACCTATTTATTTGGCGTTTCCTACGTCTTCACCATATTTGCTGCATTCATCGGGCGAGGACGTTAGCATGCGCGCCGTTTTCCATGCATTGAAAGCCATACTATCCAGCCCATCCAATCATGTTGCGTTGGCTCCCTCGACAGATATCCCGTCCAAAAGTCTAAAAGCGTTCGCGACTTTGAAAGGTGTGTCACGCCATGCTGCTTCATTGGGTGCATGGGCTGTGTATGCAGCAGATAGAGTAGACAGTTCTGTTTTAAGTATGAAGCCGCATCCACAGCAGAAACAGATATCTACTGATGAAACTTCACGACGGAAAGATCTGGCAAATCTCCGGTTCCATGGGGCGATCGAGTCGCCGGATAAGATACCCGTCGAGATTCAAACGTTTGAGGCCAAATTGAAAGAACCTTGCGAAGACGGGAACTTTACACCATCAATTAAAATCCGGCTGGAAGGTGAAAATGTTTTTGGCGGGATGCATAGGCTAGCTCTCGATGGTATCGCTGATCCTGAAACTATCCCGGATTGGCTCACTGGTGAAGAACCACACCAGTTGGGTACTGTTGAAAACGGCAGGTTTACTTCAAAAGCGGAGCTTCAGAGCTAAAACTAGTTTCTCAGCTGATGGAATCTGGGAACGAGGACGAAATTCTAAAAACAATAATAAATATCTACATTCCTATTTCTTCAGGGCTTCGAGGCTTTGATCAATCTCGCTTTGGAGTGTTGTTGTAGTTGCCACCGCTTTCAAACCTTCCAGAGCTTGTACATCCTTCGCCTTCACAGCTTCTTGAATGGCAGGTCGTATGTCGTCAATCTTGATATACATTTCGATCCGCTGCTTATGCGTCAAGTTGGTACACATTCCAACGTATTTAGTTGCCTCTCGCTTACTTCCTGCCTTGATGCATTCGTTGAAGAACGGTTCATACCCAATTGGTGATTTTTTGGAGTTGGCAAACTTTTCCAACCCGTTCCATTCACGTCGGGAAATCAGAGCCTGTAGTTTAATCCACCAGTATCTTTTATCGGGGACTTTAAATTCGTCCTTAATCTTGAGTGCTTTTGGGTTCTGCGACATTTTCAAGAGAGATGAGATTGTGTCGGTAACGCTTAACCCAATAAATGGATGTTCATAGTCTTGCTCCAGTTGATCTTGAATGGCAAGCAGTCGATGGTTCTCTTCGAGACATTTGGCCTCGAACGACTTAGTTTTGACCTCAGAGTATTTCTGACGGGCCTTTTCAATTTCAGCCATTCGTTCCCTAAGATCAAAAGTATTCAATGCTTTTTTGTATCCTAACTGTGCAGATGCTTCGCGTCGGTCATCCTGATAATAAAAATTCTCCAATAGCGATGGCGAATCACAGAGTTTTTCAAAACATTTTGCTGCCATTGGTTTATCGTTAATCAATCTGAAAAATGCTGCTAGTGATAACGTCCGATGTAAGGTGTTTAGCACATAAACGACCAGGTTTGTATCGTAGCTCTTTACTGCTGCATTCAACGCCAATTCCTGTTCTTGCATGTTTAATAACAGTGGAACCTGCTTTTCTGGCCTTGGCTCGTATTCAGTGAGAGTGATTGCCAACTGAGTTCTCCCTTCTTCGTACGCTGTCCGCGATAATTCTTCATACGAAATCCCCGGAAGTGCATTAAGCCGAGTGACAATTTCATTACACAGAACATCATCGGGTTGTGTTGAAACCCTAAGCTTGGTGCATGCCCAATGAACAAAGATTTTTTCTGTCGGCAGTTGTAAATATTCAGCACATTTAAATGCCAAAAGATGCATTCGCCGGACCAACAGACGGTCAATTAATCGGTTTGGTGTTAGCTGAAGCAGCTGCTGGTAGTCGAGTAAAATCCCCACATCAAACTGTCGGACTGCATTCAAGACTCTCAAATAGTCGCACATTTGGACAAATTTGTCTGGATTGTAGAGCTTGAGAGCTGACTTTCCAAATGACGCGGACCGCAACAATTTCTTTTGCCAATGAGCCTCAAATTCATAACCAGCTGCTTCTATGCAATCATCTACTGCTTCGTCCAATCGGCCACCAATTATAAGAAGATTTTCATCGGCCTTTGGGCTCTTTCTCTCCAATTGATCAGCACAATCGCGCAAAATGGCGGATGGTGTGGTCGATCCAAGCTTGAAAATATCGACAACTACTTTGGGCACTTTTGCGAAAAAATCATGTTTATCATTGGTCAATGTCCGGATCCCATTGATTTCAGGAAACACGACCACTGCGCTGTCGAAAAAGAGGGATAGAGATTTGCCAAACCGGTCAATAAGTATCAATTCGTCGTCCCAGACGGCTGTGAGGATATCCGATCCACACCATACCAGTTGCTTTGGTGGTGCTGACTCAGTCTGAGATGCATCAAATGTTACAACCTTGTCGTTAAATGACGAAGTTTTGGAAATCACGATAGTACCACTGGACTGATACAATGCAATAAAGTCTGACGAGGGGCTTACCGACAAGATTTTGGGAGGACTCGCCTTCTCAATGAGCTTGTTCGAAACCTGGTGCTCTTTACAGTCTGTGTGATCCAGTGTATACAATACATCATCAGAACAAAATAGCACTTCCAAATGCAATTGGTCAAAAGTGCCATCACTTTCTGGCGGAACGACCGTCCAACATTTCACCTGTGTTTCAGATGGAAGGTCCATTAGCAGCTTGGGGTTAGGCTCATCGTACCGTGAAACCGATACGAAGCGAGAGTTGTTCAGCATGGCAACAAACCCGGTGTTTACAAATTTGCACTCTTTAACTCCAGATTTCTCCGCCATTTTTCCCATGGAGAATTGATAAAAGTTTCCTTCAAAGTCGTAGTAAACTCGAGCATTGCCGTTCTCTGAGACTACAATCAGATGCTCCATGTCAGACCACCCAATGCCACGAATACGACCATTATCCCAAGGTATTTTGTGGATAAAGTTACCAGAGCCACTATACAACAGGATGTTGGTCTGTCTCGATTCGGGACCCTTGTAAGTGGTGAGTTTAGAGAAATCCCTACAAACTGCAATGGCGCCACCGAACGGAGCGCTGGACACTACGTAGTCCTCCAGATTGATATCCCATAACATGGAATAGCCCTCAAAGTTGCGAAAATACTTTCCATTCAGCTGTTCCCATGATAGCGTTGGATTAACCGGCATTGGAGATAGTGGAGGAGGAGATAGGAGGTTGTTGTTTTGGGACCATTCCCTGGATTTGTAGCTTCACACAAGAAGAGATGTCGGAGAACGTCACACTGATTTCGAACGATGGCTTCAGCTATGTGGTCAGCCGAGAGGCAGCCATGATCTCTGGCACAATCAGAGGCATGCTGGAGTCGGGCAACTTTATCGAGTCTCAGAACAACCGCGTCACGTTGCAAGAGATCAGCGGGATGGTGCTGGAAAAGGTGTGTGAATATTTGTACTACAATCTGAAGTATAAGAACCAGTCTGACGTAGCTGATTTTGAGATGTCCCCGGAAATGTCGTTGGAGCTGCTGATGGCGGCAGATTATTTGGATGGTGAGTTGAAAGAGTTTGTTAGCAGCCGTTCGTGCTAACGAGCTTTTAGTCTGATCTGGGTGGCTGAGGCTGGAACCGGTTTTGAAGGGGTTTACAACCGTTTGTAGATATTTAACTTGCGTGCGGTGTTGTAAAGCATCTTTGTACTAATGGGTTATATTGAACTAATACTTCTTCCTCTTTTCTGGAAAAGGTCGCCCATAGAGCATACACTCCCACAGTGGGCCTAATCTGTCTCTGGCCTACGATGTCTCAGCGATTTCTTTATTTTTCCTCTGAAACGAAGCAAAAAAGTAGCTCCGCGAGCCTGTATGTCAATGCTTTTGTTTCTCTTCCAGGAAAGAAGGCTCCCGTACTCCCGTCAGCGAAGCCAATGGATGTGGCCATCTCCAGCCGTCTTTTTCCAGAGTGCTCCGGAGGAAGTGTGCACAAAAAAAAAAAAAAAAAAAAAAAAAAAAAAAGGGCCGCCCATAGGCATACAAACTTTCAGTCGGGATTTACTACATCACAGTTACTGTTGTTAAAGCTATATCATAGTCGATTAATCTTTTTCAATAAATAATAGATAGGGGTTCAAAAATATACTCGCTTTGTCTGACTCAATGTAGTGTCCATTGGGCAATAAGGGCACTTGAATGTGTGGTGCGGGTTCTCTTTGGAAAGGCTGCGTAAAGAGTCGTTTGCAAGAATGTGTCCACACGGCAGCATCATTGGCGGATTAGTTTCCGTCGTCTGCTCTTTCGAAATCGGACAGACAAAGATGGAGTGGAACCGGAACTTGGACGGGAGCTCAATTTCCACCGGCAGCTCCTGCTTTGTAGTCCACTCGGCCCTACGGCTCTTCATCACCGTTTCCATCTTCACCAGCGTCGGGATCGCAATCGCACCGGCCGTCACCGCCAGATACAAGGGTGATTCTGGCGGCAGGCCTAGCAGTGAGCAAAACTCAGATGAAAACATGGCATAGAGTTGTTCGTAGGATGGGGATGAGAAAATGTTCTTGTACGGACATGAGTCCATGATGGTGTTGTTCTTATCGACGTAGAGCACGGCGGTCATCAATTGTGCAGTGTCTTGGAAATAGCGTTCCCGGAAGCTGGACAAGTTCTTTTGAGCATACTCGACTGCTTTGGCAACGTTTCCATCGTCCACCAAAAGCTTCAGGAATTGCAGCTTGTGCAGAGAAAACTCAAGGTTGCTTCCGCGGGCTAGAAGCTGGTCCCGATTGGCAACTGCCCAATCAATCGCGGGCTGTAAATTTTTGGAAATGACTGATTGAAGAATATCGTACATCTTCGCAAATTCCTTAAGAAGGTCGGCCGGGACACTCACGTTGCCTTCTTCCATAAACCTGGATGCAACATCAAACTCTCCGCTCCGCGATAAATGCATCAAAACCGCACTGTTGAGCTCAGGGCCAGCAGCAATAGGGAATCGTGCGGAATCGTGCGCCATCGTGCCTCCACCTTTGAAGGCTTTGTCTAGGGATTTGCCGAATTTCGATATACTGTTGTACACCTCCTTTTCATAGTCCGTGATGAGCTTTTGATATTCCGCAATTTTGTGCGAAAGGCTGCTTATGTGCTGTTCATTATGGCCGCAATCTGCTTCCATTGCAGCTTGAGTCTCTTCCAATGCTGCAACTAGCTTGTCTATTTCGTGTTCGCATTTGGCCAGCGACCCAGACTTTTCCAGGCGTCCCAGCTCCTTTTTGATCCCATTCATGTTCTGGTGCGCTGTGTGCGTGTGTTGGTGTATGATAGATTAATGGCCTTATCAAATGGTCATGTAGATATGCAAAGGTTGTAATAATAGATCGCCGTAAGAGCGACCACAACATTATACCCCACAGAAGTGTGACGACCGGCGTCGGGTGGTCGGGAGACCGAACAAACGGTGGTTACATTAAATGGCGCCAGACGGGCTCACCGACACCGCCGATTCCACATCCGCTCATACGGCGATCTGTTCCAATTGATTTTTTTTTTTTTTTTTTTTTTTTTTTTTTTTTTTTTTTTTTTTTTGGAAACGCTAAAAAACTAATCTCAGATACTTACCTCTGAAACTCCGTTCGTCATATAACTGCGTTGAAATTTGAGGGTGGGAGGCTAAAAAAGTCGGCCCACCGGCCTCCGTCGGCCGATACTATCGATAAAGGACCAACGCTATTATTATTTTGTTGGCGTGTATCTATTATAATACCCGGCACACGCAATCTCGATGAAATCAACTCCAATGATTTCCATCCCCCTGAAGGGGATGATTGACAGCGATTGGATGAGTCCGTTGCGTCAATACATTGCAAGCATATATGGTCCGGGCGACCACTTCAAGGACGAGGCAAGCCAACTTCATCGCCTCCGTCAGGATGTGAGAGGCTCAGCCGCCGACACCATTGGCAGAGACTTGCTATTCCGATACTACCGTCAACTGCAGCTGTTGGAATTGAGGGTCCCCGTCCATGAACATGGGTGTAGAATGTCGTTTTCATGGACTGACGCCTTTACCCATGAATCCACCACTCAATATTCATTGGCATTTGAAAAGGCATCTTTGCTGTACAATTTTGCCGCGATCAATTGCCAAATTGCGGTTGAAAGTGATGATTTGAAGTTGGCCTATAACAGCTTCCAATGTGCAGCTGGCACGTTTAACTTTATTGTCGAAAACTTTCTTCATGCTCCAAGTACTGACCTCTCCCAGGAAACCGTCAAGGCTCTATCCAAGTTGATGCTGGCTCAGGCGCAAGAATGCTTTCTTGATAAGCTATTGCAGGACGGCTCCGGTAAGCCTGCAATGATCGCCAAGTTGGCCAAGGGAGCTAGTAATTTGTACAAATCAGCTGCCGACTTGTTGCAAGCAGTTCATGTTTCAAAGTTGTGGGGTGAAAAGGCATGGTATCAATATTGTCACGTTAAGGCTAAATACTTTCTCGCCGTTAGCTACGATTATCAGAGCAAAGTTCACGAAAACAACGGTAAATATGGCGATAGCATTGCCTACCTGACGCATGCGATTAACTCTATGCAGGAGGCGTCCAAGATGACAATCCCATCGCAATATTCCGAGGCAACAAAGCTGTTTAAGAGTTACATCGACTCGGCAAAGCATCGTTTGTCAGCTCTCGAAAAGGATAACGATTTTATCTATCACACTCTAGTGCCGCCGCTTTCAACGTTGCCGGATATCTCGGCGTTGGAGGCGGCAAAGCCAACTGAAATTGATGAGCTCTACAAGGATCATAAAGACATCACTCAAATCATTGGTAAGGAAATATTTGAAAACCTCATTCCACTATCTGTTCATGAAAAGTCCTCGATGTACTCGGAGGAAAAAGCGAGCTTGCTACGTAAAGAAGGAGAGCGGATGGAAATTGCCGACGAAGAGCTGTCATCGGCTTTGGAGTTTTTGGACTTACCCGGTTCCCTCAAATTGGTCAAGCAGGGAGATGCTTCTGGTGGTGATGAAGATGAGTTTGACGTCCCGTCAATTGTAGTGAATTGGGCCTCAGAAGTTATGGCTGCAGATTCAAGCGGCCCCGACGACATGGAAACGTTGGAAAACGCACGACATGAGGTTTTCCGAAAGGTCAAAGCAGCTGAGAAAAAATTGGCAGATGAAGAAGCTGAAACACAGAAATGCAAATCACAGTATGGTGCGCAATGGTCTCAGGCTTCATCCTTGTCTCTAAGCTCCGGGATACAGGGCGATATTGAAAGTATCAAGCAGTCACTTACTTCGGGTGCGAATTCTGATGCCAAAATCCGTCAAATGTTGAGTGGAGTTGAATCAGAACTGAACATTCTGCGCAAGGGGCCGAACAGCTCCGAACTAGAATCTCGTTTCAAAGTCGGCTGCGACAGTACTACAGCATCAGCAAATCAGAATCTGCTGGATCTTGATTTTTCGGCAGAGGAAGACGTCAAATTATGGATCGACAAGACTGAAGATCTCCTAGAAAAACTGAAAAAGATTTCCAAAGAACGGAAAACCAGTTTCAAGGAATTTAAAGATAAAGTCCACAAGGACGACATTTCCTCGGTTCTTATTCTTAACAGCAAAGTGCCAAATGTTGAAGAAAAAGTGTTCAAGAGTGAATTGGAAAAATTCCGTCCATACCAGGACCGACTAGAGGCTACCATCTACCACCAGCAATCCATGGTTAAGGAACTTCAAACGACATGGAAAAAGGTGCTCGGAAATGAAAGTGTTAAGAAGCGTACCAGCCTTCGGGAGAGCAATAGAGCTCAACGGTCAGCTTTGATTGAACGGTTTAGAAATGCATATAAAGCATGGAAAGACGCCAAGGAAGGGTTGTCCAAGGGCAGGGAGTTTTATTCGGATCTGGATTCCTTTGCATCGTCGGTTTCGGAAAATACACATCAATTTGTCCAGAATCGGATTGAAGAGCGGCAGAAATTGTTATCATCGTTAGGTCCGAGTCGCGAATCGTCACAGTCTGTTCAACTAGACCAGGACTCCCTGCGTCAGCAATTGGCTGGAATGTCACTATCCTACCAGCAACAGCATTCGGACCAGCCCCCTCCTCCTCCTCCTCCTCCGCCATCACAACCCACACAATATTATCCCCAGCCATCCCCACCACCTCCTCCTCCTCCCTCTAATCAATATTATCCACAGCCTGAAACTAGTTTCCAGGCACCTCCACAGACGCAACAACATCAATCCTCCCTTTGGGGTGATCTTTCGGTCCTAGACAAGTCACCAGCGCTTCCGCCAAAACCACCGAGTTTTTCAACACAAGGTCAACAACGAACTCCACCTGCTCCTCCGCCACCACCACCAAGAGAACAATATCAGTACAGCTATCAGCAGCAGCAGCAACAACCGCAGTGGAGGCATGATTATTACCGTTAAAAGTACATATATAGTGGCAAATAATTTATGTTTTTTTTTTTAAGAATGCGAAGTTTCGCTCCACAGCTTCACTTGGTGAAAACTTATTGATAGCAACATTCACACGCATTAGACATGGCATTGATAAATTAATAAATAAGTTACTTTTTCGTCGGCTTCTTTCTTGGAGGAGGCGGAATGTAGACCTTTTCCTCACCGAAACCAACGTCGGCCAGTTTAGTGAAGGAGATGAGTCCGGAATCCACCACAGCTAAAATAACGTTTCTCCAGCCTTCTTTTAATCTCCAATTTTGGCTTCTGTTAGCATTGTCTTGATTCACTGGGACGCAATCGAATAGTTTCGTCACTGTATCTAAATCTGGCATGCATGTAGTTCTTGCGTCAAAAACAGAGATGTAGTAATCAGGTGGACCTGGATTAGCTTTTTTAAACTGCACGTTCGGTTTCCATGCTAAGTAATCAATTTTCTGCTCATTATCATTTCGGAGAAGATCAATTGGCTCGTGCGGAGGCTGGTGATATTGAACTTTTTCAAGAGATTGGAATACTGATTGGAAAGAACGGTGTGGAGGTGGCGGACGGAGAAGAAGATGCTTACTCGCAGAAAGACCCATTCGCCAATAATCCATGAATCCATAAGAATTCTTGGACGGAGGGATAGGATTGAATGGCGACAGGTCAACGCCAGCTCTTTGGACAATGAACCCAATCTTCTTCAAATAATTGTATACTTGAAGACGTTCCAAATCTCCTGGATCTCGTATGCAGGCAGAATATACTGCTTGAAGAGACATAGGAACTCCCTGTGGATACCAACATTCCATGGAACCCCTTTCAACAAGGTAAATGACCTCTTCGGGTAATAACCAATGGACACCTGAAGAATCGGCTTTACCTATGGAGGTGAAATGAGAGCTTCTCAGCACATCCACTCGGGCCATTCTAATATCATCAAACCACGTAGCCCTGACATGGTTCTTGGCTGAATGTTTACGTTCACCAGATAACGCCTGATACATTGCCTCCCGGGATTCTTGGAGAACGGAAGCTTG
>JAJLUK010000029.1:32585-81474 GCA_030570055.1 Blastobotrys chiropterorum
TTTTTTTTTTTTTTTTTTTTGTTTCTTCGTTCGTCCGCCGCCGCACAGATTTTTATCGACTAATAAAATACCAGCCAACTCACACCCGATAAACCTCACCTAGATCGGTTTTTATAGCCAACCCAGAAAATGACCTCTGATAAAGAGAATGTAGATATGGGGTCGCTTGTAAGTTGATTCGTTGTATCGTCTCCCCAACAAATATTAATATTGTCAGAGCATCATGCTCTTGGAGGAGCTACTGAAGCCCATGACACACGAGGCTACCTTACAAGCATATGAACGGGAAAAGAAAATCCGGAAGCGATATGGCGAAGGGTTCACCGCAAAGCCCATTTCCGATAGTATCAAGCTAGCCAATCTTCCCAAGACTAAAGCTGGTCAAAAGCTAGAAATCCCGGGTAGAATTGCATATAATAAGGAACCGGGTAAGGACATTTATGGGAATGAGAAGTCCACCACCACAAAGTACTTTGAATGCCCAGGGTGCAGGAGAAAAGTGGCATCTTCGAGATTGGCAGCTCATATTGAGCGATGCTTGTCTGGACGAAATGCACGAGGTAAGAATAAGAATACCGCGGCAGCATCTGCCGCGGCCAGTGGCACGACTACTGCTGATTCTGCGTCCCCTGAAAGCAAAAAGCCATCACCGAAAAAGCGGAAAACCTCAGAAGAGCCTAAAAGTCAAGTTTCCAAATTTCTTGATCGGTCCAAGTCAATCAATTCCATGCCAGTAAGTCGCAACACGACACCATCTGATTCTGACGGTGGTACTGCTGTTCCGCGTAAACGTCCCCTTAGCACCATGTAAAACGTCCATGTATATTTATGAATGCATTTATCACTGATGAAAAGGTTTTTGGGTCTGTTAACAGGTCATGAAGAGACCGCATCGGACCGTCCCCTGGATTTTGGCATGTAAAGCGTAAGTGCATTCGACTAACGCTGCCTGGTTTTTGGTCATTGTACGACGCATCAAGCTAGAGTAATCTTGTGGGTGTGCACACAACAGCTAAATTAAGACTGAATCTTGCATATATGGAATTTGGCGACGTCATACTTTAAATGGTATATTCGAATTATAAACCAACATTTTGTTCCTACAAATTGGAAGACACAAATAATCTAAGACACACGGAACTTATACTAAATTGCAACCATGATCTATATACTTATGCACCAATCACTTTGCTGAGGAAATTAAATAGATCCCTCAACTCCCGAATGTCAGCGGAATGAGGCAACCCGGGGTAAGAATGGAACTCAACGCTTTGTCTATGGAACACACTCTTCAGTGCCTCGCTTGAGTCCTTACCATATTCAAATTTGACAACATCATCTACAGCTCCATGTCCCATGAAAATTGGTGTGGTAATGTTGACATCTTTTTTGAGCTGTTCTAATTTGTCCCGAACTGGAAGATAACCAGACAGGCCGACAACACCGCCATATTTCTGGTCACTGACAATAGATGTGGCCAAACTGACAGCTGCACCCTGACTGAAGCCGCCAATTACAATTCTATTCAGGGGAATACCAGCCTGTTGTTGCTCGTCAACGATTCCCTTGAGAGTCTCGACGCTTTTCAGAATGCCAACCTCATCTTCCTTACCAGTGATCTTTTCCAGCGAAATAATATCATACCATGATGGCATCTTCATCCCCATGTTCAAAGTAACTGGCGCCATTGGGGCATTTGGAAAGATAAAATTGACATGTTGGAGCCGTCCGTCCTGAGAGGCCTGTTCGGCCAAAAAGCTCCAGCCCATTCCACTGTCGCCCAGCCCATGGAGAAAAATAACAGCTGCAGTTGGTGCCGTCTTGGCCGGAATTCTAACTGCGGGATACATTTGTATAAATGATAGAGCTTTTATTTGGTATATGGTATTCAAGCTGGATTTCGGTCCGCTAGTTGCCGGCCTAGGAACACTGTGCTGCAAGTTACTGAGAGGCGGGTTCAGCCACAACAGTGCACGGCCACTCTACATTACAGTGGCGGTGAATAACTTTTCAACTGAAGAATTACGATGGCCTCATATGTTAACAAAGAAACCGAGAGCCAGAAACACTAAGTACGTTCGAAAAGAGCATTTATGCATCGAAATGGTACATATAGATATTCGCCCTATAAAGTTACAAATTTGCTATTACCCAAACTGGTTGATGTGAGCTAGGACGTAAGTTGGTATAGCAAAAAGTGGAAACAGTAACTAGTATTGTCTGCTTGGAACATCAATTGGATCGAGCTCTGTATGCATAATTGTTGATGAATGGATGTTGATTCGCTGGGCACATGGGAAACTTTCTACTGATATATGCATGCACTGGATTTATTTTATGCATATACATTATCATAATTTTTTTTTTTTTTTTTTTTTTTTTTTGCATATCAAATGCAGCACATGCATATTCAAATGTTCATTCAGTCCTTCGTATGGATACGCATGAATATGGCATATTAAAATAGTCGTGTATGTATACACGAACCATTATGAACATACTCCATTGGCAAACGGCACAACTTTCTAACCCATGCATATATGCATAAGCTGGCATTTTAATAGGATTGTTATGCCGCAGATGCCAAAAACATAATATGCGCTAAGTGAAATTTAGTACGATATCACATACACTCTTATGCATAAAATACTCAAAAGATTTGTACGTACATGGTCTATTAAGTTTCTGACAGACAAGGTTTGTTATACAATATATGCATAGGCCTCCCAGTTTTGTCGACGATAGCTGTACCCGAATAAGTGTCAACAATACTAGTGTCGAACCAATTGAGAATATCTCAAAATGCATATGTTCCTATCTGTGAAAAAACCTGTCCAGATACTGCTGGTACACCACCCATTCTATACCTGTATTTCTAATAAATAAATAAAAAAAGATCTTAGGAATTGTTAGTATTATCTCACAAGCACCGACGTTTTTAGCCCCGAACCGCCACCGGAACTGCCATTATTCCCTCCGTTTGCCTTGCCTTTATTATTCAAATTCCACATGTTAGACGCCATTGTCGCAGGATCCGAGGGACGATACACCTTTGGCGAAGGAATGAGAGAATGGTCAGTCTTGTTAGCGTGTTCAACTGCATCTGAAATGGCCTTCATGAACGACATGCATGTGGCATGGTCGAACTGCGTGACCGATATGGGTTGGTCGATTTCAATATCTTTGCAATGCGAGAACCGGGCCTTCAAGACCAACACATATTCCACAGAATACAACGCGGCACTTGTAGTGAACCCATTGCGCGACATTAGCGGGATATCCTGTCGTTCCTTATGAACAAG
Source organism: Blastobotrys chiropterorum (assembly GCA_030570055.1). NCBI lineage: Eukaryota > Fungi > Ascomycota > Dipodascomycetes > Dipodascales > Trichomonascaceae > Blastobotrys > Blastobotrys chiropterorum. Next base: position 35,888 of record JAJLUK010000029.1, read on the forward strand.
ACCGTCACGGTCCCGGAAGTCATTTTGAGGGAAATCAAGTGATAGCTCACATTGATACCCACGATCTGGCAGTTTCATGTCCAGTTGGTGACCAATTTTACAGAGCCGTTTTCTGCGCTCCATTGGCTCATCTGTTTCCGGACTGAATTTGGTGACCTCTACAACCTGCATGGTTAATCGTTGAAGTTTGACTTTTCGAGATTTTGCTGCCCAATCTAGGTTCGGATAGACCTTGACAAAAGCCGTGAGTCTATCACCAGGGCCAAATGCTGAAATGGGGATCGAGTAGTCAACTCCAACCAGATGGTCTTGAGAGGGCACAGAGCTGACTATTGGAACACGGAACGCACCAAAAGTTGAAAGCGTGTCATAACGTTTCAGTCTCACTGGATAGCCAACATGATGCGTGTTTTGTTGTCTCCCATATACAATGGAGACGAACAGTTGGTATGTAGTTTCGACGGCAGATTTCCCAAGACAGATGGATGCAGGTAACGGCCTATTTGTTGGCAACGACAGAATGAACGGCAGGTCCAAACCAACCACTTCGTCATGAGTTCTACCAGCCGACACTTGGAAAAGTTTGAGGCTATCGCCAATCATAAACGACTGGTCCTTCTTGGGACCGCTTATACCCGGTTTATTCGACGGCGGATGGATCAGATCTGTCCGGTATAAAGCCAAGGTGACCATGGTGATTTGGAGCGTCGAGCCGTCCTTGGACCGCACTTCGACGGTTCCTTCTAGTCGCGGCCACGTAGCACTAATCCCCGGAAACCCCTGAACGAAATCTTCGTTTGGAGGCCCTCTAATCTTGATATCAAACTGGGAGGCCATATTTGACGTGAGATGTATGTGAGATTTTTGCGATGAAAGGCTTAGCTCGGGTACATTTCGAATTCTGCACCGATCAGCCCGACGCCTCACGCACAATGCAAAACACGCAATCAAAATTAAAGACTTAGGTTCGAACTAGTTTATTATTTTGCGGAAGATTTATGTTTATAGTAGTATGGAATATCGTTAGTTTGGTGTTTAAGCAAAAAACAACAACAACAAAAAAAAAAAGTAGCTGCACGATGTTGGCAGTGAATTTCGATTCCTAGCCGCCAGCGGGGCATACAGGCACCAGTGATACTAATTGCGGTTGTTGTCTCCGATGGCTCCTTAATTTCTCCGAAAACGAAGCAATAAACGAAGTTAGCTCTGCATGACCCGTGTCTCCGGTCGCACGCAAAGAGGGATCCCTCTCTTCTCTGTACAAATCAGGGTTTACTCATGCGCTATCAATTGAACATTAATTAAGCACTAATGTAAGCTACACTATATCCGAACAATTCCATACCACTTTTTCATAACGTCCGGCGAGGGGGTTGACTTCACCATCGCCCAAATGACCTAGCCTCCGAAAGCACCGCTCGACGTCGTAGAAATCCCTCCCAGACCAGCAGTTTGTGATCCTAACGTACAAATATGTTCCGTCATAATGTGTCGCAAGCAGCGTCTGAAGGTCGCGTTCAAGCTGGATGACCTGGCCCCGTTCGTATCTGATTTCGTACCACGGGATACGCCCTCTGCTGCTCTCAGTAGCCATGGATAGAAGTGACGATGCTAGCAATACGACTCAGTAGCTTGCAGAGGGGTGTTGCGGAGAAGAAATAAACAGATCTAAACCTTAACATTGCGAGGACGGTGTAGAGTTTATCCCCCACTAAAGATGAGGCAAAACCAACCTATCGTGCGAATATTGCAGACAGCTAACAACGCGGTGTAAACAATCTGCACTAGTTTAGAGGATATGCATATTGCAGTTTATGAGTAAATTCTTCATGAAATTGACAGGCTTTAATGGCTATTATATTGGACAGTTGCAAGTTTAACATAAAGCTTTGTTCGCAAAGACCAGTATGTCTGCGTTTGTACGTCTATCAACTTATGCGGAACTATATCAATCAGGTCCGTCGTTTCCTTACGGAAATGCCAAAGCCATCAACTGTGCAGGGGAAACTAGACTAACTATAAACACATACTTATGGTTAGGTATAAGACATTGCAGAACACTGCACGCTATTGGTCAGCCCTTCTGCTTCGTTTCCAGAAAACAACGTTACCCGCATACTCACACTCTGCGGACTCGACACCGATCCCCTCTCTGAATACTGACCAGCTTCACGATGAGAGCCAGAGACATCGCGCGAAGATCGTCAGGCGACTGGTCTATTTCAAACACACTCCTGAAAATCTCAAATAGCTAAAGCGAGAATCGCGGAATAAAATGTCCGCCCCCGCCTCTTTACTCGCGAACAAGAGCGTTCCACGTTTTGGGTTCGTTCCTGAATCAGTGTCGCATACGGCTGTTCCAGCCATCTTCAAAACTAACTTTACCCCTTAATACCCACCCTGCCGCATATGCAAACCTAGGTCCATCAAGAGACGGACAGAATATAGAACGAATAAGCACAAAAAAATAACTAACAACCAACACGATAGAGCCACCTATCCAACATTCTCGTGTAAAAATGGCCGTCGTCGCATGGTCCGTGTGGCATTGGTGGTGGTACCTACCGGTGTCTCATCGATCGCGTGTTGTTTGTGTATTACCCGATCGGGTACATCGGACTGACACCCAAAAAACCTGCCACTCGTAACCACACCGCAAGAAAGAGCTTATCATACAAAAGGCGATCTCTTTGCTTCTGGAAGGAAGGCGAAATAATATCTTTTAATCTTTTTTTTCTACCCCCTCCTTCACACTTAATCCTCGTAGATTATGGTTTTGAGACGTTCGACCGTAAAACCTTTGGGGTCTCGAGAACCTCCACAAAGCTTTCGGTCGTCGACTATTGGGCGGAGAAAGAGCGGGGGCGTTGCCTGGCCCCTAGTGGACGAGGTGGTAGACCAGGAGGCTCCATCTACGCCACGTTTTGACCTTCATGTGCCTTCTTCTCAGTCGAGTCCACGATCTATGCGGTCAGGTTCTCAGTCTTTTGGTAGCAGCAGCCATCACCGTAAATCCTCTAGCATCACTGGTGGTCCTCCTCCAAACGTCTTAACACCGCCAATCCCACCCCCAGATTATTGCTTTGAGCATGATTACTATAGCACCTACACCCAGCAACAGAGAACCCCTTTGAATCGACCACCATCTCCTTCGAGTAGTGAAGAGGAAGAAGGCTACTTCACCTCTGGTGCTCCACACACCCCTTCGCATACACGCACAGAGACACATCCACGAGCGCCTCCACAAGCACCACCGCACCAGTCAGGTAGAGGGCTACCGGCCCCCGCACCCCCAAAGAAACACTCCAAAAATCTTTGCTGCATTTGTGAGGGCAGACTGTTTACAAATGAACAGGTAGTGCGAACGGACTATGGTACCATCCATACTGAATGCTTCAGATGTAATGTGTGCGACCAGTCCCTGGAACACACCCAGGTCTACTTCTCCAACATCACGCAAAAGATTTATTGCCATCTGGATTATCATCAGCAGTTCTCACCATCATGTGGGTATTGCCAGACTCCCGTTGAGAATAACGGAATTTTTGCATTAGACAAGCATTGGCATAAGGGCCATTTCTTTTGCGCAGATTGCAGTGAACCATTCACAGAAACAGATCATTACTATATCACCGATGGAGATACGTTGTGTGAAAAATGCCACGGCAATAAAGTTGCAATCAAATGTTGGAAGTGCCAATATAAATGCACATCAGACGCCATTGAAGCACTGGGTCGCCAATGGTGCCATTCGTGCTTCTGTTGTGAAGAATGCACCACCGAATTTACAAATATGGAGTTTATTTTGCGGCAAGACGGCACGCTTGTCTGCAACACATGCGAAGCTCGAAGAATCAAGCAAGAGTGCTGGTCATGATTGTTTTAGATATAGAATAGTTATAAATATACAGTTAGAAGAAACACTGCTACAGACGGCACATTCTAATCATTCCGTCGTTGAACACTTTTTATTGCACAAAAAATATATATAGATATTGAGCACTACAAAGCCCATGCATTGGAAGAATTGTCTGACTGAGATACTAGCGGCTTGTCGATCGACTCAACCTTATTATCGCCACATAATATACACTTTTCGCAGAGAATGTTCTCCAAGGAGCCCTCCTTGGCCTTTGAGCCTGATGACAGTTGGATATCATTTATGCGCTGTCGGGCATCGTAATCAGATGATTTCATGATGGCATCCAACAAACAATCAAAATGGAACCCATGTTGACAGGGGAAAACGTAAAACCGTCTTGTCGCTAGTGGGAAGGTGCATAGTGCACATCCTTCGCCCGGTTCAATAAGAACATAACCACGTTTGAACTTTGCAATTTGGTCCTTGACGCTGGCTGAAGTTGTTATTGATTCTTCCATTTCACGAGTAAGCTGTCCAATAGTGTTGTTATACTCTTCCAAGGAGAAAGTGACTTGTTCCTTAAATGCATCAATAACTGTAAAATCTGGGAATAATGGCAACAAGTCTTCAATCTTTAACAAATCACATTGGTCTAACAAGCCAACAGCCTTTCTAACACCATCTTCACCACAGATAACTTTTCGAGCAACTTGAAGCCACAATGACTTTCTCAATTCTGGATCATTCATTGGTTTATCGGCCACACTTGCCGCCAACTCAGTCTTATCCCGCTTCAATGCCAGATTGACTGCTTCCTCATACAACCCCATTGCAGAATAGATATACACTGAGCATTGGATACGATTGAATTGGGTGCACACCCGAAGAGCAAAATCGAAGTCAAAAACGCCGTTGTGATGCTCCTCCAAAAATGCTAACAAAGGTTCTTCGCTGATTGTCGTGTTGGATGCATATATAGATATTAGGGTGTTAAAGACAACTGCATCTTGTACTCCCAGGTTCTTGATTGCAAACTTGAGATAACGAATTGCCTGGTTTTCGCCTTTTGTTTGGTGACTCGAGACATAGTTTAGTATTGCTGGTATTACTTTTGCCGGGTCAAGATCGGAAATCCTCATCCATGTATCGACCGTTTCTTTGGGTGAATTTACCAGCAGGACTGTTGCATATTTATATGTTAGTCTCGCATTATTCTCATTCCGCAAAACCCGTAGCGCTTCTTGCCAATTCTCTTTCCTAACCCAGTAGCTTAATACGAAACCGCCATCATTGATCGTGCTAGCATAATGTAGCAGCTCTTCTTTACGATTGTGCGATGAGATGATTTCGTAGACCGTGCTCTTATCAAGATCATTCTTATAGTTCATGATGAATTTTTGATATTCCTCGCGGACGTTTTCAACATCTCGTGCAATGTGGCCTGAAGATTCTTGCGATAACGCTGACGACAATGAATCTTCAAGAAAATTTAACCGTTCCATAAACAGTTCCACCATCCAACTGCCGAGAATGGTTCGTTGCATCTTCTTGGTCTTGTTGAGAGTGCCCAACTTGACACTAATGTATTTCTCTAATGCATCCAGACGGTTTCCTTCCATAAATGTTAGCGCACAATTCTCAAATTGCTTACTGCTCGAGCCGAGGTATTCGGCAGCCTTGACATAATCGCCCTGTTTCAGCAACTCCTCTCCATACGCCATGGATACTACGTCTTTGGAATATGCATCTTTGGCCAATTCCAATGCTCCTTCATAATCGCCTGCTTCTAGCAGAGTTTTCCAAATTTCACGGTCTTCATCCCCGATTGCTTTTATTTCATAAATGTTGCTGTTTGAATATGCCCAGAAAGTAGAGAAACGATAATCCGAGGTAAGACCCAAAAGTTTCTCTCCTGGTTCACACTGAACTTTTTGATGGAAAATCGTTCTATTATTGAGCCGATTCACAGCATACACTTCACCTCCAACCGCTAACACAATAATATGGTATTCAGTGAGGATTACAGAAAGCACCCCAGCCGGTCTATTCTCGAACTGTATTTGATCTCTCAATAAAACACTGGAATCTTTAAAAAATCTTGGAATATCCGCCGGCTTGATATTTAACGACCCGTGCATTATACCGACCGAATTCAACCATGCATACGTATTTGGTGGTTTCTTCGAAGATTTCTGTGGTGAATGAGCTAAAATATCATTACCATCTGAGCCAAATACTTCCAAGATCGGCTCATACTTATCAAAGTATTTTGTGTAAACGGGAATCGCATCACCCGATTTGATGTTTATCTTGCCATCCCATAGCCTAATTTCTCCCTTTGACGACACCAAAACTCGCCTGTGCCCACTTCTTTTATCGTCAAATGCAATAATTCCCGTAATTGGTTCTCCAGTTCCGTTATTCCACACTTGTTTAACATATCTATCCTCTCTCTTGAAATATTCGTTGGATGGTTCAATTAGGGATTCATAGATAATTCCTCCATTGGTGCCTAAAAGGATTTCGCCAGTAGACCTAGATGCGTCAGTAGGGCACCATCCGACACTGGTGATAACAGAACCTTTTAATCGGCTCAGAGGTTTTGGCTTCGTGGATTGAAAATGCAAACAATAGTTGTCCCCAAGGATAGTAGTTATTAATAAATAAGACCCTGTGGGATCCAAAAAGATATTGCTGACTTTACCAGTTTCATTCGGCTTTTTGGGTAGATCCACATCGTCTACGACATCTGGATGGTCCAAATCGATTCGAATTATCCTTCCAACGTTCAAGGCAATACACAGTATGTTGTTAGATACAACCAAGGAAGTGATATTGTCCAATGAAAACATCAACTTGACCTTATCAATGGCAAACAGAGATTCCGTAGAGGGTCCTGAATAACTGCCATTGAGCTCGTTCATTGTTCGTGTACTATCCGTCCAAGTGCCTCTCGATAGTGATAATGGGTCTCACCCTTAAGTACAGGTGGTGCACTACCTTCCCAACGGTTTTGCCTTTGTACACAATTGGGACAAAACGAACTTCTCCACCATCCGCCAACGCGCAGTTTTTACCAAAAAAAAAAAAAAAAAAAAACCGGATAGACAGAGAGTCAGATCGAAAATGGGGACGATAGGCATACCAATTAAGCTGCTGAACGAGAGCCAGGTAGGTGCTGCAATCGATGTCATTTGGAGTTATATTGTGTTAACCAACAACTAGGGTCATATTGTCACGTTGGAACTGTCATCTGGCCAGACCTATAGAGGCAAGCTGATCGAGGCTGAAGATAGCATGAATGTGCAATTGCGTGATGTCACAGTTACTAATAGAGATGGAAGAGTATCTCATTTGGAGCAAGTCTACGTTAGAGGATCCCATGTTCGATTATTTATTATTCCCGATATGTTGCGACATGCCCCAATGTTCAGACCAGCGACATTAGCAAAGACCCGGGCACAGAATGCAATTCCTAGAGGGACTAGAGGATTTAGAGGTAGAGGTCGTGGCGGCCGCGGTTGAGTTTTATATTTAATTTAATCACGTTCAAAATATATGATAGAGGACGGATCATGCTGGCAATTGGCGACAGTGTGAGACTTCGTGCACGGAGTGCAACATGGCAGGATAATGTATGCAACATAGAGAGGAGAACGATGTAATGCCGACGACGTAATGTGATAGTGAGTTTTTTTGTTGTATTCAACAGCTCGAATTGTTTCTGGCTTTTGAGTGTGGTACAAACGAACTTTTTTACTTGAAACCCTGACAGCTAACATGACTATATTTGTGTATTAACGTCATAAGACTCCACTTCGTAAAAAATCACCTTTATTAATTAATGGCGACTTGATTGAGTTATAGCTTTTGTTATTTCGGACGAGAGTTTGAAGATTGGGAGTTGGCGTACCAGTTATGGGACGATTCAGATTTTTCCCTAATATCATTATATGTTTAATAGAGAATAGACAAACAAGTAAGTAACGGCCAATGGTCTAGTTATGAGTTAAAACCGAACCGCAGTCAAGTTTTCATACTCTGGAGTTGGTAGCGGAGTTGTGCCTCAACTTCCCAAAGGTTAAGTCGCGCGTATTACGTAGCTGTTCATCGACCACCACATCTCAAATGAATATTGATAGGGATAAGGTTCTGCAGCATTACAATATTGAGGACGAATTTGCGGAAGAATGGACAGAAACTGAAGAAAGCTCGAGGTTGAGTCTGGAGGACGATTCTGGGGAGTTATCCAAATATGCATTATTACGAGAATTAGTAGCCCGACCAGGACGTGTAAAGAGTAACTCGTATTCACAAGATGAAGCGGACCCTTTGGGATCCACTGATTCGGTTGTATCGGTGCTACGTGCTCGAGGAATTGACGTTGACCGAAATCCTTCGTCGAGAAGTAAATATTTGGTATCGTCTACGGAGTTTGAGCCGCGGTTATTTCTAAGAGATGTCCATGTTGATGCTACATATGATAACTTGGTGAATTCACTGGATTATCTGGAATCATCCATTACACAGCACTCTGAGGCGTTGAGAGTGCTGGTTGAGAGCGATTATGATAGATTTGTCAAATCGAAATCGCTGTTAGACTCGGTCTTTGAACAGATTAAGAACACTGGGTTTAACGCCGAGCAGGAGTGGGGGTTGGAATGCGTAAAGGGATTAATTGACGATTCCAACTCCAAGGCGACCGTGATCATGAAACCTGTCATCGACAATCAAAATAAAGAAGAGAGACTGAAGGCAGCGTTGGAATTAATCAAAAAAAACAAATATCTCTTTAATCTTCCTAGCTCGATATTGAAGCATATAAAATCCAATGATCATGACAGTCTGATTAGAGATTATCGACGGGGTAAGGACATGAAATATAACGAGGACATCACAGCAGAAACACCCGAATACGAAATTCAAAATAAGAAAATCACAGATAGAATTTGGAACGAGGTAGAGGAAATTGTCGATGATTATAAACGTGATACTTGGAAGACATTAGAAAATACCGGCGTTGACCAAAACTACATACAGGTGATTTCCAAATTACTAGAACTCGGTACAGAAGATAATCCGATCTTGGTGTGGATCGAATCACAGATTTCTCATTTTACCGAATTGGCTGGTAAGCTATTTGACAAATTGAAGCTGAAAACGACCTTAATGCGAATGAACCTGAATTCTGTTCCGCCATCGACTAATGCTTCCTTCATTGTGCCGTTAAAAGAGTGCTCTTCAGGTGAACAGGATGGGTCCACGTTGTGCGACTCATCTGAAGCCGTCGAAATGTGGTTGACAGTTAAAAGGCTATTGGACGAAATCTCCGATAGCGCTGAACGGGCATGTCTGTTTTGGGATGCATGTGGTGAATTCTTGGATGGCCAGCGTCAGTCCAGTTTGCCCACTGGCTATCAAGGAGAATCTATGGTCCATTTAGAATTCTCAGAAGGACAAGTTAATGAAATTCGTGAGTCCGGTCGAAATATGATCAAACTATTCGCGGAGAGGATTTTGGAGTTTTTCAACTCGCCAACTGGCGATGACGGCGATGAAGGATATTTGTTCCTGCCTCCATATACGAATGCATTGAGCACAGTTAAATACCTTTCAAAGACACTGGTTGGCCTAGCTTCGTCGATGAGAGTGCTGTCTCAATCGAGTATATCGTCACACGCTTCGGAAGCCCTGATGAATATGCTGTCTGCAGTCAGGGAGCGTGCGGTCAGTGCGGTATGCGAGACATGGCAAGAAGATAGCAAACGGTTTGGTCTGCTTGAAGATTGGTCACATTCTGCTGACGGTAAGACCACACAGCTACCGCGATTTTTTGAAAATTACCAGTATACCATCATTTCAGGCATTCATGATATCATGTATTTCACCGATGGCTCGTCAGATGAAAACAATGGTCAGAATTCCGTTATCGCACAGCCTCCGACACGACTCTTGAATTTTGTCTTATCCCAATTTTTGTCTTCTAATTCGTTTATCTTCGAAAGTGTCATGAACTTGCTGTCAACCCTTGGAGATCCGTCACGGCTATCGTATATTGATCATAAGGTGGTTGATCCAAATTCCAATGAACTAACTCCTCAAGAGAAAACCAACGACTCTAAAGTTTTGCTACTGCTGAGCAATATAAGCACCATAAGAGACAATGTGTTACCAGTTCTTTACAATATTTTTGAAAAATCATTCAACATATCTACCAGAGACGCAAATATGAAATTGAGAGGGTCAATGGATCAGATTGATAGCACCTTATTTGAAATCTATACTCGAAAAAAGCGATCTGCGTTGGCAAATATAATTCGCCAGGGCACAGAAAAATTAGAGGCGCAATGGCAGTCACAAGAGGAACCTACGGCTGTGTCAAATTATGCTCATGAATCGTTAGTGGTCCTCGTGGTTGTACATGCAAAAGTTTCAGAGGTTTCGATAACACTAGTGGATCGAATTATTAGTGTCCTTTATGACCACATAATGAAGACTGTTCTGTCTTGTTTACGCGATGTTGAGTCATTTGAAAAAGGTGGCCTGTTCCAAGCAACTGCCGATGTGGAATTCCTCAATTATATTATGAAACATTATCAAACGTCTGATACTAAAGGAACAATCCAACAAATTTACAGCACCTTGAAGGGAGCTTCTACTGACAAATCGGTTTGGTCATCTGGCAAAGGGCCCGCGTATTATGTGAAAAGTATCATTGAGCAAAGTGCATTCAGTAGTCGAGTCGATTATAGCTGTTTTACTGGGTAGATCTGGAATAATTGCATTAGGAAAACTTCTTATAACCATTTCTTAAACTTCCCGTTTTGGGATCTTTCGCGGCGCGCACTTCGCGCGAGCTTATCATTCTGACTTGAGGTCTCCCCAAATAAATCCACAGTTAATTGGAATTTACGACCTTTAATACCAGCCAATGGTAGATATTTATTGATTACGAATTGATGACGACAGAAATTGGCCCTGAATATAGGCCTGAGGGCAACAACGCGCACTCTGCCTTCAACTCGTTGACGTTTGGAACGTCTCTTTCCCTGAGGGTGGACGAAAGTGTTGGTGCTATGACAATCAGCCCATCAGGAAGAGATGTGGCATTAGCATCGTGAGTGGCGTTGTTGGACAAAATGCGCTAGTATATCTTGCTAATTTTATTACTATAGACGTTCAGGCTTATATGTGGTGGATTTAGATGATCCGTTTTCACCACCAAGATGGCTCCATCATATGACTTCATGGGAAGTTGCGGATGTACAATGGTCGCCGCATGCGTCGAAGCCGTTCTGGGTTGTGTCCACATCTAACCAGAAGGCATTAGTATGGAACTTGGCCCTGCCATCTAATCATGCAATTGAGCATATGCTCCATGGGCACCAACGAGCTATTACAGACATAAACTTCCATTCACTAGATCCAGAGATACTCGCAACATGTTCTGTTGATAGCTACGTCCTTGCCTGGGATCTTCGTGATACCAAAAAACCGGTTCAATCGTTTGCAGATTGGAGAGCTGGAGCTACACAAATTCGATGGAACCGACGAAACCCTAACGTATTGGCATCCAGTCATGACAACAAGGTTTATATTTGGGACAGAAGGAAAGGATCTATTCCTCTCCACACATTAAAATCTCATACAGGTAAAGTTAATGGATTGGACTTTAGTAGACTCGAGGAAACTAAGATACTCTCTTGTTCAAACGATGCTACAGTGAAATTATGGGACTATGAAAAAGATAGTCAGGTTGCGGAGAAAGATATAATTACTGGTTTCCCAGTCTGGCGAGCTCGACATACTCCGTTTGGAGCGGGTGTCGCTATTATGCCATTGAGAGGAGGACAGAATAATGTGTTTCTATGCGATCTACAAAATAGGGAACCTGTTTCCGATATCAACCCTGTATACGAGTTCCAGGGTCATTCAGAACCAGTGAAGGAATTTGTGTGGCGGTCTCGAGGTGGTAACGAAGGTGTTGAAGATAGAGAGTTTCAGCTGGTTACTTGGTCAAAAGATAATGATTTGAGACTTTGGCCTGTGAACCAGGAGATTCTTGAAAGAGTTCATTATACGAGGAACTCGGTTTTACGACAGAACCTTACTAGGAAAGGCTCTCCATATATATCCTATCAGTTGGAACCTGATAATAACCAACAGGCTATAAAAACACGACGGAAATCGCCTTCAGTTTCGTATGGTACGTCACCGCTCAATAAGATGGAGAAGCCCAAGCGAAGTGGATCTACCTCTGTTATGACGGGAAATACTCAGTCGAAGAAAACTGATAAATTTGGTTATAACAATTCACATTTACATTGGATATCCGGTGTTAGAATCGGTAACTCAGCCTTTGCGGCTCCGTTCGATAACAGCCTTTCAAACGATGTCCCATCGCAAGGCGGAGAGGCGACGCCAGGTAATTTAGGTGAAGAGGTCAGTATCGTTGGCCACAAGTTCCCTAGAGTGCAGTTCGAGAAAATATCCGTTTCAACTGGAGAATGTGTTGTCTCGCTAAACGGGCCATGGGGTGAACCTACAACTGAGGAGGATGGTGCTGCCGAAGTGAATCAGCTTGTCTTCCTCAGGCTGGAGATCCACTTTCCGCCAGCATACCCATTTGATTCCCCTTCATTTACCATCAAAGATAATGACAATGTTGCAGAAAAAACGGAGACAATTATCGCTGAGTTAAATCGAATAGCTCACACTTTGACAGGGAAAGGGAGGTATTGCTTAGAGCATTGCTTGCGTTATTTACTTGGTGACAAAATATCTTTGGCGGATTTTGATGCTATGGATGATATGGACGATGGTAAAGTCTCGCCAACTATGGTAGATGGAAGTATGGACGAATTATTAGATCTTAGCAACGAGTTCAACATATCGTCTGACGAAGGTGAAGAAATGGATGATGGTAACTCAACTGCAAAGGCAAAGCCCAATTTCGACAGCACACCAATCCCAAAAGGCTGTGGCGCAGTCTGGTCTAAAGGAGGACAACTTGTTTGCTTCTTCACGGAGACTAAGGACGATAAGAAAAAACTTGAAAATGCGCTAGATAACCATGACAGCCATAAGAAGCTTCCTGGGCTACAGATTGATGAAGGCGATAGTTCGGATAGCCTTGATAGTGATTCTGACGAATTGGAAGAGTCTGGTGTTTATTGGGCTCTTAACAATAACCGTTTTCGGGGTCAATTCAGAATTCCACAACTGGGCGGGAAAACAAGTCGAGGAGGGGCCACGTCAAATACTGAAAGATCACTCGGCACATACCCGATACGGGAAAAGAATGTGGTCAAGTTTTATGATTTCTCACACTTAATACCAGCAAGACGTGATTTAGCCCGTGAATATAAAATCTCAGGAGCGTCCCCAAACGAATTGGCAGGACATAACATGGCAGTAGCTGAGGCTCATCACTGTAACGACGTTGCTGATTGTTGGAGAATTATATCACTCTTATTATCTGATGTTCGCGATTGTCATTCTGCAAACCATACACTTTTCCGCTCAAGTGTGTTCACAAACGGCAAATTTGAATGGGGGAACCATCCTTTTGGAGGGACTTGGATTATTGAGGCAATGTTCAACTATTTTGAGAAGCAAAAGAACACGCAAATGCTTGCAAACATGTCATGCATATTGTCGGGGAGAACAAATACCAGCCGAGTCACCTCCCGACAAAATATGGTTTACCATAACCAAAGCTCACAAAGTGATGTAGTCACCAAAAGCCCTCAGGGGCGCGGAAGCACCAGGGATGGCTATTTCCCAAGTTATTTGTCGCAGTCAAACGCTGCAAACACTTTATTTTTTCAGGCTCATTTATCATCTCCTTGGGATATTCCGCCCAACAGCAGCTCTGGGAAATTTAGCGCAGGAGACGTTGGAAATTTCGATCCTTCGCCATCATCGTCTAAGGACGACTCAAGCATAATGTCCCTGTCACCGGAAAAGTTTTTATCTGCCAGACGTGCAGTAGCGGGGATATTTTCTAGGAACAGTACGTCACACAACAACCCGAACACTACACTAAGCCGGACGCTTACCATGCCAAGTAATGGCACCCCTCATCGCTCGAACCATACTCACCGACATAAATCACAACCTCAGCAGCAACAGTCTAGCTCATTTGGAGATAACGATTATTCTCTTAATCTAATGTTTGGGAACAGTGGGCCTGCAACGCGTTTGCCTAGTCGGAATAGTTTTTATGGCGGCAGTGATACTGGACTCACTTCATATAATAATGCTGTTCCTAAAGTGAAAGTGGAAATGGTGAATCAAGATCTTTTGGATATGCCAGAAAACCTAAGCTCGAAAAGAATGCTAACGCCGCTATTGAACCCGCTGCACGAGGAAAAATACAAACAATATCGTCGTGAATATGCTGCGATACTATACTCGTGGGGGTTAGAGATTGATAGTTTGGAAGTGTTGAAATTTAACTATCCCTTTCAGTCCGGAAATACCAACCCGTTCAAGCGTATTGCCAGTAATAACGACGTGCACACTGCTCAAATCAACTTTAGAACGACGGAACCAAGTGTCGAGGGAACTGAAGTCATGAAGGCATCAAATATCATGGTGCTTGGACGCACTTTATCACAGATGTGTCAGTACTGTGAACTCATCGTGAAGACAAGGTTCTTTCAGTGTCCAAATTGTGAACACATACTGCATGCTGAGTGTGCAGAAAAATGGTGGGGGTCCGGTGAACACAGCGAATGCGCTAGCGGCTGTGGTTGTATTTGCTGTTCTGGATGATCTATGGAACTTGTTAATATGGCAAATAGTGTAAAATTATTTATTACCTCTATTTCATGTAATGTAGAACAGTCGTACATAATTTCCCGTCCCGGAGAAGACCCTGCTAGAACCCGGCCCAAGTGTTTGGGTATATAAAGGACGCGTCATATCCGCCACCACCGCGACTGCGTTTTGGGATCAAAATTCTGCGCGACCGCCACACTTTGGACTTGCAACGATCAGTTGAAGAGGTTCCTACCAATGCCGGAATATGCAGAAGAAACTGATGACTGGAATAAGGTCCTCTCTGGATTCAATAATGGAGGAGGTATAGATTCGCTTATTCCGAAAGATTTGAGTGGTAAAGATGCGGTCAAACACGATGCGGATGCTATCGATTTTGAAGACGAAGATGAATTAGCGGATGATGAGTTGCCTGAGGAAGAAGCGCCGTCGTCCAACAGACCTGACAAGGATGATGGAGACGAGCTGGCAGACCTTATGGATGAAGGTCATGAACTCGCACATGATGAATTTGATGAAAACTGGGCGTCGGAGTTGGCAGGTGAAGGCAATGAATTAGGCCACCATGATGGTTATACAGCAGCAGATCTAGAAGTCTTTGATAACATCGGGTTTAACGATTCTAATCATATTTCCAATGCAATTTCAGGCGCTGATTTGGAGCCAATGATCGCCGACGAGGAGGAAGGGGTATTGGATCAAGAGCTTTTGAAGCATAATGGAGAGTATGAAGAAGAACTCGGCAAATTGGAGGATCAAATGAATAATGAAATCTCCGAACAGCATGTGTTGAGAACGTATTATCCAGAGTTTAAGCCCGGGGCTGTATTAAAGATGAACTCGTTGTTCAGTCCCAAACCGTCGAAGTTATCACTGCCCAAGCCCAAGACTGTTCGAAATTGCGCTCCGGCAAGAACCACATTGGAAGTAGAAATGGATCAAAAGAGTGCGTTTAAATCAAGTTTGGAGAAACCTAGAATGATTCAGAATGTCATACGTGTTTCGAACAAATCATTGGAGGCAATGTTCAATCGTGCGGCGTCCCACCATCATGAGCAGGAGAATGTTTCCGAATCAATTAACAAGGAACTATTACTAGCTTCATATGACTGGGATAGATATGAGATTGATGAGATATCAGATGATGGGGATGCCTTGCAAGGGTCTGAACAATGCAATAAAATTATGCCGATTGGACGGTCCGGTGTGGACAATGAATGGTACAATTCAGATGAAGAGGAGGCGTTTTTGGATGGTGCGTTTGAACCAGCACAAAAACGCATAAAGCTGGATATGAACGATTCGAATATGCTTTTTGTACAGGATTCTTCTAAAGGAAACCATCCGTCCAAAAAGCCGTCCGGGATTCCAAATAACGAACGGCAATTGTTCCAACGGTACAACATTTCAAATGATAGAGCTTACGATATGCTAAAGGAGAACTACCAATCGAAGGTTCGTTCTACTATCGGGAATCTGAACATTGATCATTCCATGATCGCGTTACGCCTTCAATCGCCCCATTACAAAGTAAAGTTGTCAAAGGCACAAACGCGATCTCACCACCGTCCAACATTTGTTGTTAAGCCAAATACAACAATTCAATTTTCTAAGGTCAAACAACGGAAGAAAAAGAAGGACAAGGGCAAGCATATTACACAATTGCTGTCAAAGACACCAGATCTGACATTAGGAGATTCGGCACAATATTTGATGTTGGAATATTCGGAAGAATTCCCTCTCGTGTTGTCCAAGTTTGGTATGGGCAGCAAATTGATTAATTATTACAGGAAAAAGAGTGCTGAAGACACCACTAGACCAAAGTTGCCTACTGGTGAAACGCATGTTTTAAGTACCCAAGATCGCAGTGCGTTTTGGAATTTTGGGTTTGTTGAACCCGGTAATGTTGTGCCAACGTTGTATAATCGAATGATTCGGGCTCCCGTATTCAAGCATGAACCAAAGTCTACCGATTTTCTTCTTATCAGAACGACAGGAGGTGGTACAAGCCAGCGTTATTATTTGCGAACAATTCCCCACATGTTTGCTGTTGGACAAACATTCCCTGTAACAACAATTCCTGGACCGCATTCAAGAAAGGTTACTACTGCTAGTAAAAATCGATTGAAAATGGTGGTCTATCGAGTATTGAATCAAAATGAACGCCACAGATTGTTGGTGAAGGATATCTCATCGCATTTTCCAGATCAAAATGATATGCAAAACAGACAAAGGTTGAAAGAGTTTATGGAATATCAAAGATCTGGAGAAGACCAAGGCTATTGGAAAGTGAAAGCCTCTGAGCCATTGCCAAATGAAGAATCGATCCGGGCAATGATTTCACCAGAGGATATTACCCTTCTGGAAGCAATGCAAGTTGGACAACAGCACTTGGAAGACGCTGGCTACGGCAAAACAGTAGACGACGATAAGGATGATCAGGATGGAATAAGCATTGAAGAACAGCTTGCTCCTTGGAATATCACAAGAAACTTTATCAATGCTACACAAGGGAAAGCCATGCTGCAACTTCATGGTGAAGGTGACCCGTCGGGACGAGGTGAAGCATTCAGTTTCTTGAGAACTTCTATGAAAGGTGGTTTCAAAGCAGTTGGTGAATCAGTCAACGAGAAGTTAGACAAGTCAAAATATGGCGGACACAGCTATAACGTTGCCATGCAACAAAAGGCATACGACGAAGAGATTGCGCGAATTTGGTATACGCAGAAGAAGAGTTTGGAGGCGACAAACACCGAAGACTTGGGCTGGGATGATGCTGAATCACGTCGTGACCGCAACGAACGGGAAGATTCAGTAAAGCCCGAATCGTCTATCAATAACGACGATCACACTTCCATGTTTTCACAAAACAGTGCGCATCAATCGAGCAATAAGGTACTTCGTATCACAAGATTTGTAAAAGATGAAAACGGGACCAAACAGAGAAGAGTGGAAATTGTGAGGGATCCTAACGTGATTCGAGCTTATGTTAAGCGAAGACAATCGATTGAGGACTCTCAGTTAGCGTATGTGGAATTTTGTTTTTTAAAACCCATTTGCAGTGTACTAACATTGAATTTAGTCCCGATGAAATTGCGCCAACTAACGATGAGGAAAGAAACAAACGAAACCTCAAAATTTTGGAAACAGAGTTGGCAAGGCTTCAAAGAAATCAAGAAAGGCGTATTGCACGAAATGCGCTTAAAGCGAGCGCGAATTCGGAGTCGAATAACTCCTCCACTGGCAAAGGAATCGGCAAGGGCAAGTCTACTACACGGAAGTGTGCCACTTGTGGTGAAATCGGACATATTCGAACAAAGTAAGTGATCGCTTTTTTTTGCTATCCCGTTAGCGAATTTACTAACAAGCGACTTAGCAAATCCTGTCCAATGTATAATGAAACGTTTGGCTCTGGTGGTGACGCATCCAAAACAGGAGGTGCTTCCAAATCGCCATCGACGTGAAAAAAAATAAACGAAACCAAATACGCGGTTACTTGTAAAATTATTATTATCATTATATGTATGATTAGCCGTAATATGATATTATTTATTCAATTTCTACAGAAACCTTTGGTCCATTCTTCTTTTTCTTTTTGTTCTTCTTTTTCGGAGGCATCTCCGCTTCAGATTCAGAATAGTCGGTGTCATCCGCCTCAGACTGGTTCTCATCATCTGGGTGCACACGTTTCTTCATCGTTTCAGCCTTTTCAACATCGTCTGACACGATGAGACAACAATTAAGCCTATCACCAGTATTGTAAACTGCCACCTGGTCTTTAACCGACATATCCCAAACAACTAATTTACCATCTGATGATACTGATGCCAAATAGTGGGTATCATTTAGAGCATAGTAGAACATATTGAAGCTCTTGACTCTACTTGCATGACCAACCAGCTCGAAAGTATCGTCACCTTTTAGTTCGCTATTTTCTTGAAGGAGATGAGCCAATTTGGTAAATATGATCTTGCCATTGCTATGAGATCTTGCCAGATAAAGATCATCGTTTCCTTTACCCAGGCTCAGAATTTCCATGTGGAGGACTGGCGAAGTGACGTCAATCTCACGAACGACTTCTGAATTTTCGGATGAATAGATCGCAACCTTCCTGTCAAATGCAACGATGAAATGGCCTCCGTCAGGAGTCCATTGGACCCTCAGAGGCTCGTATCTGACCTTCAACACACTCGCCTTCTTACCAGTCATCAAATTCCATAGACGAATTGTCTTATCATATCCCACACTCAATGCAATCTTACCAGAAGGATGGATGGAAATGTCGTTAATTTCACCTTTGTGCCCCTTCATCTCACTAAGAACTTCCCAATCCTTAACTCTCCAAAGACAGAGCTTGCCATCTCCCGCGCCGCTCAGGAGCCATTTAGTGCCGGAGAATGCTAAACAGGTGATACTACCGCTGTGATGGAGTAGTGTTCCTAGTTCCTTTCGCTTTTGAAGATCATATATTCTGATGTGTTCGTCATTAGAACCACTGACCAAGTACCTCTTGGTCGTGGCCAAGCATCGAATTGATTGCGAATGAGGAGTGAAATGGAATATCGGGTTGAACACTTCAGCTCCCTTGACTAGGGCTAATGAAACACATAGGAGGTTGTGCTCATAAGAGCCAGTAACGATTCTGAAAGTTGGTGCGTTCGTGAAAGAATTGGATCCATCAGCTGGAGCAGACTGGTCCACGACTTCTTTCTCAGAACCACTCTTTTGAGGTTCGGCAATTGTGACATTCTTTTTTACCATCTTGCAAAATTTGTTATCGAGAATTCGGAGTGGTGCTGTGAAATTTTCGATTTTTCGCTCTTTCCATTGCACGGCTGAATTTTTTTTAAAAAAAATATTAAAAAATATACATCGATCTCGCGGAATTAAAAGAGCGCGCAAACAGGTTACCCAGGCAACTCGGTCTTTTAGTCCCAACGGGTCCCGAATGTCCCCATCGGCGTCTGTGGAGTGACGGGAGTGACTCAATAGGAAAGGAGGATCGCCAAAAAAGTCACAAAGAAATAAAGCTACTTCCAAGAGTCTTTGAAATTGAACGCCTCTAGAGAGATACAACCCGAGAATCTTTCGTAATGGCTTCTGGAGTTACTAAAATCCCAATTTTGGGATCTGAAACTATTCACATTGGCTACAAATTGCAGAGCCATATTGCTGGTGAAATTTTGAAAAATATAAAATCCTCAACCTATGTTATCATTTCTGATACTAACATTGCCAAGTTTGATCATGTTCAATCACTTGAAGAATCATTCTTCAATTCAGCGAAGGAAGTGAATCCTGAGGCACGCTTGTTGAAATATATCATCCAACCAGGTGAGGAATCCAAATCTAGAGCGACCAAGGCTGAGATTGAAGACTGGCTGCTTTCTAAGGGGTGTACCAGGGATACTGTCATTCTCGCAGTTGGCGGAGGAGTCATTGGCGACATGATCGGTTATGTTGCTGCTACATTTATGAGAGGGGTTAGATTCGTTCAAATTCCTACTACCTTGTTATCGATGGTAGACTCCTCAATTGGTGGTAAGACGGCAATTGATACACCTCTTGGAAAGAACCTCATTGGCGCATTTTGGCAGCCAGAGAGGATCTTTATTGATTTGGAGTTTTTGGAAACCCTCCCAGAGAGGGAATTTATTAACGGGATGGCTGAAGTTATTAAGGTGAGTTTATTGTTTTCCTTTTCAGTATAGCACTAACAATTTAGACTGCTGCAATTTGGAATGGTGATGAGTTCACCCGATTGGAATCTAACAACAAGATATTTATGGAAAGTATCCAAAAAAGGAACCCGGAAACCCAGCGGGTCGATCTATCGTCAATTAAAGACATTATCCATAGCATCGTAAGTGGATCAGTCAAGGTCAAGGCCGAAGTTGTCACCAAGGACGAACGTGAAGGTGGCCTTAGAAACTTGCTTAACTTCGGTCATTCCATTGGACACGCCTATGAGGCCATATTGACTCCGCAAATCCTGCACGGCGAATGTGTCTCGGTTGGCATGGTCTTGGAAGCCGAATTGGCGCGTTACCTGGGTGTACTTAGCCCAGTGTCTGTTGCTCGATTAACAAAGTGCCTGTCTGCCTACAACTTACCAACGACGATCAAAGACAGGACGTTGTGCAAGAGATCCAGAAATAAGCCTTGCCCAGTTGATGACCTTCTTCGTATAATGGGTGTTGACAAAAAAAATGATGGACAGAAAAAGAAGATTGTTCTATTGTCTGAAATAGGCAACACCTATGAAAAGAAGGCCAGTGTTGTTGCTGATGAAGATATCAGAGTCATTTTGTCTGAAAACATCATGGTCGGAAACCTGTCTGGGGCCCCTGACAAGGTCACAGTCACGCCACCAGGCTCTAAATCTATTTCAAACCGAGCGCTAATCTTGGCTGCGCTTGGTAAAGGCGAGTGCAAGATCAAGAACCTCTTGCATTCTGATGACACACAACATATGTTGAATGCCGTCAACTTGTTGAATGGCGCTGATATCACGACAGAAGATGGCGGGGAGACTATTGTCCTTAACGGTCACGGTGGAAAATTTACAGCTCCAGAGAAAGAAATATACCTTGGGAATGCCGGAACTGCATCTAGGTTTTTAACCACTGTTGCTACTCTTGTCCAACCGTCTTCCACCCATAACAAGCTCATCTTAACAGGTAACGCTAGAATGAAAGAAAGACCAGTTGGACCTCTTGTTAATGCTTTAAGAGCCAACGGAAGCGACATTTCTTATGTTGAGGCTGAAGAGTCCTTGCCATTGGATGTTGTGTGCGGAAAGGGTCTAGAAGGTGGAAAGATTGAACTGGCCGCCACTATTTCATCACAATATGTTTCTTCGATCTTGATGTGTGCACCTTATGCGAAGATGCCGGTTACTCTGAGCTTGGTTGGTGGTAAGCCAATTTCCCAATTCTACATTGACATGACCATTGCAATGATGCAATCTTTTGGTGTCAAAGTTGAGAAATCGACCACCGAAGAACATACTTATCACATTCCTCAGGGTACTTATGTCAACCCATCAGAATATATTGTGGAGTCTGACGCCAGCTCTGCCACCTACCCACTTGCGTTTGCTGCTATGAGTGGCACTACCTGCACTGTTCCAAATATTGGTTCAAGCTCTTTACAAGGAGACGCAAAGTTCGCTGTCGATGTTTTGAGGCCGATGGGGTGTCAAGTTGTTCAAACAGAAACTTCTACGACCGTAACCGGGCCTTCAGTGGGGCAATTGAAGCCATTGCCCCATATTGACATGGAACCCATGACCGATGCGTTTTTAACGGCATCAGTTGTCGCTGCAATTGCAAGAGATCCAGACGGGAAGTCACATGTGACTAGTATTACAGGTATTGCCAATCAGCGTGTTAAGGAATGCAACCGGATTGACGCCATGATGCATGAATTGTCCAAGTTTGGCGTTCAGACACGTGAGCTCGAGGACGGCTTGGAAATCATTGGCGGATCTATCAGCGGCTTGAAGCAACCAGAATGGGTACATTCCTATGACGATCATAGAGTGGCAATGAGTTTTAGTTTGTTGGCCACTATTTTGAAGTTTCCAGTTTTGATCAAAGATCGCCGTTGCGTCGAAAAAACATGGCCAGGTTGGTGGGACACGCTTCATGGATCTTTCAAGGTCAACCTCCAAGGACACAGTGACAAGAAACAAACGCAGGTACAGTTGAGTTCTAAAACCCCGAATGGCGATAACACTATAGTAATTATCGGTATGAGGGGCTCTGGCAAGACCTCTCTAGGTAGATGGACTGCGGAATCTCTAGGTTTGAACTTTGTCGATCTTGACATTTATTTGGAAGAGAAATACGATAAGACGATTCCGAGCATCATAAATGAGTCTGGCTGGGAAACTTTTAGGGAATATGAACTCACAGTGTTTGATGAATTTTTGACTAACAATCCGAAAGGTTACGTTGCTGCTGTTGGAGGGGGACTAGTGGAAACTCCTAAAGCTCGGGATTTGTTAAAACAGCACATGGCCGCCGGTAAAATGGTTATCCATCTCCACAGGGATGTTGACGCCATTGTTTCCTACCTCAACATCGACAAGGAGCGGCCAGCATACGTTGATGATATTCGTTCTGTTTGGACACGTAGAGAACAATGGTACCATGAATGCTCCAATGCACATTTCTACTCTCACCATTATACCGATGAGAAGGATAGCATCAAGGTTCGAAATTCTTTGGAAAGATTTTTGGGTACTGTAACTGGAAGTCAGCCAGTCTTGATTCCAACTGAACAGCCAAGCTATTTCCTATCGTTGACCTATGAAGATTTGAAAGAGTTGGATGACTTTGATGAAATTTTGGACGGAGTTAACGCCATTGAACTGCGTGTGGATATGCTCAAAGAGAAAGGTCAAGAGGGACCAATTCCAAGTCTCGAATACGTTTCTGACCAACTCGCGTACTTGAGAATGCACACGACTCTTCCAATTGTTTACACTGTGCGAACCAAGTCACAAGGTGGAAGACTCCCCGACCAAAATATTGACAACCTTGAGGCTTTGGTTCGACTGGGTTTCAAATTGGGCGTCGAATTTGTTGACATGGAACTTACCCTGCCATCTTCATTGAAGGATGATCTCATGAAGGAGAAGGGATTCTCAAAGATTATTGCGTCCCATCACGATGTCGCAGGTGACTTGAAATGGGACAGTCCGATTTGGGAGGGAATCTATCATACTGCGTGTAGCCAAGGCGATATCGTCAAGTTCGTCGGCAGTGCATCTTCGTTGGAAGATAACTTCAAGCTCGAGTCGTTCAGAACGTCTCACAAGGAAAAGCCTATGATTGCCATTAACATGGGATATGAAGGACAGCTGAGCAGGGTTTTAAACACACTTTTGACGCCAGTCACTCATCCATCACTCCCCGTCAAAGCGGCGCCGGGACAGCTTTCGTTGAAGGAGATAAATGAGGCACGCCACATTATTGGTGGATTGAAACCTCAAAAGTTCTTCATTGGAGGGTCGCCGGTTTCCCAATCACCATCTCCAGCGCTTCACAACACATTGTTCAAGACTTTAGGGATGCCCCACTCATATAATAGAGTCGAGACCGAAGATGCCAAGGTTGTTTCAGAAACGATCAAAGAACTGGATAGTTCATTTGGTGGCGCGTCAATTACGATCCCTCTCAAGGTTGATATTATTCAGTACCTCGATGACCTGGCTCCAACAGCTGCAGCCATTGGCGCTGTTAACACAATCATTAACCAAGACGGTAAGTTGATTGGTGAGAATACGGATTGGGTTGGTATCTACAGTGCGTATCTAGACGCTGGTGTGGTCAAACTGCCTAACAATAAGCACTCAGCTTTGATTGTTGGCGCCGGAGGAACTGCACGAGCGGCAGTGTATGCTTTACGGGAGCTTGGGTTTGAGAGGATCTATGTCTTGAACAGAACTCCTTCGAAGGCAGAGGAGTTGGTCACAGCGTTCCCGCAAGAATTTGGCGTTACTGCCCTGAAGGATGCTAAAGATGTCGAATCTGCCGATGGTCCCTTGGTAGTCATGAGCTGTATCCCGGCGAACAAGGAAATCGATTCAGCCTTATTGGGGAATATTAAAGACCTGCTGAGTAAGGAAGTTGCCAACGCTCCATATCGTAGGACACTGCTTGACGCTGCGTATAAACCTGCTGTCACTCCAATCATGGAATTGGCTGAAAAGGAGTTTGGTTTGACTATCATTCCAGGAAGGAAAATGCTGCTCCATCAAGGATTAGAACAATTCCAACTGTGGACGGGTGCAATGGCGCCCCTCCATGTTGGAGAAAGAGTTCTTTCTGGAAACTAATTTTTTATATAAATGGTTAATATTAATTTGTCACATTAGATATTTACAACTACGTCAGTTCACTTGGACTGGTTTAATTCAAGCTTTCTTTTGCAGAACAGGAACAATAGACGCGCGTTTCGCGCAGACCTATCGAGCCTCCCAACTGAAAACTGAAAACTGAAAACTTCGAAAGGCTCCCGTGAAGACGCCAGTTTAACAATCAATTGAAGATGGACGACGATTTATATGATGAGTAAGTTTGAATTGTTCTTGATTTGAAACGCATTTGTCATAGACTAATTGGTGCTTTAACAGGTTTGGTAATTATATTGGAGAAGACGCTGAATCGGATATCGATGGAAGTCTAAGTGATGGTAACGTTTCAGAAGTGTCAGGGCCAGCAGGTCCAGCAATGAATGAAGAAGAGGATGCGGAGATGCATGACTATACTAAAGAGGAAAACGATAGTCAAGCTATTATCTTGCACGAAGACAAACAGTATTACCCGTCAGCAAATGAAGTGTTTGGTGCCGACGTTGAAACAGTACACCAGGAAAGAGATCAGCAACCACTCTCTGAGCCATTAATCGCTCCGGTCAAACTGAAAAAGATTTCAGTGGAGGAGGCTGATTTACCAGAAACGTATTATTCGCGAGAATTCCATGCCAATTTGATGAATTTCCCAGAACAGGTCCGGAATATAGCCCTGGTGGGCCACCTGCATCACGGAAAAACTTCTTTTTTGGATATGTTGGTGAAAGAGACACATTATATCCAAGAAAAGGGTTTTGGAAATAGACAGGAGGAAAAGCTACGTTATACTGATACGCATGTACTCGAAATCAATCGCGGAATAACCCTCAAGGCATCGGCAATGTCATTACTACTATCAAATACTAAAGGGAAATCACACAGTTTCAATATCATTGATACACCCGGCCATGTGAACTTTGTTGATGAAGTTTCCTCGGCCGCGAGACTTGTCGATGGTTTCGTAATAATAGTTGATGTTGTTGAAGGGTTACAGATCAACACCAAGCAGATTATCGAACATGCAGTTAAGGAAGAGCTGCCGTTTATATTGGTAGTGAACAAGGTAGATAGGCTGATACTTGACCTCAAGCTACCACCAAGTGACGCCTATCATAAACTCTTGCATTGTATTGAGGAAGTGAACACGTTCATCAGCAATGTCAAGCCGACTAGTGGAGCACCGAGGGTGTCGCCGGAAAATGAGAATGTGCTGTTTGCTTCTTCGCAGATGGAGTGGTGTTTCTCTCTGAGGTCAATTGCTAATATGTATGAAGAGACATTCTCTAACACCGGAGAAGATTTTTCTGAAAAGTTTTCCCAACGTTTATGGGGTAATATTTATTATGAGCCAGAAAGTCGCAAGTTCAGAAAGACGGCCGGAAACGGAGGCGTTAGGAGCTTTGTTCATTTCGTTCTGGAGCCAATCTACAAAATCTACACTCATACGTTGAGTGGGGACGAGGATTCATTGAAGAAAACGCTAGACAAATTGGGGATATCGCTGAAGCCAGCGACGTATAAGATGGACGTCAGGCCGTTGTTGAACACTGTCTGCAAGTTGTTTTTCGGCAATGCACGCGGATTTGTAGATATGGTTTTGCACCACATTCCATCTCCTATTGAAAATGCGCAAACAAAGGCTCGTCATACTTTTACTGGTCCCACAGGTTCCGAAATGGCTATCGCTATCCGCAACTGCGAATCGACATCTGCTCCACTTATTATAAATACTACAAAGCTATATCCAAGCGGTGACGCGTCTGAATTCTTTTGCCTTGGCCGAGTCTTCAGCGGTACCTTAGAGCGAGGGCAAAAAGTTAAAGTCCTAGGAGAGGGCTACACTCTTGAGGATGAAGAGGACATGGTGACATGTGAAGTAGAAGGGATCTGGATCCCGCAAACTCGTTATAAAGTTGCGGTCGACGCAGTGCCTGCTGGTAACATTGCATTGATACGGGGGGTTGATCCTACCGTGGTTTCTACCGCTACGATGATTTCCAATGACTCCAAATTTGATGCATACATCTTCAAGCCCTTAAATTATATTGCCGAGCCAGTTGTCAAGGTTGCAGTAGAGCCGATTAATCCATCGGAGCTGCCGAAGATGTTGGACGGACTACGAAAGGTCAATAAAACATATCCGTTGTTACAAACAAAAGTCGAAGAATCGGGAGAACACATCATACTGGGTTCAGGGGAATTGTATATGGACTGCGTGTTGCATGATTTGAGAACAATGTATGCTGAAATGGAAGTTAAAGTTTCTGACCCAGTGACACGATTTTCAGAAACATGTACCGAAAGATCCATCCTCAAGTGCTACGCAGAAACGCCAAATAAGAAGAACAAAATTACTATGACCGCGGAACCATTAGACGATGGCATCGCACAGGATATTGAAAGTGGTAAAGTCGACATTCGATGGCCCATTAAACAAGTTGGCAAGTATTTCCAAGAACATCATGATTGGGATTTGATGGCCGCCAGGTCGATTTGGGCATTCGGCCCCGATGATAAAGGTCCTAACATACTCCAAGATGATACACTCGCGTCAGAAGTGGACAAGAAATTACTAAATTCCATCCGTGAGTCTATGATTCAAGGTTTTCAATGGAGCACACGTGAAGGTCCATTGTGTGACGAGCCAATTCGAAACGTCAACTTCAAAATAATCGATGTTGATTTGGCGAAAGAGCCAATTCTAAGAGGGGGTGGGCAAGTTATTCCGACGGCTCGCCGAATGTGCTATTCATCCATGCTCTTGGCGTCTCCGCGTTTGTTAGAACCGGTGTACAACTGCCATATCACCTGTCCTGCTGATAGGGTAGATATAATTTATGATCTGATATCGAAACGGCGAGGGGGCATTTTAAGCGATACTCCAATGGTGGGTACTCCATTGTACTATGTGCTTGGTCAGATTCCAGTGGTCGATTCGTTCGGGTTTGAAACAGACCTACGGGTGGCCAGCGAGGGACAGGCATATATCTCCATGGTCTTTGATAGATGGCAAGTGGTTCCTGGAGACCCAATGGATAAGACCCAAAACACCCGACCATTAACGGCTGCAACACCGTCTGCGCTAGCAAGAGATTTCGTCCTCAAAACCAGACGACGGAAGGGACTAAGCGAAGAACCAACTGTGACAAAATTCCTGGATGAATCTCTGGTGCAGCAGTTGTCGGAATTAAATTTATTGTAACTAAGCTACTGCAACATTATTGTATTATAGAAGTTTGTATTAATTGTACATTATATGATTATTTCTTGTGACGTCTGCTTTTGCCAGGACGTTGTTTACCACCGCTCTTCATTTTCTTTGCATTAAAATCAGAAATATCGGCACTGCTCTTTGCATCATTAACATTCTTAAGCCTCTTTTTTCCGCCATGGCCATATTTTGCATCTTTGGCCAACCGTTTCGATCCCTTTTGGGATGGTCTGTTTGGTTTGTCGGAAGCAGCTTCTTCTAACGCAATATCGAAGTCCTCATTCGACATATCGTTATTTCCTCTTTTCCTCTTAAGATCCTTAATCTTTTCAAGAGTTTCACGCTTCTCCTTTTGTCGTTCTTGCAACTTGGCATGTTGGACTTTCTTGCCAAACTTTTTGAGTTCCCGCTGCCTCTTGGCCTCTTGCGATGCCTTTTCAGCCGTCTTTTCGTCAATGAGCTTTTGCTTCAGTCTTTCCATGTGTTCGTCTGATTTGACCATTTCCGCGAAATAGTCAATTGGACGACTGAATGGGACTTTTTCCTTCTTGAGCTTCTTTCTAGCCTCCGTCGCAGCAGAGAGACCTTGTTTATAGAAGGCAAGTTCTCTTTCTATATCATCATAAATATCCTTGAGTTCAACTGGCCGTGTGTTGATAGAGAAGTGTTCGTAGAACGGTAAGTTTTCGGTACTAAGGCTGATGGAGCTATAGGACGTTTCCAATGCCTTTGTGTTATTAACCGTGGTCTTTTGGTATGGGACCACATCTGCATCCTCGTCCAATTCTACATCAGACAATGCAACATCTTCTTCCTCTTCTTCTTCTTCGTCAGCCGAATCAACTTCATCTCCAGCGCCTTTATCTGCTGTGAAATCTTCATCCTCGCTATCATCACTGTCATCTAGCGCCGCAGTATCAAATTTGATCTCCTCCTCTTCGTCTTCTTCTTTTTCAGAACCATCCCCAGTAGCAGCCATTTCCTTCTGCTGCTTGGCAAGTTTTCTTTTCTCCTTCTTTGATAAGGTTTCTCTATCCTCCGGAAGATCACTTCTGCTATTTCTACTAGAAGTGCTCTTTAAACTGCTGCTTGAAGCCTTTTCCTTGATGGATTTTTTGTGGTTGACTTTAACTGGCTTCTCAGTTTTACCCTCAGATCCCATTGTCTGCTTCAGTCGGGCTAAAGACTCTTTCAATTTTCCCATAGTTAGTAGATGATGATTTGAAATTTTCACAATTTTTCACTGATAAAAGAGAAGGAAAAAAAAAAAAAAAAATTGTCGGGGCGTCGGCCGGATGTCCGGCGCCGACAGCAGCCTCATTTTTATGAAGCCCATGAGTCCCCCACCACTCCAATTGTATTCTCGTGTCGAGACAGTGAGTACATAATTATTTTTTCAACCCCTGTTTTCATCAACGAACGTAAACATCATGTCTGAAGCTAAGCAAAAATTTGAATCCGTTTTCCCAGATCTCGCCAACGAACTGTTGGATGAATTAAAGAGCACGAAAATCTCTGCGGATGCAGTGGAATGGTATAAGAACAATCTTTTTTACAATACCCTTGGTGGTAAAGCTAATCGAGGGTTATCGGTTATTGACACCTATAGAATTTTGACCAAGCAAGCTGAACTCAGTGATGCTGAATACAAGAGAGCTGCAGTCCTTGGATGGAGTGTCGAATTGCTTCAGGCTTACTTCCTTGTTGCCGACGACATGATGGATGCCTCTCACACTAGAAGGGGCCAACCATGTTGGTTCCGAAAGCCAGAGGTCGGCAACATTGCTATCAATGACTCTTTTATGCTGGAAGCCGCCATTTATATCCTTTTAAAGAAATATTTCAAGGGTGAATCTTACTACGTGGACCTGATGGAATTGTTTCATGAAGTTACCTTCCAGACTGAACTTGGTCAACTATTGGACTTGATCACCGCCCCAGAAGACAGTGTCGACCTCTCCAAGTTTTCTTTACAAAAGCACTCCTACATTGTTACCTATAAGACTGCGTTTTACAGTTTTTACTTGCCAGTTGCTCTTGCCATGTACATGTCTGGTATTTCCTCGGAGCAGGACTTGAAACAAGCCAAGGACGTTCTTCTGCCGCTTGGTGAATACTTCCAAGTTCAAGACGATTATCTCGATTGTTACGGTGATCCAGAAGTTATTGGAAAGATCGGTACCGATATTCAGGACAACAAGTGCGGATGGGTGATCAATAAAGCTCTCCAAAAGGCTTCCACTGCTCAAAGAGAAATTTTGGACAACAATTACGGTCGAAAGGATGCGAATTGCGAAGCCAAAGTTAAACAAGTATTTAACGAACTGGAATTGGAACAGGAATATCTCTCATATGAAGAAGACGTTGTTGGTAAACTCAGAAAGATGATTTCTGAAATTGATGAGTCGAGAGGCTTTAAGGGTGAAGTGATTGAGGTCTTTTTGAAGAAGATTTACAAAAGGTCTAAGTAACTTGTGTATCAGTAGAATGTATAACACTAACTAGAATGGCCATTCTTTGTCTCGAGATTATATACCACGGTCATGTCGGCTGGCATCTATACCATTGAACCGAAAATTACAATCATGCTTGGCCAGTTGTCGAGTATTTATCAAAAATTAATATTAAAAATTATAAAACATAGCACATCATAATTTATACATCGGAGACTTCTGCAAAATACTGCCTTAAAACCAAAGATAAAACGGCTGGCAACTCCCGAATGTCTCGAACAATAACATAATAATCAAATGGGAAATCGTCAAGGTACTTCTTCATCCGTATCGACTGACCATTCTCTGTGTCAACATACTCGACTTGCGTCATGTCGAGGATTGATCCACCCTTGTTCACACTGTCAACAATGACAAACACCATCATAATACGTTCTTCCTGGGCTTTACGAACAAGCTTCTTCAATGAATCATGATTGTCGCACATACCATCGGAAATGACAATCTCAAGCTGCCACAAATCTTGGCGAGAGTTCATCTTTGCATTCTCAAAGATTTGCAAAGACCTTCGCAGCAGCTTTTGAACATTGGTCGTCTGTTGATCAAACCCAAACCATTGGACTACTTCTGCACCCGAATCAAAATTAAATGGTTTTTCAAATGGGTGAACCAATTGTGTATTTTCACCAAAGCGAGTGATCGCAATCTGACCAGATTCCAATTGAGTCAATGCCTTGGCCACCAACGCAATGGTCTGGAATGCCAAGTCAACAGATTTCGACTCCGACATGGACTTGGAATCGTCAATGGATATCATAATTTGGTACTGTCGCTTGCTCGGTTTCGTTCGTCTCATCCAGATTTTATCCTTCTTAAACTGCGATGCAATATATGGAATGATTCGTTTCATATTAAGACGCTTACCAGTCTTGAAGTCACCACGCAGTTTGGTGGCTTGAGTTGGTTCCAAGATTAAACGAAGCTGTTCACACAATCCAAGAGCAAGTTCTTGAGTGGTCGACTCATAGGATTTCCAGATTTCTCGCGATTCATCCAACGCTCTTGCAGGCATCAAATTGTCTTCATCTTCTTCATTCTTGATGTCATCATCGTCCGCTAAGTTTCCATCTTCGTCTTTTCCGAGATCGTCATCGTTCGCGTCCATCATGGAAGAATCCTCATCATCGGGCTCTGCTTTGAACATTTGGCCCGCAACTGCATTTTGACCTGACATATCTTCGTTGACCTCGTCGTTCTCGCCTCCGTTAGCTTCTTCAGGTTCTTCTTCCTTGCTGCTTTGTTCATGCGCTGCTTTTTCTTCCAAATCATTAGTATGTTCGTCTTCATCTTCAATAGCCATACTGTCATCAATATTATGAACTTGATCTTGATTCGCAGCACCCAACGCCTGTGTATCATGCGAACTGTTTTCACCCTCAACATGCTCAAATTCATCTGGGTTCTCATTAGCCTTTTGCTCATTTTCTTCCTTATCAAGCGAGGCTTCCTGGATTTCCCGTCGACGCTTGTGGAATTCCTTTAATGCATCACCAAGTTGTTTCAACGAGTCTTCGGCGTCTTTTCTGGCTTGGTCATTCGAGTCCACTGCTTCTTCTTCTTCCTTTGCTTCTTCTTTTTCAGGCTTCACGGAACTTGAGCCAGCACCCACCTCCATGTTATCCTGTTCATTCTCGGTAGTTTCATCAGCACCTTCGCCCGTGGTGTTTGATTCCTTCTGTCCTGCAGTACTTTCTTCCGGTTTACTTTCATCTTGAGTTTCATCAGGACCGTGTAAACCTTCGGTTTCCACTTTCATTGTTTCGTCTGCTTCGTTGGCCTTGCTGTTATCCTCATGAGTTTCATCATCTATATCGTCCGGAGCACTCTGGTCTTCAGCATCTTCTTCTTTGGTCTCATCGTCAATCCCGTCAGTATTTTCTTCTCTGTCAACATTCTCAGCATCATCATTTTCATCCTCTTGTTCGTCCCCATTCTCTTCTTCCTTTGACTGTTCTTCCGCCTCCGCGGACCCATTTGCATCTTCCATGTTTTCATCGTCGTCAAGATCGTCCATATTCATGTCATCATCATCATCACCTTCGTCCTCTTTCCCATCATCATCAATGTTCATGTCTTCAGGGAGTTCTAATGCTTCACCTTCTTCCGCCTGCTGTTCAAGCTCTTCACCATCTTGATGGTTGACGTCATCTTTTTGCTCACCAATGTCCTCCTCTTCGTCAGCATCGTCATCTTTCTCAGCCTCGTCCCCTTTATCCTGTTCGCCATCGTCTTCAGGTTTATTATTATCATGTGGATTTTCTGTGTCGCCTTCTTCTTCGTTCGGCTGATCTTCTTGTTTTTTACCATCAGACAAATTCTCGGACTGTTTTTCGTCCTTCTTATCATCAGGCTCCTCGTTCCACATCTTTTCATCGACGGCATTTGGATCAAGGTCTCCAATGTCCCCTTTCTCCTCGTCCAATTCGTCATTTTCATCATCATCATTATCAGATTTTCCTTCATCGCTCTCGTTGGGAGCATCTTCTAAATTGCCTTCCATATCGCCTTCAATATCAACCGCCTTGTCATCATCCTTTTCGCCGCTCTCATCTTCACCTTGCTCTTCATTCTTTTGTTGCGCATGCTCGGAAAGATCTTCATCATCCTCAACATCATCCGAGGTATTTTGGGCACCGGACCCGTCGCCTAAACCAGTACCTTCTTTCATAGCGCTGGAATCCTGTTCCTCTTGACTTTCTTGTGGTGAACAGAACCCTTTAACTGCTAGCTCGTACAGACATGAAGTGAGAGCATGAGACGACTTTGAAAGATCAAAGAAGTTGAAGTTAAGTTTATCTTGGACACTTTTGCACAGGCGTTGATACTCCAAAGCGAAAGGTAATGCGACCCCGATAGCGGAAATTGCGGAAGGCAATTCATACTTGCTCATCATGGATGAGTCCAGCAAGCATTCTTCCATCAAACCCAGAATCTCTTGTCTATGCAATATGCTGCTGAGACGATGAACATATTTTCTTGTCAAACTGAGCCATTTGTCATCCTCAGAAATCATGGTTGTATCCTTCATCTTGTTAATTTCCTGCACGACAACTAAAATCGAGTTGCACATTTTATGAATTTTACCCTCCAACACAGAGAATGGTGTTGCTGTTTTCGTTTCGGATTCTAAATGAGTTCTCAAATTTCTTGAATTGCGATTTAACCATTCCAAAATCACACCGCAGATCGAACTGTACTGCATATTGCTCATTTCCCAAACTTCAACATCCTTTGCCATTCGATCAATGTCATCAGCTAATTGCTTATGAACATCCAGCTCTTCCGATGTCATAATTGGCAAGTCGTGGTATCCAGAAAACCTTTCAAGGGTAGACTTCAAGCCATTAAGACGAGTTCTCAGATCCATAAATAGACTCTCTGAAGACTGCTTTTCCGTTATATCACCCAAAAAAAGGTAGTCCTTGCAGGCCGTCCGCCCGTAATCCATAACCTCTGGAGCCCATCTTAGAATATTCTTTGAATATCTCCTCAATTCGCTGCAGTTTTTGAGCTGGACAAATGAGACACCTGAGTCAAGTAGATTAGCGGTGTTTGTGAATCCGATCAGCAGCTTGTCAATTCTTGTGTTTTCTGAGAACGATGAGGCAAGATCCACCCTGGCTTCTAATATCCTTGCCATGATGTTTTCTGAAATAGCTAATCCTTTTTGTAAATCAGACGAAGGAACATCACCTTCAGAGTTGTGCACTGCAGTTCTCAAACGGCCAAGCATTTCCAGAATACGGAAGAAATAAGAGTTACCAGCTGCGAACTCTTTACCTCTGATCAATGGGGTGTGGGCCAACATCCGCCCAACGTCTTGTTGCTTAGTAACAACCTCAACTTTTACAGAGGTTGGTAATCCAGATTTTCTCAGCAATTTCAACGTATCACTCAATAACTTGCCTTTTTCAACTCTGAGTGCAGAGACTACCTTCTTATTCTCCTCCGTCAACTCTGACGGCGTTTCCTTTCTCAATCTGGAAGCTTCTTCGACAACTCCGTCTGCTAGCTCGCCCAGAGACATCAAATCTTGGTCTCTCAAAGAGGAGACAATACTTTCGAGTTTCGTAATAGTCTTATCGCTGATTATAATCTCGTTGGCCCTTGAGGAAGCCCGCTGAAAATTTTGGCGATGTTGAACAACCCGCTGAATACCACTGACACTTGCAGCCTTGTTAAACGTGAACACAGCGTCACCCTGAGACTGAGGGGGGGCAGCTGTGACGATCGGCTCCACGGGTTCATTAATGAGCGTTCTGTATTTCCGGATGACCTTGTAAAGTTTATGATGCGACCTTCGTGCACTTTCCTTCAAAGCTTCCACAGTCGTGTCCTTCCAACTGGCCAGCAATATGACTTCTTCAACTTCTTTCTTTAGAGTTGAAGTTCCCTTTTCAAGATGAGCCGCCACTGTAGCAGAGTACTGGCCAAAAAAGCTGATGAGATTTTCAATAGCTTCGAACACTTTTTGAGCAGTTGCATATTCATTGGCAATAAGTTTCACATGATTGCTGAACGCCCGTAACAAAGTAAGCCGTGATGCAAATTGGCCTGTGGAAGATTGTTTCAAAAAGAAACTGAGCGCACCAACCAAATCACGAGGGAACGTTTCTTCCGACTCATCACCTGAATTTTCTGCGAAGTCAAGAGTCTTTATGATAATACTCTCGTACAAGTAAAACCACCATTTACCAAGGTCTTTCTCAAGATTAACTTGTTCAAACTCAAAGAGTTGCGGCCAAGTGGAAAGTTCCAAACGTCTCCAGGACACAATTAAATTGGAAGTATCATTGAGAAGTGATGCCAAGGAAACTTCCTTGCTAGCATATTTTTCCCATTCACTCAAAAAGACTAATATCTGTTCAACCTTTTGTAAAAACCTTGCGATGGGCGTCTTTACTGAAAAATTCAAGAGTTCAGAACAGGCAACGTAAATGTTGTATAGCGTTTGATGTTCTGGCCACCGTTGCATCAGATTGTATGCGGACTGCTTAATTTTATGCGTATAGGTTACAACCTTAAGCGCTTCCGAATAGTTCGCATCGTGGTAAAAGTTGAATGATTTCGAGCTGGATGTATCCGAGTTGCTGAGTCTCGCTTTAATGCTACCTATCACGGAAGGGACAACGTGCTCATATCCCACTTGGCAGGTCATATCCGGGTTGTTGAAGCGTTGCATCACGTCTGTACCCCGGACTGCCAAATCAAATAATTTTGGAGTGGCAGAATCCCCATAGAGTTGAATGTACTTGAGGGCGATCTGATAATCTAAATCAGATTCATCAACTGGGTTGGACTCAACTGGAACTTCACCTTCAAAATCAGGGAACAGCTTTTTGAAGTCCTCTTCATAAGTGTCCTCCTTTATCTCGTAAACAGACTGGTTAGCCGCGGTTTCGTTCTCTTCTTTTAGCTTCTTTGCAGTCCAGTTTCGATGGAATATCGTCAAAATATTACTGATAGAGGGGGACAAAGAGACATGTTGTCCCAGCAAACCCGACTTCATGTCATGTTTATGCAATGAAGCGGCACTTAAGAAATGAATCAGGTATTCCTTCACTTGCTTGTTATCAGCGCCTTTCATATTCGACTCTACGTCAGCTGCTTCAGCTGAGAGCGTGACCGAACTACTAAGGGAGATCGGATCAGAGATCCAATATGGATACCACTTGGCTTTTCCCATAGACATAAGTTCGAGTCCCAATTTTGCGCCATAAATGAAACCATCCAAAATACTGGTAATATCTGAATAATGCAAGTACTTTACATCATTTCTGACCAAGAACTGTGAAGTGTTTCTTTGCCACATTGCCTTTTGTTCCTTATTCGAAGAGAGTAAGCTTGAAAACGCATCTTCACCAATATTGGATTCCATCAACGAACTCCATTCATGGAACAAGTTTGCGATTAATGAGGGCGTTGGCCGAAACGTATCTGGTTCAGGATGAGCTTCTCCTTCAGGCAATAGCTGCGAAATAGCGGTTTCCAAGCTATTTGCACCTGGTCCGAAAAACACATCTTTAACCAACCTGAAAGTCGACAGGTTATCGGACCGTCTTTTCACCAAATTTTCTGCCCTATTATGATAAACGTGTCCACGAATCGCAGGATCAAACGGCAAGTCAGGAACATAGAGTAAGACCATCCCAAGTGAGTAATAGATCCACGCAGTTCCAATTTTTTCATTTGTTGACGGACCAGACACGAACTCAAGCGCGGGCATGAAATATTTGTTAGAAACCAACTCAAATTTTGCTTTTTCCTTTCCAGAAGCTTCATTGTGCAACCCGATCACATCGTTGATTAACCGCCGTAGAATCTGAGAAAGCGTACTCAACCTGTCTGACAGCAGAACATTGGTGTTTCTGACAATCTGTTTGCCCAATATTTGCAAATCCCCCGATGTCTGCAAAAAGTCATTCGCAGAGACATTGTCAAACGCTTTTCTAAACTGTGTTAGTGTATACAGATTCCCAATCAAAAAAAAAAAATTCAAACTTACAATCCTGCAAAGATTTTTTTCAAAATTCCGTCTGATATCATATCAGAAACATGAGAAGTAGATTCACTACTAGGCAAGTTCTGCCACAAAGATTTCAGAAATGGCAAGTATGGTTTACCTGCAACCGTTAGTTTCTCTTCCTCCTTGGGCAACAGCTCGTACTTACCAAATGGTTGAACAGTATAGCGGCTGAGGTGCATAGTGTCGTTTTGTGAATAATATGCCAGTTCGTATAACTTGAAAACGATTTCGGCCTAGTGGTATGTTAGTGACTGCAATATGACAAGTTATCTCTATAGCTTACCCTCTTATCAGAATCATCAGAACTTGAATGCATAATCTCCAAACACAACGAAATAAATAAAAATGCATCTTTAAATTGGTGTTTTCTAGTAACCTGGAAATTTAGTTCCAATTCCTCCAATTTGCTGATGCCGTTTTCCATTTTCTTTTTCAATATTAGTGAACTGCCTAAATCCAACCAACCACATTCAACTTACCTCTATTGCGCTCTCTAATTCATTCAGATTAGAAGATGATAAAATGCCTTCAAAGGTGTCAATGACACTTTGTCTCAAAACGTCGATCCACTCTACAGAATCGACAAATAACTTCGCCGAGCAGTTGTCGAACCGTTTAGCGAGGATCACCATCATATCATACATCTCCCAAGCTTTATCCGTTGTAGGAAATTTCCCTTTGTATTGGGTCCAAATCTTTACCATGGATGTTCCGGTGCTCAATTCCAGTTGGGTCGCAAACTTAGAAATTGTGTCTTTCAAATACTCAAAACTTTCAACGCGAGGAACACCATTATCAGCACCATTAAACCAGGTACTCAATATTTCCTCATAAACATGCAATTGACTTTCATCAGTAAACACTGCGTCCGTTAACAAAACCAAGTCGGAAGCTATGCGATGTAATCCCAACAGGTGCTTTAAGTTAACCTAGTCATTGTTAGTAAACCATAAAGTCTTAAAGGCCCATTTCAACTTACAGTTTTTAAGCCCACACTACCAGAGAAGATACGCCCTGTAACCTCTCTCAAATACTTCATAATTGCCTCGACAGCCTCAAACACTTGAACCCCCACTGGTGCTTTTAACACTTTCTTTTTGTAGATTGCTGCCGATCTTACCAGATAGGACATCTCAGATGGTTTCTTTGTATCCACCGCAGCCAATGCAGCTGTCAAACTGTGTTGGACCGATTGCATAGCTTGCAACAGAACTAATAACCGTAACACATTGGAAGTCACGACTTTGTCACCAAGATATCTTGAAAAAAATATGTTGGAATGCATAGAAATTGCTTGGTTCTCAACAAAGCCAGAAGTGACTTTGTCTATCTCTGTTACTTTAGCCGCTTCTTGATATAACTGAACAAGCAAATCGCCGTATAGAGACGACAGTACCAACTGAGATTTTGATTCAAGCTCGTGGCACAGCTCCTTAGAACGTGAAGAAAACAGTCCTGAATTATTGATAGCATGGCTCCATCTTTCCACCAATTGAAGAACATTTAGCGGCATCAGATTTAACTGGAACGCTGCGACCAACTCACACAACTGACCATGATATCTCGAAGAAACATCCTCTAAGAGCCCGAAGTATCTTTCAACCGAATTACTCGATTCGATAAACTTGGACACCGGATTGGAAAGTTGTCCCGCAATATCCAACTCTTCCAATTTTCCTACCAAGGACTTGCTGGGAGATGCATGATTAGTCAACTTCAACAGAGCACTGTCGTAACTTGTTACTCTATCACCCAAATCCGCCAAAAACAATTCCACGCCACGGTTTCTCATGGCCCTAGACAATTCACCATATTTTGGGTCTACCGTTAAAAAAAGTCTGAAGTTCGGATGTGGAATCACCAACCTCGGTTCGCCGTTCTCAAGAGCACATTCATTTACCATAAGACAGCCATTCGGTTCTAGCAAGGAATTCAACCTATCAAGAACAGAAGGATTACACAGGTTTGCATTGTCCAGTATTAGCCAGTGTCCTTCTTCAACAGCAGTGAGTAATGTCCCGTCAAACCATTGGAAACGAACGGATTGTGCTTTTTTCATCTCCTCCAATAACCCCTTGATTTGGAATAACAGTTCAGAGAGCTCGCTGTCAATAGCGCTGTTAACAGAAGGAAGACTGCGCAACAAAGTCAGCAAGTCAACAAATCGTTCAGGCGTTTTTTCTATGTTTTCGCCATAGCTCAAGACTTCTGTACAAATTTCAAATACAGTCACTGTCCCTGTACTGTTGTCTTCCAATGCACAAACACAAGCCTTTCTCGCAAGCTCTTTCGCTTTCTTCCACATGTCTTCACTTTTATGTGTAACATCCACTTGATCAAAACCACCAAGTAAATCCGTGCTGTCAATATCGCCATTCATGGAGAACTCATGAAGCGGTGCGCCTGAAATATTGGCCAGATACCGTATCAGGCTTGTTTTTCCAGAGTTTGTTGGGCCAACAAGAATTAGCGGCCACGAATACTTGATACAGGTTGCCGCGGTCTCCAGCGCCCCAGTATTGCACTGAAGTGGTTGCAAACCATACGAATCCAGTTTGTTTGAAGACATCCTTGGTAAAACCGAATGACCAAATTGCGCATATTTATCGCCGATTTGTAAATAATTCTCTTTTTCCGGTACCGGACCAAAATATTTTTCGAAGAGGAATTGTGCTTTCTTACGGCATTCTCCGGTCCTGAAGCGATCATTCACCACCAGGTTGAGGAATTCGTGCGGTTCGCAATCTTTGGTTAAGCCGACGTTTTCATTCAAAAGTTTCAACCACCTCATTGTGTCACGCAGGTTGAATTCAAATGGACTCCCAAGAAGGCCAAATGATCTTTTAACAGAAACCTCGTACTCCAGTTCCAGAACAAATCCAATCAGCTTATCTATTGTTTCCTTTTCGATGTTTGGATAGAGGTATCCCGAGATTAATTTCAAATCATCCAAAGATAAGGTGTCAACGTATACAACAGAAAAACGATTGACGAAGGATTTTGGCAAACCTTTCCTTCCGCCGCCTTGGTATTGTGGGTTCTGAGCAGCGAAAACAGTGAAATTTGGATGACACTTGAATGTCTTGTCCAGTTCTGGGATATAAGTTTCCCCACGGTGGTCCAAACAGGCATTCAAACCTTCCAAAACGGATTGCGAAGCCAGATTCATCTCGTCTAGCAACACCCATTCACCCTGCTGCATAGCCCTCAAAAACGGCGCATCTCTCCAAACAAACTCCCCCGCATTTTTGCCTTCTGCCGGACTATCCGCACCAAAAAGATCAATTAAATCTGTTTGCTCAGAGAGATTTATCCTTGTCAACGGTTTTCCAACAATTTGGCTGATGGCAGTAATCAAACTTGTTTTACCAACGCCTGGACTTCCTTCTAGAAGGATGGGCTTTTTCGCTTGCATACCTCGAAGGACTCGAAGCGCATTCATCGTCGTTGTAGGCGCACGCAAGTTAAACCCTTCTGATCCATTCGATACGTCACGTCCAAGAGAAAATGGGCCGATTTTCAATTCTCGTTCGTCCACCTCAACAGTGTAAACTTGGCGATAAACATCCATGAAATCCACCACAGCT
The DNA here is from genome assembly GCA_030570055.1 of Blastobotrys chiropterorum. Classification (NCBI taxonomy): domain Eukaryota; kingdom Fungi; phylum Ascomycota; class Dipodascomycetes; order Dipodascales; family Trichomonascaceae; genus Blastobotrys; species Blastobotrys chiropterorum. The sequence goes on from JAJLUK010000029.1 coordinate 76,234, forward strand.
ATTTCTGAAAGCTTTTCCACACAGGCTACTCGATGTTTTTGTAAAAGCTCTGGGGATTGTGCCAACGAAGCTGATGCGTTACTTCCGACAGAGTCAATAAAAACCATACATGCACCATGGAAGAGACTAAGTTCTGGGGAAATGTTTTTGGACAAAACATTCATGAAAGATACCCACGATAGTATATCTCTCAAAGAAATAATTCCAGACGATGCATTACCACCTCCGTAAGTTACACCGAACCACTCACCAAATGCAGCGATACATCGAGCAAACTTCTTCACATCTTCACATAACTTGGATTCAATGATTTGTAGCACATCATCAAAGTCCTCCATAGATGGCACCCAGATTTCAGTGAAACGATTTCTAAGAGCAGGCGAAAGCTCCTTTTTACCGTAGTCACCACCTGGATTCATTGTAGCAAAGAACTTGAAACCGGGTGCAGCAGTTAATGACACATCATTCGACCCCTTTTCTGACAGTAGCACAGTTCTTTCGGGTTCAAGGACACTATTTAGTCTTTCAAGCACTGAATCATCTGCAAGAGAAATTTCATCCATCAAAAAGAAATCACCAGATTTCATAGCTTGAATCAAGCTCCCGTCGCTCCATTCGAAAAGAACCTGAAGCCTCTCATTCAACTTCGTGATTCTCTCAGCCGCTTCAGAATTTATCTTTGATTTATCAATTGTATTGTAAATCGACTTTAAGTCTTCCAGGCCAGAATCTAAATATTGCGAGTACTCCTCTAGTGACTTGAGAACATCTTTAATCTCACGCGCAAGCTCGTGTTGGTATTCACTTCTATTTCGAATTGGCCGCTGTGCACCGATGATGTCGCCAGTTTCGGTGTTTTGATGAGCATTGACAATGTGGAGGTCCTTCCCAAGCGCAGACGCCAAAACCTGGCAGATGGTAGTTTTACCACATCCCGTTTCTCCCACTAAAAGAACTGGCTCGTTATTCTTCATGGCTTCGTTCACAAGAACCAACAGCCTTCTCATACCCTTGGTCCATACGACAGTTTTGTTAGTTTCACTGACTTGAGTTGGCTCCAGAGACTTGTATGTTTCATCGACATTGATTTTGACCCTCATCACTTCTTCTATCGCTTGTTTCACAATCATTCTCTCTTCCTTCTTCCTGACTCTTTCTCCCAGAAGCATATAACCGTTTATCGATAGTTCTTCATAACCATTGGCGTCTCGTCCAGCCCATCTGAATAAATCTCGTAAAGTTGCAAAACTATTCTTTTGTTCGAATAGCCTGGTTGATTGTCGTTGTACCGAGAGTTTCCGATAAACGTCAACAATCTTCTTGCTGTAGGATGGCGCAATTCTACAACGGTCCCTCAAGATTGTCTCCAGTTCTTCCTGTGGTATATCATCAAAGTGAAGCTCTAAGAATCTATTTCTGAAAGCTCGTGACAGCATTTTTCTACCACCATACAAGCCTGGCGGGTTTTGGGTGGCGAAAAGCATGAAATCTGGATGTGGTTTGACAACTTCTTGAGTCTCGGGGATTAGCAATTCTCGGTTATCATCAAGCAACCTATTGAGCGCTTCCAGAACATCAGTAGGAGCCAAATTCAACTCATCAAGAACGATCCAGTAACCATTTCTAAGCGCTTCAACGAGGACACCTTCTTGGAACTTTAACTGACCACGCTCATCTGAAACATAAGTACCCAAATACTCTTGCAAATCTGTGTGCTCGTGATTGTTGATTCTAACAAACTTGTGCCCAGTTTTCTTTGCAAGATACTTGATCATACTAGTCTTACCACTGGATGTTGGTCCCTGGATTAAAACAGGGAATAGTCTTCCCGCAGTTGCTCTTGCCAAGTTCAAGAGGTTTTGTTCAACAAACGGGGTGATGATATAATCAGACTGGTCATGAGGCGACAGTCTACCTTTCCTCAGCCAGTAATGTCTAAATTGAACGTATTCATAGCCATCTTTTGGTGGAGGTGGGATACGAGACATGACAGATCCTTGGTTATTTAATTTGCTTATAGTCTCTCGCTTAATTTCCTCATGAAGCTTTTGGGCTGAAGTTTTATCTAACAAAGTAAGGAAACTCATGCAGAACCCTTCATATAAAGACCTCCGGAGACCATAGATGTGTGCTATTGATGCTGCGTAGATTAAAGTTCGTGAAAGAGTTCTGATACTGAAATGTGGTTTTTGATTCGCACCGTCCACGATTTCATTGCCCTCAGAAAGAGCCTTCGCCCTGGAGTAGAGATTAGCGACGTCGTTTGAAACGCCACCATCGCTCATCGCCAAATTTCCAATATACTTTTCTATGATTGCCAAAAGATCATCGTGGTCTTGGTCTGGCGATGGAACATATAGCTCGGTAAATCTAGTTCGAAGGCCTGTTGGCAGATCCTTTTTGCCAATATCAGTAGCTGGATTCATGCATGCAAAGAGCCGGAACTCAGGGTGAGCCTTAATCGATTCTGCATCCCCTCTCTCGGACAAGGTGATCGATGGATTTTCGACCAATAAATCCGAAATGCTTTCTAGGGTGTCAGGAGATGCTAAATTGACCTCATCGAGAAGAACCCAATCACCACGCTTGACAGCTTGTACAAGGGACCCCTCGACAAAACTGAAAAAGAAAGAGTTATCAACCTGTTTTATCTGGATTTCAAAATTCTCCACCTTGTCAGCGAAATCGTTCCATCTGAAGACCAAGCTGCTCTTTGCAGCTGAATCCAATCGACGCTTCTTCTTTGGAGCTCCTTCATTATTAGCGGAAAGCGAAGTCTTTGCCATCTTAACAGCCTCTTTCCATAATTTCACAGTGTTCCCCCAATGTTGCTTGTTGAAACAGGTTGTCAACAGCGCAGAAAATTCTGCATTTTTCTTAGCCGAGAAGGTTGCGTCAAAGAGAACCTCAAACTCTTCACGAAGGGGTACTGCAATCATCTTAGCATCAACTGGTTTGTATCCACCCAGCAAATCGCCCGTTTCAGTTTGTTGCGACACATTAATTACAGTGATCCGTTTGTTTGAGATGTTTGCCAGGTACTGAACAACCGTGGTTTTACCAGTACCAGTTTCACCTACTAAAAGCAGAGGTTCTGCTTTTGAAACAGCAACACCAATCTGTTCCAAGATACGAAGACTGTGATTCGTAACAGCAAAGCGATTTCGTTGGCTCACCAGCGCTCTGCTCGTCAAATTGTTCAAGTATAGTGACTTACGAACCACCGCTCTTCCAATATGAATGGTGGAACCTGTATCGCTCTTGGACGGAATGTGATTTTTCAACAAAAGCTGTACCCTTGAGGTGGGTATTTCGAGAGCTTCTCCTAGTTCCAACGTGATATACTCTTTTCCCTGTGGCGATTGCAAGAATCCAGCAAAACAGTCAACCGCTTCCGCAAACATATCATCGTAGACTTCGGTGGAAATAGATTGGTTAGCCACCGTAAGGCCTATGTTCTCAAGCATAGTTTGTACTCTATAAGCCCACTTAACTAAATCTCTTGTTGAAATTATTCTTCCCTGAGAAGACTTGTTAATGCTGATGAATTTTGGCCTAGCAAACGCTTCCTTGACTCTGGTATATGCATTCACAAAGTTGTCGGCAAGGTTTTCAAGGAGAGGAAACCTATTCTGCAAGATCAACTTTAACTCCTCAGTTTGCGGGATATCAACATGGATAATTTCCCATAACCTTTTGCCAATAAGATCGGGTGTGACTTCACTTCCAGATTTGGAGCTGAATGTTCTCATTGTGGCAAAAACTTGAAATCCTCTTGCAGCTTTAACCAGCTCACCACGAGAAGGAATTAAAAGTTCTCTTTTCTCCAAAACAGATAGAAGAACAGACAGAATTTCTGTAGGTGCTTTATCTATGTCTTCAATGAGTACCCACCTGCCTTCCTTGATAGCGGTGGTCAAAATACCAGGACACCATTCAAAAGATCCTGGTTTTTCCCCAGTGGAATAAGTTCCAACCAAAATTTTGGCGTCAGACTGATCTCCCAGATGAATTCTCACCAAGTCCTCATACTTTGAAAACATTTTGGCAGTCTCGTCTATATAGAATGTTTTACCAGAACCTGGAAGTCCTGTGAGAAGAATCGGCTTAGACGACTTTAAGGCTGTGCTCACAGATCTAATACTTCCGATACCCGCACTGGTTGGTACAAAGTCGCTCTTGTATGGGATAGCCGGGGTCAAGCGTGGTACTAGAATCCCACCCATATTACACAATAAAGAGTTGTATGAGAAACTTGGCTCAAAGGATTCACTAGTTTGGAAGTCAATGCCAAAGCGCTCTATCATGTTGATCCCATTCGTGATTCTCTTGGCTTCTAATAAGGATAAAAATAGGTAATCAACATTTGCACGTCCTTCATAGACCCCTAAAACTGGAGAATTTGAATCAACCTGTTTTAACCATTCAGTTCTGGAAGGTAACGGCGCCTCCAGAAAATCTGATAATAGCTTGATGGCGAGATAATGTGGAACAGAGCTAGAAAAGCTCGTTTCTAGCATTCTGTATAAAGGTAATGGGTCAACATACCTAATAAACCTTTGACGGTCGAAACATAAGAGACGGTGGAGGGCAAGTAATATTTCCCGCAAATCATCTTCACTTGTGTTTCCACTGATTAACGACTTGAATTTATCGTTTTCCGCAAGAAAATGTTCGGCCAATGACGCGGTTTCTGGAATAATGGACACAATTCGTCCAAGAGCAGATAGCGTACATACACCCCGAGAATGATGATGTTGTTGTTCCTGCTGTTGTTCAAGACTACAATTCGTAACTAATCTTGCAATGAACTCTAGGCAGATTGGTCGATAGCAGCTGATCATTGGAATAGTGTAGTCCGGGTGAAGCGCCAAAACGGCTAGCTGATTCATCGCCTTATCAATATTAGTAATGTCGTCGGTCTTCAACTCTGGAATGTCATGGTGACTCAGTGCATTCTCTTTTAGATGGTGAACAAACCTATCATGAGATAGTTTTGCATCTAGTTTGATAGGTATATCCATCTGAAATTTTCGGGTTAGCAGCTGTCCATCTTATCACTCTCTCCTTGAGCAGTACTTACATTGAATTACCGTTCTCCCACGCCACAAATAGTCGGACTCGCTATAATCTGTGGTTATATATATAAATGGTTTTTCTGGTAATCTGGTTAGTAATGTCTCCCTTCAAATCAATATATCTGCTTATCGTACCTTATAGCCGAGCCAGACTAAACCTGAT
>JAJLUK010000029.1:81574-143333 GCA_030570055.1 Blastobotrys chiropterorum
AAAAAAAAAAAAAAAAAAAAAAAAAAAAAAAAAAATTGGGACAAGCGATACACGGCTGAAATTTTAGGTTATTTCCCAGCCCATCCCGTCCAACTTGCAATGTCATGATTAAAGATCACGTAAAAACCATGATTGAATGACAATTCAGTTGCTCATTTATGTAATCATCATTCGAGTTTAAAAGTATATTCATTAATGTCTACGTCGTATCATGCTGTATAAGAGGAATTCCATGCCTTAACAGCCTTTGAGACTGTGCTATCAAACCCCTTACTAGCGATCTCCTTGTCTTCATCGTCAATGCTGTGGAAGGGATTGCAGACATAGCCAATATATGCATTTTGTATGCTGCTAAGGGTCTATATAATGTTAGTATAACTGCGACAACTTAACACTCGCGTTCTTACATTTTGCAAATCAAACCGGACGCTATCCTGAGCATCCACACCAATAAGAATTTTCGCGTTTGTATTAGTAAGACAGCCGTATACTGCTATCCCGTCATGCACGATTAATAACGCATAATCTTGGGTGTTTTCTGAATAGCTTAATTGTGTCAGAATATAGTCTAATGCCATGTGAGAAAGAAAATGATATTTCAGGTCATTTTTTGGGTCTGTGTGTTCTCCGTTATCGTCAAACGTCCTTAAATATAAAGGAGAGTTCTGGAATGAACCCCATGTTAGCCAATAGAATAAACAATATCGAAAACCAACTTACGTTTCGCCCTATTATTGTGACAAACCGTATTACCACCGGCATTTGATTGTGTTGTGTCGTGTCGGGTGAAATAAGCGTCTCCTCTCCCAACTACAGTAGAAAAGTTGACCGTTGGAGTGATTCTTACATGTTTGCTTCGTCGCAGAACCTGCTAAAGTCCATTCCATGTCCCTCAATCCGGCAAAATTCCAAATGTAAACTGTTGAATTGTTTTTTCTCGCATAATCTCGAGCAAAAAAACGTGGGAAAGAGGGTGGCGGCGGTAGAGAATACCTACAATGTCCGGATCAAACAGCCCAAGCTGGATAAACCCGTTCAACATAAGGATGTAAAGGAACAGTCATCTTCTGAGACCATAAGCTTAGTTGAAGAGACGAATGAGAATAAAGGCGGGTCGGCTGATAATCCAGTTGAAATTGAGGGACGAGAAGAAGGCGGTGGGAAAAGTTCCTCCGATCTAATCGAAATTGTTGACGAGTCCTCCATTGTTTCTGAGCAAAGCCGTGCCATGACTAGGGTGAGACCTGAAAAAAAGGACCTTTCGAGCGCACTTCCCCGGCAAGTTCAACCCTATAATCCAGTTCCTTTGCCCCAGCGGGCAACGATTTTGAAGCACATTCACAAGGCATTTGTCGATAAGAAGCATCCATATCCTAACTGGGCAAGCGTTGAGAATGAATATAGAGTGGCGAAAAGTAGCTCCAAGATCACATACAACTCGAATGTTCGCATTCTGGTCAAAGAAATTAAGGAAGGTAAGCATCAATATCAATCAGCACAACAAAAGAAGGAAGCTGGAGACGAGCAAAAGGCTGCTATTAACCAAGGTCTGGTTCGTTTGATAATTCCCGAAGACCTCTTGAAAAAATGGGGTTATGTAACTGGTCCAGTGGTGCCACGGGATTTGGATCCAAAAATGGCCTACCCGTGTGCAAGATGTGGGCAGGAGTTTGAAATTGGTAGTAAACGAGAAGTCAGCTGTCGCTTCCATGAATTAAAGCCAATGTTCAAATATGATACGCAAGAAGGCAAAAAGATCAAGAGTTATGGATGCTGTTCCCAATCATCTGAAGAGTCACAGGGCTGCTGCCTATCGACCAGGCATGTTTTCAAACTAGATGACGCATCTTTATTAAGTGGGGTTGTTCCGTTTGCTCCAACACCCAAATTGGATACCGCGTCTACTCTGTTTGCAGCGGGTGTTGACTGCGAAATGGGTTATACGAGCTTTGGAATCGAATTGATTCGAGTGACAATTGTGGACTGGGATACTCGAAAAATTGTGCTAGATCGGACGGTTTATCCCTACGGCGAGGTTATAGATTTAAATACCAGGTTCAGTGGTGTCCATTCGTTAAAAGATGGCATAACTCTTGAGGGGAAGAATTATCCAACAATAACCTTTAAGGAGGCGCGGGATTTAATCTTCAAGTACATTTCCGCCTCTACAATAATCGTTGGCCACGGTCTTGAAAATGATCTCAACGCAATGCGGCTGGTGCATACTCGCGTCGTCGACACTGCTCTTCGGTACCCGACTTTTAGACCAATGTACCGTGTCTCGTTGAAGCAGCTAGCATTTAAATATTTAAGTCGGACTATCCAATCTGGCGAGCATGACAGTAGTGAAGATGCCATTGCAGCGATGGATATTGTACTTGCTGATATTCGTAGGAAACTGAAAAAATAAACGTCGTCCTTTTTTTTTTTTTTTTTCATAATCCGTCCAGAATGCGCTTATAAGTTACCAAGTTAAATCCATTAAATAAAAATATATAGGTGAATGGGTATTCATCGTTTGCCAGATTTTTGCATCAGCTGCTCTATCAAAGCCGCTTGAGATTCGACGGTTTCCTGTAACCGAGTGATTGCATTAGAATGATCCCGCTGTAACTGTTGTACTTGTTTTTGGAGGTCAAGTACTATCCTGTAGAGACCGCTGTCATCGCTGGCAGTCTCAAGTTCTTGCACATTATCGTCAAATTTTACCACTTTGCGTCGCTTCGGTATGTTTTCCTTCTCCCTTTCAGCATACCTATTGACGGCCTTTTGATTGTATCCAGGGGATCCATTGGCAATACAACGTTTCGATCTAAGTGGGCTCGAGGAATCCAAAGTTGAAAGTATGCCTTCTGCCTGTCTGGCTAATCTCGCCGAAGTTGGTCGTAGTTTTATAGGAGAGTCTCTGGTTGTTTGAGACTCCGTAGGCCTCTGGGCCCGACGAGTGCTGAGTGGGGAAAAGTTGGGTCTATTGCGAGTTATTCCAGGTCTGGCTGGTGATTTGTGGCTTAGTGGGGTTTGGTTTGACGCACTCTTGAAATCTGGAGCTCTTCGACTGAATGGTGTCTGCTCAGCTGTCGAGTCTGCAGCCCTCCTCGGACTGCCATTTAATGCAGATGATGAAGTATTGAAATTGAATTCTGAGTTATACTTGGTGGACTTTGAAAGGTTAGCGCAGTATAAACATCAAAAATCGGACTTACAAATCGTTTGAACGGCGACCCTTGGTACGGCCTTTCTGGATATAGCGAGCTCATTACGGTGTTTCGAATACGACGAAGAAAAGAAAAAAGTAAAGAAAGTAAAGGTATAGATAAAGTTCTATCTTGGATACCAGAATGTTTGTTGATTTCCGTTCGGGGAAGTGGGTCTGTTGTCACGGCAACAAGGCGGTTGGGTATATCCCAGACCAGATGGTATTATACAGAACGCCGACCAGAGGAAATAAAACCGCGGAAATTTTTCTTTGCCAAAATTGAAATTTTCACTGAAGCAGTTTTTATTCGTTTTTCTCAAATTGGTAAGATTTGACATGTTTAGTCTAATTCTCTCTTTATGATGACACCTTTTATATGATCTGCTTGACTGAGCTCCCGGGAGCGATCCCGGAGCTTTTTTCTATGAGAGCATCAATTTATAGACTACAACGGTATCTGATCCAGAGAATTCGCACTCCAAGTTTTTCATCGTGCTAACAGGTCTTTCTGTTTAGGGCGTAAATGAATGGGTAAAAAACAACAGCAGAGCCTAAACAATATTTACAGGTATCCACTGCCTGTGACTATCAAGCCACTCCCGCAGGTAATTCCACACAACCCAATATCCATCCTGTACTTTTTGTGGGAGTACTTGTTTCCAACGGGGCCGGACCAAATCAAATGTCACGGCCGCTTGTCGGAGGAAGGGTTTGTCATAGTTGATGATGAATTCTCAGTTGAAACTTTGTGGTCTATGGGGTTTTTTGGTAAAGGAATCTTTTCCCGTTCCGAGCCTACATGGTTTGTTCGTACGGCGCGAAGATTGGGGTTGAAGGGTGGTGACAAGATCACCGCAGAAGACATTACAAACTCGCGCAGACAAGAGCGTAAAAAATTTAAGCAGGAGCGTGCAAAGATTGAGCAGGATGCACTTGCTAAACAGCGCGCTCTGGAGAGGGGTGAGGTTGTTGAAGAAACCGCCTCTACTTCGGCTGATGTGAAACGCGTGTCTGAGATGGATAAGGCATCAGATGATAGCAAAAAAACGCTTAATGAAAGAGATGCGACAATTGTTAGAGACGGAGAGCTTGTCCAATTGGAATATCTCCAATTGACGCCTACGGAGGCTGTATTCCTCTCAAACCTTGGCTGTCTAGATATCTCGGGATTCAAGTGTACGGACCAATTGTTTAGCCATTTTGCTAGGTTTAACGACCGGTTTACAGAAGACTATGTTGCGTACCATCATTTCCGGAGTCGTGGCTGGTGTGTTCGTTCGGGCGTAAAATTTGGCACAGACTACCTCCTCTATCGTCGTGGACCGCCATTCTCCCATGCGGAGTTTGCCGTCGATGTGATGTCGACTAAGAAAGATCACTGTCAGCCATGGTGGTGGAATACGAGCGTTGGTCGTGTAGTCGGCGGTGTCAAAAAGACCATGGTTTTTTGTTACGTGACGCTTCCCAAACTTACACCAGGAATGTCATTGAACGAGATTCTCACTCAAAGCTCCACCAGAGAGGTTGTATATAAACGATGGGTTCCTACTCGCAATCGTGATTAAATAATGCATTATGAATTGATCTAATTTATATCTTCCCTTCCCAGGCCCTTTTGACGAATTTACAGTCTCGAGGGTCCTTTTCGCCCTCAGCGGGTTTACTAATGCAGACGTAGCTCTTTTTGTCTGGTAGGACACACTTCAGTTGGCTCGCCGCAAACGGGCATGGGCAGTCCGTTGGCCCCTTCACGCAGGCCAATGTCTCGCTGCACAGGTACTGATCGCAGGATTCTAAAGATGCACGTTAATTAAATGTCCCTGGAGAGGTGCGGGTGACTTACCAGAATCATATTGGTGTTCCACCAAATTGGAATCCTTATGCACTTTTGCTCGTGGATCTTCATGGTGCTGCTGCCGAAACATGTGCTCAAAGATGTTTCCAAACTGCGCAAATGCCAGTAGCGGGCATAATGCACACAGCAGGAGTCTCAACGGGTTCATATTACAGTATTGTGTGAGTTGAACAATTTCAAACGTTTCAGTGTTCTTTTTTGGGACCGGGCCGAACGCATTATTTCCCAGCCCAAACGGACCATAATAACTACGGAGCAGTGATGGTTGTTAAGGGAGGGTTGTTATTGTTTTACTGAGAGTGGCTTAGGTGTTATTATATTGTGTGGGAACAGTTTTTGCTTCTATTCTAGAGGCTTTTTTATTTTCCTCCCCCAAAAGGGTGCTGCGGAATTAAACAAGTTAGATTGCGCTGCATGCGGAGGTGTCTGTACTCTCATGCTGAAGAGAATGTGCGTACACTTTATATCATGACGGTAGTGTACAGTTCTCAGTCCAAGCGAGCTGTTGACCGCAATTATAACTATGTTTGTAGGTTATCATGCTGAATGAGTTAGCTTTATATTTTATACGAACAGAAGAGCGTTTGGAATCTGTTTTATTCGTTTGATGGAACTGTGTCACGTATTATAAAAATCCAGTCATTCGTCTATGCGTCTTATTCGCACACGCTTATTAAAGAGAAGGATGGGTTAGGGGGGAAAAAAGCAGTTTCATATTATTTTCAATTTAGGATACTACAGTACGATATCGATCCAACCGCTCAAGAAAGGTTCTCTTACTTAGTTATTAAGCACGCGCGTTGTTGACTACATCTTCGACTTGGTTGCAATAACCCCTGCAGTCAAGCATCAGCGAAATTCGTAGCGAAAATTATATCATCCTCGCGTTGGCAGTTGCCAACACAGGGAGAACTTTAGTGGGAATTGACCGCCTTTTATACTAGAGAATAGAACGCCCGTTGCGCAGCAATTCAACTGCGCGTGACATAATCTTATTAGAGTCAAAACTTTAACCAAACGGCTGTAGACGGTATACGTCAGAAGGAACAAAGCTTGGACAGTACTAAGCCCCCCGTGTTATCTATAAACTATAGCTATACTAAACAACTATGCATATGTCATACGCGTGGGGAACAATATTCCCGATACAGCGCATTTGTTCTATGACAAAGTCGGTTCGTATCGAAAATCTTGACCGATGTATTGGCATCATCTCAAGAAACACTTCTTATTCACTTGGTGGAACTGTGTCATTTACTATGTCAAATACCACTAGCGATCTTCATGTTCGCCTCTGTCGCTTAGGACGAGGCGAAAACAAACGACAAACGAATCTCGAAAGAGTGCACAAAAGAAAGCAAACAAGAGGAAGCAACGAAGCATTTTCTGGGGTGTTGGCGCAAGGCCAACACAGAGAGAATGGACTGGGAATTGGCCGCCCTTTATACTTGAGATTGGGCGCTCATTACATAATATTCAGCCGTCCAACCTTATTTTACGCCAAGACGTCGGACCAAGTTAATAGAACGTACTAGAATTAACAAAAGGGGCTGTTCACCATAAAACCCCGTAATCGTGTCTGCGACGACGGCATAAAACCAGTATATTGCTACTCGCCCATTTTATTGAAAAAGGCGTTCTCATTGAGCTAAAAATCAGCTTTATCAATTGTGTGGAAATGTGTCAATTACAATATTAAATACAGCTATCTATCTATGCATGTTATTGATCGCAAAGTCGTGCAGACTGTAGTAAAACTGCACTGAAGGGGTTGACAAAAGTGGAAGCAAGATAAAAGCAAAGGGGTGTGTGTGTTGATTGTTGTGGTGTTGGCAAAAAGCCAACGCCGAGAGGAAAACCGCGAGAATTGGTCGTCCTTTTATACTTGAGGTTAGACGCTCATTAAATAATGATTCAGTTGCGCACGACACAACCTTAATTGACGCGAATATCCAAAAGCATTATGGGGATATATTATTTATTAATAAAAAAAAATGCATGTCTATATCAGGCCGCTCAGGGTCAATGCTTCTAAGAACCTGGACAGGTCTTCCTTTGCGACCTCAATTATACAATTTTCAAATGCATCCATTCTATACTTGGCGTTGATCTTATTGGCCGTTGCTTGGAAGGCCATCCCAAACCTGTTGAAGGAGATTTCGTCGTCGGTCGCCTCTTCGTCATCATTTCCTCTGCCCTTATACGGACCCATCCCCAAAACATTGTAGGTATTAGACACAGTATCAACGGCAGCCACAACTAAGGGTAACGGCTGTGGGTGGGTTTCCGCACACCCCTCTGCGATCCAAACACCTAATCGGGCCAATGCCAATGGGTTTCTGAAGATCCCGAGTTCAGGACCCTCACGAACAACAGCCAGTCTGAACGTTCGAAGGTCCTTGATTTGTCGTTTCTCGAATAATGCAGTCCCCGTGTTGACAACTGCTTGTTGCAACGTTTTGGCCTTGGATATTCCTTGAAATAAAGCGTTCACATCGTTAAGCGCATCCCATCCGGCCCAGAAATTATTAACCCAAAACTTGGCCTTGTCATTGTCATACTGCTCGAGCAGTTTGTCTTCATTCTGAACTGTGTACGAATTGTCTTGAAGATGAGTATCGTTAGTCATCTCACCGACTGAACCTTCCAACAGTGCAGCTAATCCTTCGACACAGTCACCGGCCGAGATTGAGCCTTTGAAGCCGTATTTCCGAACAACCCCGTTCCGAATGACTTCTTCAATCCCATACATTCCCGCAACGCCAGCCAGCTTCTCACGGAGAGTGCGCTTTAACGGTATCGGCATATGCGTCCATTGTTCCTTGGCCTCCTGTAGGGAAATTCCCATTTTGGCGAGTAGTTTGTGTAGTCGTTTTTTGCCCTCTTCCGTCCACAATTGGAGTTTGGCACATAAATAGGACGAATGCGTCATGGATTGGTACAGTGACCAGTGTCGAAGAAGGAATAATGCATAATCAGTTTCAATGTATAACGAATTGTCGTCTGAGCTGGCTTTTGAGTCGCTCGCCGGACACAATCTTGTAACTTCGTCTTTTAGCAACGGGAAAACCGAGTCGTATATTTGTGGGTGCTGCGAATCCAACGCAGTAGCGCCCACCACTGTCAGCCACAGGTTAGAGACGGATGTCTCGCCAATCGTCGATAGGAGTGTGTATATTTGAATTGTCGCGGAAGATGTGAGATATGATCCCTGTGCGTAATATTCTTCTAATAACTTGGTGTGTTTTTGGCGTAATTCCCTGTTAGCTTTTTTTTGTTCTTTCAGTTCGGCATCTTCTTCTCCTTCTTCATCATCGTCATCCGCTTCATCTTCATCTGTATCTTCTTCCTCCTGTTCAACAAGAAAACTGTAAGCATCTCGCTGCGCTCCCAATTTCTCCTCCACCTCCCCATCGTCAAAACATATGACAGATTCAGAGCCATACAAGTTGTCCAAGTTCCACGGTCTATGGTTGTCTATAATGTAGATCTTTCTTCCTGTTGGGGTTGGCTCTTCCTCTTCTTCTTCAGACTCAAATTGGTTCTCCAAATCTACAGTAGCCCCGCATCCTATGCAGATAACATTGACGACGTCATCATCTAATGATCGGTACATCGCCGCAAGTTCATTATAACCCACAACAGGCACAATCTTGTGGGGAATCAGCTCCGACTTGAACAGCCTGGACATAATCTGCGCACTACACAGCGCATCAATGTCCACCGCAGACACAAACATGACGATCCGACATGTAGAGTGTGATAATGACGAATGCCGAATGTCCTTGAACGCGTTCTTGAACTCGTGCGGGTTTATATACATTTCATTCGTGTCGGGGGTGGAGTCTGTGAATAATTTTGATCTAACAATATACGCGTCCAGCTTCATCAATCACCACGCGTAGCCACGCCGCACGTGGCACGGCTGAATCCAACTGACAAATTTAATTAGGTAATGTTTTAGAAAGTCTGGGGTATAAGAGGAAGAGTGTGTATTTTAACTTGACGATGTTTGACCCGAATGCTTTGGGCGTTGATTGAGCTGTGTGTGTTGGGTCCGGCATGAAGAAAAGTGAAGATGATCGTATGTTCATTAAAGGAGTTGTAATGTCCATATCAAATCGTAACGTTATCATCATTAAGGCTCTACAGGGGTCCAAAATGCCTAACACTGGAAGGAAGGCCAATGATTTCAATTCTGTTATTTCATGACCAAAGACTTTGTTCCAGCAGTGAAAATTGACTACAAAGGAAGAAAAATAAAGGCTCATTTTTCGATAACGCTTTAATCCACCGAACGGTTTCATCGCCAGTGGGGATATTCATTGGAGGTAATCAATACACACAACGATGGCAGGCCCCGTTTGGCTTGAGACCCATGTTTGGTCGTCTCCTTCAAGTCATGAGGAAGGGATGACGGTATAATAAATTACCTCACGGTTCTCTGGGGAATTGGAATCTAGCTTTTACGGAGGCAATAGAGAGGACGGGTCTGAACAGTTAATTGGATTCAGTAATGTGGCCAAGCAAATCATCGAGTTTTAACAAACATCGGGAAGAAGCCCAAAATAGTATAGTAGGAAACGAGTGTCCTTGCTTCGTTCCGAGAAGGGGAGGCAAACCACTGGGCATATCCATCCGCCAGAGGATAACAGTGTCTCCGGGTTCCTTTTTCTCGAAAAGGAGCAAAAAGATAGTGCAGCTCCTCTGAGAGTGTATTTTTTACGACTGAACGATAATCCTGATGATAACAATAGCAAGCAGCCGCGTCGGAGAGGATTATGCACATGTCATACGTTCATATGCATCGAAAAACCAAACAATTCAATATGTCATATGTCATATACACACGGAGGTTAAAGCTCAAAAAAAAAAATTCATAACGCGCGGCGTTTGCATATGCATATTCCACAGACACTGTGCACACCATATGCCATATGTGTATATGCAAATCGTACGCATATGCCATAGGCATAGCATATCATACGCATCTGGATTGAGTTATTGACCGGTTCCATTTGGGCCAATTTGGTTTGAGGATCATATGACACCGTTAATTGGCTTACAGCGTTATATGCATACGTACAAATCAACTTGAGTTGGTCTTAAGGTCGGTTTCGCACTATACTAGAGGCCTCTGCAATCTCTTCCGGACAAAAGCAAAGCGTTTTTCGTGTTCCAATACAGCCATCCGTCCTCGTTGAGAATAAACCTAAACCACGCTATAATTTCCTCGGATCACCCTGATAAATCCAGCTATCATCGTCCAGACTCTTGACAAACTCATCTAGCCGCTGCTGAACCCGCTCCATCCTTTTTCCATGATGCCGGTCTATTTGAATATCCCGGTCCCTAGAGTCGATTGCCCACTCCTCCCTAATTCGACCGTCGCGATCGGAAAAGTCCAACGTAGGTGCTTTCAGCATTGCTAGTTCGCGCGCCCACGTATTATAACTTGGCAATATGTCATTCCGTCTGTCGGACGGCTCAACGCTGTACCGGAGGCCACGCGACGGTTTGTCGGGAGCGTCCATAATGTCGCTAATGTCGCTCAAACTCCAGAGGGCGGTTAACGTTAGTGATTGGATTTGTTGATGTGATTACACAAGTCTGAGGTTTACGCTACATGAACATCTTGGTCCAGGCTTATCTTATCACCCCCGAATGAACATGGCTTCGATGGCTTCCAAGAGAGAACTCTTTTCAGGAAAAAAAAAAAAAAAAAAAAAAAAAAAAAAAAAATCAATCCTGTGGGGGCATTGTTCCATCCTCTCGACTATTATGGCAGCCTTGTTCAGGTAATTGGCTTAATTGACGGGTATTCCGTGGACCTGAGCATACCTTTTGTCAGGGAAACCTTGAGTCTAAGCATTAATCCCCTAAAGTGGGCGGTTAGTGCCAGTGAACTTGCCAGAGAGAGCTCTGATCAAAATTAACCGCGTTCCTACATTGTGTTGGTCTGGTCTAGCGGTTATTTTCGCTATCCAATACGACCCTTTTTACACGCGACCTAAACGAATGTACCTGTGCAAAACGATCGCGCGCGACACGACATGAATGTTGATCGGTTAACCTAATTCGACCTATCGTAAAAATGAGCGTTGGCGTTGCAGAATCCACCGTGTTTCACATCTAATTGGGTTTAATACAGTTTTCACTGTATACGACCCCATACGAATGTTTCTTTCCAAAAACGACGGCAAATAGTCTTGGATTCGCCTACATCATATTTACGACTGTTTCACCCATCATCATTGAAAGGTCGGAACGACCATGATGCTGTGGCTCCAGACACAAAAAAGGCCTACGCTCGTTACACTATCACCCTCTCATTTTGTTGGAAAGTTGTGAATGGCGAGCAGAAGATAGGCGGAGTCTACAAACAAGGTTAGCGTTATGAAGCAGCTACAATGAACAGAAAAAGCCTACCCGAAACCATAAAGTACTCGGCAGTGTCAGTCCTGGAACGCACCAGCCTCACAGGACCGTCGTCTAGGCTCTGGGTCAGCGAAGACGCCGCCGAAAACAGCGCCAGCGCCATCCTGGCCTTGTCCTGAGGGTCCGCCATGTCGCGGGAATAGATGACGGCGTTCTCTCGCAGGGACAGCACGAGGACGCCGTGGATCTTATCCTGGGGCAGCTGGATGTGCGCCAACAGTTGATCTACTTGCGACATGTTGTGTGTGGTAATAATAATTAGTGGTGTGTTTTGGAACGCGACCCGCTCAATAGGGTGCGACACCCATGATGCAACTATAAATATGCCGACATCCCCCACCGAAAAATGCGGTTCTTATCAGTCCGTCTTCAGTTATTATTATGCGCCCTACTCTTGCCACGTCCAAGCAGTCCACTCTGATCCTGTCCTACCTTGCAATTGGCTTTCTGAGCCCGTTTGTTCTGCCCATCAGAAAGTCCTCCCGACTAAAAGAGTAAGTGTGGTCCAATTTTTTTTTTTTTTTTTTTTTTTTTTTTTTTTTTTTTTTTTTTTTTTTTTTTTTTTTTTTTTTTTTTTTTTTCATCCTCCAAGCTAACTAGGCCGCAGACAGCTCAAGGACGTCAAATAAACGGCATTGTCAGTAGCACTCTATATTTATTCCCGCAATACATAATCATTACGCAATGCTTAGGCAATCTCCCGTTTTTCCGCGCTATCATCAGCCCACCCCTCCCCGCTCGTATCTGTCGCAATTGGCCATGATCGACACGCGCACCTTTGTGGCCCCACCACCTTAATTCCGTTCCCTATCAAGAAATGAATCCACATGTGGGAATGCAGCGTCGTTATGGGCACCTCTGATTCCCGCTGCAGACCCGACCAATTTCATGACAGCTATGCATAGTGCAAAAAGAGTGGGATAGTTGAGTCGGGAGGGTCACGTGGTACGGACGAGTTTAAAGGTCGGTTGATTTTCGGAGGACGTCTGTGGTTGCAGGATGCGGACAAATAATATTATGTGCCTATCCTCGTGTGATCAGGGTCGTCTAGCTCTGGATAATATTAACCAATAGACGGTGGTCGGTATTAAATGCTGTCTATGATACGGCTGTGATTGGCCGACGTGACCAGGATGTGCCTCTGTGGACATCTAGATGCGGAGATAGCTCGGATCGTCGCAGTACTGGTGGCCTGAGCACACTCTCGCCCCATTCCAATCATAGATACTGACAGGGACTGGTGCTGTCTTTAGCTGCAATATAGCGGCTTCTTTTCTGGCCCAGGAGTGTTCTAGGTAGGGAGAGTGTGTAGAGCCTCTGGTGGATTCTTTTTACTACGAAAAGAAGAGAACTCGCAGGGCATATTGCCTCCAGAAAGTACTAGGCGGCTGCGGAGCCTCCGGCGGCTTCTTTTTTCTCCGAAAAGAAGCAAAAAAGGTAGCTCTGCGAGGCCGAGTGGCCAGTGCTTTGCATCTTTCTAGAAAAGAACGCTGCTCACAGGACGTACTTGCCTCCAGAGGGTGCAACGGCGGCTGTGGTGTCTTGGGCAGCTCCTTTTTTCTTCGAAAAGTAGCAAAAGTAAAGGCGAAAAGTTATCGGTTCTCTAGCGCGGACATTATGAACACCAGTAGGTTCTCAGTTAGACAAGAATTTGACTCAATGAGATACACCTAGATCCAGCTCTTAGCTGGCCCGCTTTCCGCCAAAATCGTAACGCGAAAACTGGCAACCTACTAACGATAGATATGCGTAGATTCAACTCCACATCTGCCAATTCGTCAAAACCTAACTACATACGTGGTCACCTGTGGTCTCACAGAGCTACCTTTTTTTGCTTCTTTTCGGAGAAAAAAGAAGCCGCCGGACGCAATTGACCAAACCCTCTTTTCTACTAAAAAAGCAACCAGGAGCCATGACCACTGCGTCAGGCCTGTACTTCGTTCATATCTACCCCCTCTACTCGTGGTGGGGTGCCAGGGGTGACACGCGAAACGCGTTGACTTTATTACAATTTTTCGCGTTGATAAAGACCAAATTATTTTCAACCTCCTAAACGACACCACCACCACCACCTTTTCCACTACACAGACTACGAGATGGCTGCAATCCTACCGTCCGTAAACATTGACGTTAATTACAGCGAGCTGAAGGACAACATCCGCGGCTTCCTCGAGGACTACAAGACCAGTGTGGAGGATGAGACGACCGGCGAGGAACGCGTAACTTACAAGTATAAAGAGCTGCTGCAAAAGGTGGCCAATCGGCAGGAAAATGTTATTCTGATCGAGCTAGATGATGTCAAGGACTACGAAGAGACCGAGCGCGCTGGAGACATGAAGTTGCTGGACGAGATTTGCAAAAACTCTGCTCGATACGTGGAGCTGTTTTCCCAGATTGTGGACGATCTCATGCCCCAGGCTACGGTTGACATCACATATGAGGACGAGGTTTTGGAAGTGCTCCTACACTCTCGTAGACAGCGTAACGAGCGAATGCGACAGCGTTTAGAAGGTGCGGGTGGTGCAGAAGGGGAGACTAATGAAAATCCCAACCCGGAGGATATGTTCCCACCACAACTAACTCGTCGTTATTCACTCTATTTTAAACCGTTGACTGACATCTACAAGGGCAACGGCAAGCCAATGGCTGTCAGAGAAGTGAGAGGTCAACACTTGGGCCATTTGATCACTGTTCGCGGCATTGTGACTAGAGTGTCTGATGTCAAACCTTCAGTGGAGGTCAATGCGTACACATGCGACAAGTGCGGTAATGAAATTTTCCAAGAGATCAAGACTCGACAATTCGCGCCATTGATAGAGTGTCCTAGTAAAGAATGTCAGGCCAACAACAGCAAGGGCCAATTGTTTATGTCCACCAGAGGATCCAAGTTTGTCCCGTTCCAGGATGTTCGAGTGCAGGAATTAGCTGATCAAGTGCCAATTGGTCACATTCCACGATCGCTCACTGTCTATGTTAAAGGTGAGATTGTCAGAAGTTGCAATCCTGGTGATGTGGTTGACATTGCCGGCGTGTTCATGCCAGCGCCATACACTGGATTCAGAGCTCTCAAGGCGGGCTTACTAACGGATACATATTTGGAGGCCCAATACGTGTACCAACACAAAAAGCAATATGATCTTTTGGGGATTGATGCGGAAGCAGAACAAAAGATCAACGAGTTGAGGCAACAAGGGAACGTTTATGATCGCCTGGCCAGCTCCATTGCCCCCGAAATTTACGGTCATTTGGACATTAAGAAGGCGCTCTTATTGCTCCTCATTGGCGGCGTTACCAAGGAGCTTGGGGACGGTATGAAGATTCGTGGTGACATTAACATCTGTCTTATGGGTGACCCTGGTGTGGCCAAGTCCCAATTATTAAAATACATTTCCAAAATTGCCCCCAGAGGTGTGTACACTACAGGTCGGGGTTCGTCTGGTGTAGGGTTGACGGCTGCGGTAATGAGAGACCCAGTTACGGACGAGATGGTTCTCGAAGGCGGTGCCTTAGTCCTAGCTGATGACGGCATTTGCTGTATTGATGAATTTGACAAGATGGATGACAGCGATCGAACGGCCATCCATGAGGTCATGGAACAGCAAACCATTTCCATCTCCAAGGCTGGCATGTCCACCACATTAAACGCACGAACATCTATTTTGGCAGCTGCGAACCCATTGTATGGTCGGTACAATCCGAAAATCAGCCCGGTAGAAAATATCAACCTGCCGGCCGCCTTATTATCCAGATTCGACATTTTGTTTTTGATTTTGGATAAACCAGATCGAGAAGCTGATGAGAGACTGGCTGCCCACGTCACACACGTCCACCGAACCTCGAAACAGCCAGAAACTGAGTCCAAGCCATTGGAGCCGCATTTCATGAGACAGTTTATTGGTATGGCTAGACGATACAAGCCAGTCGTGACGAAGGAAGTTGCAGACTATGCTGTTACCCATTATGTTAATATCAGACAACAACAAAAGAGGGACCAAGACTCACAAAAGCAGTTTTCCCACACCACGCCTCGTACGTTATTGGGCATTCTTCGTATGGCACAGGCATTGGCCAGATTGCGGTTCTCAGATGCCGTCGTGATTGATGACATTGAAGAAGCAATGAGATTGACCACTGTTTGCAAAAACTCCCTTCTCGAGCGATCCACTGACAACGAGGATGTTTCTATTACCACTGCTGTTTTCAAGGTGATTAGAACTATTGCAAATGAAGGTGAACGGTTTAGAACTAATCTTCCAATGAGGGAAGTCCGACGAAGAGTTTTGGCCAGAGGATACACCGATGATCAATTATCCGAATGTATTGAGGAATACACTCATTTGGGTGTTTGGGGCGTATTTGAAAACGGTTCCACGCTTTCATTTATCAATGAAGGAGATGACGAAGATGACGAGAATGACGGTGAACGAATGGATGAATCTGCCTGATCTTTTTGTAATTTATTTATCTGTAATAATAGAACGTTTTTATTATTCGTCGACTCATTCTGGGTGGACAGAGAATAGTAGAAAAATTCTCTTGCTTTTTTACTGTGATTTATTCGCTATAAATACAACTTCCACCGCTCTAATCAATGTTCAGGGCCATGAGAGAACCAACAAAGGTCAGGATCAGTCTTGCCCGAACCTCATTGATGTCTTCCGGTACAATCCAAATCAATGCACCCAATTTACGAGCAATAGAAATGGCCAATTTAGCATTAGCATAGCTATCATCCGAAACCAAATCATAGTCGACATAACCAGGCTTGAGACCGTGAAGAACGTCCAACAAGAAGACACCGTTAGAAATATTTGGATCCTTGAAGGAACGGATGGCGGAATTCTTTCCACCCTTTCTCACTTGTTCCTGAGCCCACTTCAACATGTCAGTGTCGGAAAGTTCCTTACCACCTTTAGAAAGAGACTTGAGGGTCAAGACAATGTTTCGTCTCATCAGTTGCCAGACAAGACCCAAAGTGAGGGTCTTTGTGCCATCTGTGATATCAGCGCCTTCAATGCCAACAAGAGAGAATTTGTTGGCTTTTCCTAATTCGACGGCGTAGTTTGTGTTTTCAACAGCCTTGAATCGGGACATTTCAATTGGCAGGCCATCTTCATCATACGCAGTTGGAGGCCTCTTGTTGACAAACTTTTGGTTGACACTTCCCGGAATGACTTTTTCATAAGCCTGCAAGAGAATTGTACCATCCTTCAAATCTTCAAACAAGCTAACGACTGGTGGGTTGACTTCAAGCGAATTGAGCCATAGGGTAAACACTCTGGCTTCACGCTCACCTTCCGCATCAAAGTCCTCCACTTCCACTTTTTCTTCTTCGGTGATTGGTTCCAAACCTGGATGAGTATTGAAGAGGTGGGCAACAAAGGCCAAGTTCAGCTTTGGATTACCAGCAACGAGAGCAGTTGGAGTCAGATATTTGCGACAGTCCAATTTTTCAGCATTGCTGAGAACTTGTTCAGCTCTTTGAAGAAGGTCTGGGGTTTGAAGTGGAGATCGAGAGCACTGCTGTGGGGCCAATTGGTTCAACAAGACGGTATAATTCTCACCATCCTTAACGTCTGTGGAGAAATTGGTCACCTTTCTGTGCCAGTTGGCGGCCCTGAGGTGGTAATTGAACCAACGAAGAAGGATTTGTTCTGGAGGCAAACGCAAAAACTGTTCCAAGGTTTCATCTTCTTCCAACAGACGGTATAATTCTGGGTGAAGCTTAATGTCAATCTTGCTGAGCAGACCTCTTCGGATGATCTGCCAAATGAGACCCAATATTAAATGTTCTCTACCGTCGATAATATCCTCCGCGTGCACGTTAACCACGACACAACCGATACCTTTGGCCGAATTAATGACGATGTTGGCGTTTTCGGACATTTGGAAGTTATTGAGTTCCTTGGAGCCCTTAGGCTTGTTAAGAACTCTGGTATCAATGGTGTCTGGGACCGAGTCATTGATCAATTTGGACAGGACCAACCCATCTCTACATTCGTCAAACATTTGGAACGAGTCCGTTGGGAACGGCAGTTTGGCACCCACATCTGGGTCTCCAGCCAACACGCTGTTGATGTGTCGGGTGAATTCTGTTCGTTCTTCTTCGTTGATCGTGTGAGTGGTGCCTTCGGAAGCGCCAGAAACCAAGATTCTGGAGCTTGATCTGCGGTGGCCACCACCACCACCAGAGCTAGCATCATCACCAGCAGAACCTGGACTCAGTCCTGGAGCTTTACGTGGAACCGGAGGCGGTGCGGATTTCTTGGGCTCATCTCGAAGTTTGGCAATGAGCTCCACATAGTCGTCTACTTCCACCCGGCCGCTAGCGTCCACGTCGACCGTTTTCAACGTTTCACGGATCTCGTCGTAGCTCCCTTCTCCGCTATCAGTCAATGACTTGATAACGGATTGTTTGTCGGTGTACCCGTTCTCCTCTACGTCCAGTTGTCTATATTTTCGAGCGTTACGTTAGCGCCTTCCTCTCAACCTGGTTCGTTGTCCACAACTTACCTGAACCGGTCAATTAGACCAAACACATCTTCCTGTGAAAGCTGCGGGAATTTTTTCTGTCAATGCAATTAGCGCCCGTGCCTGCCAACCATATCCACGCTCCTACCCACCTGTAGCTTGATTACGTTCATTTGTCCTGTCAAACAAAGTGGTTCGTGTGGGAAACAAGTCTCATAATAAATCTGGGAGGCTGGGCGGCCGCCGCTGGGCTGAGCTGCGCCGCAACCTGCCGGTCGGGCCGCCGCCCCGAACTTGGCGCCCCGCCCAAACACTGCCACAAAGTGGCTGTGTGGGGATTAGTCCGTTAATTGGAACACATGGGCGTGATCGAAACGGCCGCAATCCAATGACCCTACCGGGTTGAGTAGCCTCCGGCGGTTTCGTTTTTCTCCGAAAAGAAGCAAAAACGGTAGCTCTGCGAGGCTCAGAAGGAAAAGAGGGCCACCCGCAGGCATATTCCCTCCAACACTCTTAATGAACCCGGTAGCTTTAGGCTCTGCGAAGCGCTTAAGCGGAACCTGATGATACGTCAATTAAAAGCATTGAGCTAAATCGCATTAATATAAATACCGTTCTACAATCTGATCCTTAAACTTGTGTACAAAAAACTTGCGTTTTTGCTCGACATAATCGTACAGCTCCTGCGAACGCGGAGGATTGTTAGGAGTCTTCATGAGAACCTCATTCCCCCATCTATCGGTGGCAGATCCATATTTGATAGTCATATCGTCCTTTTCCGGGTCAGCAGTCAGCGCAGTCCAAATTGGCGCATTAGCCGCCGTTTCGGGCCAAATACAGTGATATGGGGACCCAAAAAACCGGCAGAGATAAAACATGAACAACATGCCGAGATAGGTGACAATGTTCAAACTAGGAACAAACGATGTGGACTTGAACACACCTGGTTGCAACAACCAGCTCTGAACGCCATGTTTCTCGAGCAGCTCCTTGTACGTCGCGTGATGAAGAAGCTCAATCTCGTATTTTGCCGTTTCGTACCCCTTCTGATTGTTGATCATTTCAATATCGTCAAAATCCATGTATTCAGGGACGGAGATGGACGACGAGATCCAAATGACCCGGCCACCGTTCTCTAGCAGCGGAAGAATTTCATTAACCAAGTACCACGGACTCAGCACATTGGCTTGGAAAACGGCGCCCAACCCATCGTCCGTCTTCTTACCAGAGCCCTGCAGCTTGAAAGTTCCGACGGTGAACGATTTTAGGGGCTCGGTGAAAAAGTCTTTGGTGGCCTGGACATAGTCAATCCCAACAAACTGGGCGTAACTGGAGTTTAGGAATAAATAATCAATGCGATTATACCTCTTTTTGATGTCGTACGCTGCAGCCAGTGTGGAAACCATGTTGCATTGGTCAAACACGAGATAATCGTACTCCACCAGCCCCTTCCGCTGGATCGTGGCTGCCCGTTCACGGATTTTTGTCGTGGCCTCCTTGACCCCGGGCAGTGTTCTGCTCGTAACTACGATGGTGATTCGTGTCTCAGACGGTAATTGCTGGATCAGTCGCTCAGCAATGGCAATTCCGAGAAAGCTAGAAAAGGAAATTAACACGCGTGTGCGGACACATCAAACAGACTCTACTCACCCATTCCCACCCGTGATGATGGCCGTTCTATGGTCTTCAGGCATGTTGTGTCGCAGCTTTTTCATATGCTCGACATTCCCAAAGGCTCCGCTCGTTAACGACCTCATGCGGCTGAAAAATTTCGAGCGCGCGATCGCGATACGCGCGTGGATGAGCCAATTGCAAACGAAGAGAACGAAGGAATGGTATAGGCGTTATAGAGAAAGGCTAGAGATAGATTTGTGGTCAATTCTAAGAAGGTGTGGAATTCAATTAGCGCTGTGGCCCACAGGGTTTTCTTTTTTTTTTTTTTTTGCAGAAAAATCAGCGAACCAATACTCCGGAGGGTGTATATGCCCTGCGGGCCGTCTTCTTTTCAGAGAAAAAAAGGAGTTGCCGGAGGCGACTACCAATTCCGTATGCCAAGACCCCTCGGAGGGGGTGTGTGCCCTGCGGACGGCCTTCTTTTCTAGAAAAGAAGCAAAAGCACTGGCAATTGGCATCGCAGAGCTATCTTTTATGCTTCTTCCGGAGGCAATTGAGCAAGGTAAAACCTCAGTTCAAAATGATATTATAAATTATGTAATTACAATCTGTTGATGTGGTGGTTGAAGAGTTCCTTGGCCTTGACCCAGACTGGTGCAGAGTCTCGTTGGGGCAGGGTCATCAGAGATGGCAACAAGGCGTTGGAGAAGTCCTCGCTGGCTTCTCTTGGAAGCATGCTTGGAAGATGGTCAATGGCAATAACCGACAACCGTGGGCCTTCCTTCACATCAACGTCCACAGTTGGCTCGGTGAAGGTGGTGGCAGTGTTGTAGACTGGAATTGGATTGTGTGGGTTAGTGGTGTCGGCAGAGACATCGACAATAACCTGCAGCTGTCTCTCGGGGTTGTTAATGAAATCCATAGTGAGGAATGGGGGAATTGGCTTGGAAAGATAGATGCAGTTGACAAAGATGTCAGCATCGAGGATTTCCTGGAATGGACCACCCTTAGCAGTTTCGGCCATATCCCACTTGATAATGTTCTCCTCTGGGAGGCCAATCTTGCGCAAGAGATCAACGGCACCACTGCCGCATCGACCCAACGCGCCAATGATAAGCACCTTTGGTTGCCTCTCGAACTTGGCCAAGTCTTCCTTGATGGAATTGACGAGCTTCGCCTCGTTTGGATAGTAATCCAAACTACCGAGCTTCTCGCCCTTGCCGTGGGTTTGGTTGAACACCCAGTTTTGGACACCAACCGCAGCACCGGCAAAGCCAGCATGGAAGCCGAAAGCAGCAACTCTTCGGCCAGAGTCGTCGGTAAGGAACTCGAGATCATATAAGGTACCATTTCCCTGCTTGAATCTGTTCAACACATCCTTCCAGCCGGCCTGGTCCTTGTAGCAGTGGGCAAACTGGATGTGCTCGTGGACAAGAGGATAAGTGTCGGCTTCTGGGAATTCCTTCAATCCGTAGATGATTCTGTCCTTTGGAGCGTCTACCCAGCTGCCCTCCGGGACCATAGTAGCTCCAATTTCTTCGAATTCCTTATCATCGAAGATTCTCTCCTTGGATTTTTCAACATACACGGTGAAGCCGGCGTCCATCAACTTCTTTGCAGTAGTTGGTGTCAATGCGGATCTGTGCTCTAATGGCTTGAGTTCAGCTCGGAAATGGATAGTGGCCATTTTGTGTGTCTATATGGTGTAGGAGAGAGAGAAAAAAAAAAAAAAAATTGAACTAATGAAAGTTTCAGTGAAAAAAAAAGCTGCTCCTATATATCGGCCCTCACTGAAAAGAGTCATGATCGGACCACCTCCGATATTGGCGGTGGTGGCGGCGATCGTTTTCCGCTTTGGGCAGTAGAACGGGGAGTGGCTGGCACCTCACCCCGAAAGGGATATGTAAGAAAATGTACTGAAATGTTGTCCAGTGAGTGCAGAAAGGAGAGATAGTGGGGTACGCCGAGGAGGACTATTCTGGTCTCGGGGATTACGGAGTTGTTGCTGTGTTTCATTTACATAGCTACCGGATTTGTAAAATATGCACCTCGTTCACATTTCAGATTAAGCTGTCCTGCAAATGCACTCTGCATTACGGAGGTGTGTGGGCCAGCGCTTCTGCTCGTTTTCTAGAAAGATGGCCGCCTGCAGAGCTTATACGTCCTCTGAATGGTCGGTCGCCTCCGGCGGCTTCTTTTTTCTCAGGAAAGAAGCAAAAGAAGTAGCTTCGCTTCGCGGAGTCTGTATGAAGTGGGCTGCGAACTGGAGATTGTAGTGCTTTACAAATGCTTATTTTTTTCATATTGAAATTCCTAATCTGAGTAATACGGACAGTGTTTCGCCGGATCTTTATCACGGACCATATCCTGCACCAAAAGAACTGCCGCATGCTGGTGCTGTAGACGCTGACGAACATGCTCCAGAGACTCCACATCCAGCGGCTCCAGCACATTGACCGCCTCCTCCGCACGCTCCTGGGACAGCAGAATCATTGCCACATCCACCAATACCCGAACCGTTGGCACATACCCCACCAGCTGATACAGAACTGCCACATGTCCCCGGACAGCAATTCCCGTAACTCCCAGCTGTGTCTGACATACAAGCCGGGGCCCCAGGGTAGAAGGTGGAAATAAACTCTGTAGCGTACCAAGGATGTATTGTTGGGTGTCTTTCAAAGTCACATTTGTGGCCACACTTCTTGGCCCGTTTGGAAACTGTCTTGTAAGCCTTTTCATATTCGGAAAAAAGCTGTGAATAAAAGTCATCACGCATCTTCCAATCTGGAACCGCGTTATGCGAACTGATGTGGGCTTGACTGTGGTATTTGGGGTCGTTTGTACTCAGGGCTTTATCATAGAACGACTTGTGCGCACTTTTCATTGAAGATGGACGCCAGCTAGTGTTAATTTCTCTGATAGCCTGGCAGTACCAGCATAGACATTCAGAGTACACTTGCTTGAACTCTTTCTCGTATAGCTGGGTGGTCATTGTAAAATAGTTCGACAGCGCAGTTTCCTTGATTTTGTCGTCATGGTTTATAAACCTCTTTGTCTCGCCCACAGAGTAGCAGTAATAAGCAGCTGGGGTCAATTGATGAGTGTGCCAAACTAAGTCAACATCAATCGTCGGAACCGCCAAAAGCTTGGGGTACTTGTGCATCAAAAAGAAAAAGTTTCGATATCTGTGGATCATGTGTCGAGCGGAGTCCAAAAGAGACGGGCTGTGGACCCAATCGTTTACATGCATTTTGGAAATGAACGTGCCCTGCCGCATCACTGCACTTACCAAATCTAGTGAAAATATCGACGAGTTGTCCCAATAATTCGACATCAGCCTTCGAACGTATACTCCCTTCCAGCCGGACTTCTTATCCTTTTTAGCGAGTGGCGAATTAACATAGCGTTCAAAGACAGATCGTAGGTCCATCAACGAGGGGTTCCTCTGGCTATTCAATATTGACCGTATTTCTGAGCCAACTCCCTCTAGTGTTAAGTATATTGGACAATCCAATGCAGCATCGTGCTGCAACGTTCCGGTATAAGCATTTGTCAGTGTAGTAGGGAATGCGACATTATCTGTGGAATATAAAAGCCAATCCGTCCGAAATTTGTTCATTCTCAACGAATCATGAGTAACTCGTTCACCACATTTTTGACAGGTTTTCTTGAAATCTTTCTGTGTATATTCCAAAAAGGATACCCCAAAAACATTTTGGCACCCAAAGCACGTAACAAGCTTTTCATCCACATCTTCCATGTTATCCCAGCGCATATAATAACTAAAGTTCGTTTGGGTCTTTTCTGGTGCTTGATACTCAAATGTATTCGAATCGATCATACGATTGAGAGATTTCCACGGAAACTGGAGGCTCCACACCTTGTCCAGAATGCGAAACCGTGCGCAATCTTCCGCGTATGGTTTTGGGTTGAGCAAGTAGGAGTGCCAAACCATAAGAAGATCTAAAGGAGGCATTTGATCTTGATTGAGAGTACGGAGGTTCATGCCACCGTCGCGCGATTCCTCTGGAATGCCATTTTGCTCATTTGGGCTGAGGTCACTATTGAACTTCGTTAATTTAAGATAATCCTCTGGGCGGCGGGCAATTATCGACCGCTGCCACCATTTTTCGAATCGATCGACTGCCCGTGAGACGTAAATAGACCACCTCCGCTCTTTCACGTTATCACAACCACCTTCAACCATCAACCTATCATCGACTTCCACTTGTTTTCGGAGCCTATATATTGCCTCAAGTAGCTTCAAATGGCATATCACTTCGCTTTGTGAAGGCCACAATTTACGATACGCTCCGGGATCGAGGTTTAACCTGTCAAATGCGGAACACCAAGTTCCAATTGCCTCAGCATATGATGGCAAAGCATTGCTAACGCCACTACCTGTTTGAGCCATAGTTTTTCCGATTCTAATCGTCTTTTACTAGGATCCATACGCTTTTTTGTTTTGTGCATATCCGTACCTGCGCCTAATATATAGACCCTCAGCCGCGTTATCTCGTATGTCGTCATGCGCGTGAGCGCGCATATGATTGTTCAACACCAGCCGCATTTCGTCCATTCTCAGCCACAAATTAGCCACTCTACCTGAAACAGTACTATGTGGAGGGAGGGGAAAAGATTATCGTAACAATTTAGTTGTTTATCACGAGAATTGAGATTGTCTATAAAACATTCTTTTCCAGGTTAGGCTTGCGGGGTTGAACGGGAACAATAGTGATTATTGAGACGATGTCTACGCATATTCAGAACGCAAATTCTCACTTAAGTTACTGTACTCCAAGCAATGGCGCGGGCGAATGACTGCGCTTAGGGCTAGCTACACCATGCCTGGTTATTTACCCCTATACAGCTCCACGACCAATCCATACATGCTGCAATAGGTGTTCATATGCATAGTGGCATTTTGATATGCCTAGTTGGAAATATGATACTCTCCATGAAATTTCCTTATTTGGCCAATACCGCACACCGTGGCCATACGAGTTTTTCATTTAGCATTAGAATCTGCAAACTTCAACCTTATCGATCGGTCGATGTAAAAATCAAAATGAATGTTTGGGCGAGCTTGTCTCTCTGCAACCTAGTATACTGAAACTTATTGGGTTACCGTACAAAGGGGCTAACGAAATGAGGCTGTCAAACACGATTCCGGTAGCAAATTATTTTGAGGCATAGCTCGCCTATAAAAAGGGGCCCACCCGCACCTTCAAACACGAACACAACAATGTCGTTGAAAGTTTTGGTTATTAATGCCACTAAAAAAGTGGAGACTGACTATCAGAAGTTTTTCGACACTCTCATCAAAAGTGGGCATGATATTTTTATTATTACTAATACTACTTCACGGGATGGAAGCACTGAAGACAAAATATTGTCATGACAGAAGCTCTTAGTTACTGGCGGCAGAACACCGGCGGAGACGGTGTTCTCGATGGCAATTGCCGTGTGGGTACCTTATGGCTTTTTAATAACATGAGCTTTGAGAAGAAGGACCACGGAGCTTACTTGAACCGCTGGGTTGCGGAGGTTGTACTTTCCTTGCCCGATGGTGAAACACTTCAAGTGGTGGGTGTTTATGGCGCAGCTGGCTTTAATTACGACACTACTGATGATGAGGACAAAGCTTTCTATAAGCATTTGCACGACGCGATTGATCAAACGGCAGATTATCTAATGCTCGTTGGCGACATGAATTTAGATGATCCGCCAGATCTTAACAATCTATTTAACAGATCTTTTGTTTGTCCTGCGTTGATGCCAAAATTATTCCGCTGTGATGGCCTGAAGTTACTGATGGAACCCAGCTTTTTTCTGAATTCAGCGAGTTTGGCTGGGTCGCGCACGAACGAGCAAAGTGCGATAAATACATTTGTTCGAATTATTCACCTCCTAATGGGAAAAAGAGTGATGCTCAGGCCCGATTGTGGAGACAAAGTTTGCACTGTTAGATTGGCCATGGTTAGATGTAACACCCGGAATTGTTGTTATTGTATATGTAATGTTCACTGGTAAATAATAAATTTGACTTAATAAAGACTTTTTCTTTGTCAGAGTTTTTTTTTTTTTTTTTTTTTTTAAGAAACAAAAGCTCGCAATTTTTGGAGAACGCAATGCTTTATCTCTAGTTACTTTTCGCGCAATCACCTTGTCTAAGGTCTAACCCGTTGACAAGCCAGCCAAGTTACTCAGCACCATAAGAAAGTGTACACTTTCATTTACTCTCATATTCGGGCCATCTCCACGTATGCATAATACCAGATCATGGCAAATATGGTTTCATTATGCATACATGGCCACTCTGCATAATTATTCCAAAATTAATGCATCGTACACGGGTTTAAACTGCACATTCTATTCGTAGTCCTGAAATCAGCCTACCGCAGAGATAAAACTATTACCAAGACTAAGCTAGACAATGTTCCCAGAAGTACTCAAAATGTCATCGCCCAGCGATGCGTATTAAATACCACTAACATCATCACCAATTTTTTTTTTTCCTCCCAACTCTTCACAACGCGTCCCACACAAAGTAGCCATGTCTCGACGTTCATTGTACAAGCACTCCGGTCGTCACCAGGCGTCCTACACAGTAGATGTCGACGAAAAGATAACTCATTGGAGCCGGGAATGGGTCACTCCTCAATTAAGTCAAGCTCAGCAACAGCAACAGCAACAACAACAACAACAACAAAACGCACAGACACAGTCTCAATCCGGGACTCCAGCTCCTGGTGACGGACAGACGGACTCTAAAGCAACTAATGGCGACGCTCGTACGACGGAGTTTAAAATTCGGGCCTGGGTGCCTATAGATGATTCCAGTTATGTTCCTGTGGAGGATGGCGAAGCGGAAGATGTGTTGGATATGCAATCTTCTGAAACCAAGGTGATTCTCCCAGAACCCGAGAGTAACCAACAGGGTGGCCTGACTGCTGCAGACATTCGAGGAGCTGTTGGTGGAGAAGCTATTCCGGGTATTGTCTCGAACGAATATGACTCGGAGAAGAAGCCGGAAGAAGTCAAGCCGGAAGACGCAAATAACAAAGAGGAGACTAATGACAAGGCCGAGACCGATAATAAACCTGAGGAGAAGCAAGATGAAAAGCTGCAGGATGAGCAAAAGCCACAGGATGATAAACCACAGGATGAAAACGGTGATGTTTCAATGGAAGAGGCCCCGCCTCCATCATAGATTTAGCTTAATTGTATATTAATATATTTATCACAGGATTCTTGGGCCGAAAACATTCTGTTATGCGCGTAGGCAGCTTTCAGATGTATGGATACATTAATTATATATATACTATTCATGCACAAGTTCATTCCTCACTTTTACTTCGTTTCGTTGGTCCGTCGTCATAATCGTCATTAGCACTGAAGTCTGCCTCAACTTGATCGTCAGGTTCGCCATCAACTTGCTGCTGTGTTTTGACAGTTAAAAATGATATTCCTGCTCGTGCAGCTCTGGTTGCCTGTACAAGTTTTTTATTATCTGTGTCGGTCCACGTGGTTTCAAGTTCATCCCATTTTTTACTCTTGTACTCATCATTGAAAGCCTTTCGCTGTTTCTGCAGCTTGACCATATCGACTGGATTACCAGATCCAGACCAGATTAAAAGCGCCGTGTTGGCTGGAAGTCCTTTGTACAACCGCGTCAAGCGATCATTCAACTTTTCAAAACTTTCATCCAACCCTTCATCACTTTGAACAACTTCCTTCCCATCTTTGGAAACCATCCATCCTCCGGGGATTCGAAGGTCTCTCATACTAGCCCACACAAAATCATGAGTCTTGGAACATTTGACCGTATTGTCGACTATTTCGTCGTCAGACGTGCATGAAATTACCGCTTTGGCCTGCTCATTGTGCCATCTCGGGACGCCATAGTCCACAATCGCGACTGTCTTGTTATACTTGGTGAGTTTTGTAGCGAGGTCAATATTTTGCTGTCTGTGTAATCCGTATTGCCCCCCTCTTTCCAGCTTCAAGTTTAGCAAATCCAAACAGGCGATTGCATCTTCTGCTGAATCATGACCTTGAGTGCCGGTTTGGATTTCTCGCTTGAGATGCTTCCCTGTGAGCATTTTAAGGCTTGCCTTGTACGGCGGACCTCTAGGATGATGATAAATAATGGATGTGTCGATAATTTTAGAATGCCTAAGTTGCAGCGCAGTTAAATCACTGTCTAACGAGTGTCCAACTAAATAGTCAGTGCTTGACACCAATCCTAGTAGTTTTTGTTGAACGTCTTCCAATCGATTCGTGACATTTTCAAGGAGTTCCTTAGTAATTCCTGAAAATGCGGTCACATAGTCGATAATTTCGTTATATGGCTTGACAAATTCATCAAGTACTGTTTCCCGGGTCGAGTTCTCTACCAACGTGACACGGGTTACCTCAGACCCACTGCTCGTCAGACACATTTCACAGTCTAGTCCATACACCTTGGATACTTTGCTTTCTCGGTCAATTGGTTTCGTATCCACCCAGCCTTCCAATAGGGGTTCGATTGGATCATATCTATCTTTCGTGTCGGGGTGGATCAAGAATCCTTGATGCTTTAAATCCTCACATGACATTTCCAAATGATGCAACTCGACTTTTTTAGGCACCTTTTTGATAGTTGCACCGAGCTCTTTCTTCTCGGATTTTGTCATTGGAACTTCGACAAATACATTGCTTGGAGAGTATAACGAAGTTTTCTCCCCCGGTGCCTTTGTGGGCCAAGCCATTCCAAAGGTATCTTGAAAGAAGGGTAATTGTTCCGGTGCGTTCATCCGAATTGGTTCAAGAGCATCAGTATTCCCTAATCCAAATAGATCTGCATTCAGCCCTGGGATCAAAATTGTGACAAACCGTTCAATTGCCTTGGCGTTCTACATATTTGTTAGAAAATCCACCCGTTTTACCAACAGAAACAAAAACTTACCCTAACACTGCACCACTTGGGTCCGATCCCATCAGCACCCAAAACATAGAGTACCAAATCTCGCAAATCCTAGATAAGAACGGGTTAATATTATCGATTCAATGGTCAGTTCCAATTGCACCTTACAGCAACCGTTATTTTCTCTTTGATCAACGTCGGCTCTACCAAGAAGCGCGGAGGTGCCATGAGGTCCTGATACTTTTTCTTGACCTTGTCCTTTCTCTTCCGTTTGGAGCCGGAATTGCCATCGGTGGCAATCTCAGATTCCGACATTTTGGGCTCCGAATCAAACAATTGTTATGCAGACGCTATCGATTTAATAAAAGCCTGTGATGGAATCACAAAAAAAAAAAAAATTCTGTGTACGTGCGCATGTCGCGATACGTGCGGCGGGGATGAGATAGGCTTGATTGTATTAATTAGACAGGAAACGGTGTTTACGATGATGAGGGATGGATTTGTACGATCGGTTGGAGAGGATTGGCTTATTTTTGAAAAGAGTTTTTGTTGGTACGAACGGTTGTGTCATGATTGGCATTATTAGCTCCATATAGGTAACATGTGGAGGTTTGAAAACTTTCAGGACTTATATGCATACTAGGCTAGGCTATACATTTTTCTGTACGCATAGGTGCTTCCATTTATTCGTACGCAGCTGGAGTAACAAGAATGATTATGCTTATGTGTTTTCATATGAATTTTTATATATGCATATACAATTTGCATGCGAATAGTATATATTCATCAATGTTCACACAATCTGTCAAAAAGTTCCAATTTCCATTCCTCAAACAATTGTGGATATGCATATGCATATTTCTATAAGGATGTATGGACAGCAAGCTTTCACTACATTGCATACCGATGCATACCTATGTGCATCATTATTATGCGTACGCATATCTATCCAGCTTACACATTCACAAGTTGTGCATATGCGGCATAGGCCTGTTGGTTGGATAAACATACCATAGAACTTGTTTTCTGTACATATTGTATACGTATGATTATATTCGTGCATCCTGGCTTGTCAAGTCATCTATCTTATTTATGAATAATATGAGGATGTTTGTCTCTGTTATCCGTACACTTAGTTGCACGCTTGCTTCTATAGTGAACTAATTTTACTCGCACCAGGCGCATGCTATAACTCAGAAGGAAGCTATTTCCATTATTCCGTAGGTTATCGTGATACTGCCGCCAACCAAAAACATAGAAAACCCCTCACGGAGTTACCTTTTGCTTCGTTTTGGAGAAGAGAGGAGCCGACGGAGGCAATTGACACCATAATATACGTGTTCTAGGAGAACCAAACGCACCGGTGTATCTACGATGCGAACCGCCAGGAAGCGCCACCGCCACAGTGGCGGCAACACGCGCAACCCGCGCGTGTGGGCGTGTGAACTTGCGAGATCATTCCTCGTACACATCAAAATATAGAGAGCACGAGATACTAGAGATGGACTCATTTGACTCGCCATTGGTTGTGCGACAGGGAAAGAGTCCGAGCAAATTCAAGCCTCTCTCGCAGGTGGAAAAATTGCGGTTGTGGCGACATGATGCGTATATGCAGCATCATTACCAAACCGCGGAACACATAGGAGACAAGATTCTTGCAATGACTGGAGATGCGAATGATGCGTTCTGGCTGGGCCAGGTCCACTATGCCAACGGTAGTTATGTGCGGGCAAAGCAATTACTGCAGAGTAAGAAGGAGTACGAGAAGAATATTCCGTGTAGATATTTGTGCGCCTTGAGCTTGACTAAGATGGATAAATGGGACGAAGCTTTGGAGGTGATTGGAGAAAAATCAAATGTCGATTCGGATTTGGGCAACATGTCGTCCAGTTCTTCGTTAGCTTCCAAGAAGGGGCTGTCTCGAAACACCCATCAAGATAATGGAGGAATTCGGTTGGAAGCCTCGATCAGTTTTCTACGAGGACAAATATACACGGCTCAAAACAACTTTGACCGAGCGAAAGAGTGCTATCAAGAAGCGGTGAAGATTGACGCAAAGTGCTATGAAGCATTTGATCAATTGATACGGAATAATTTAATGTCCCCACAAGAAGAGTGGAAGTTCTTGGCGTCGTTAGACTTTGACAAATGGTGTGGAGAGAATGCGGAATTGACAAAGGCTCTGTACTCCATACGATTGGGTAAATACATCAACTTGAAGGAGTACTTGGAGGCTGAGGGCGTCTTGAAGGATGACTACGGGTTAGGACAAAATGGAGACGTCTTATTGAGCAGAGCAGATATGTTATTCGTCCAATGCAGATTTAAAGATTGTTTAGAGCTGTGTGAAAAGATTTTGGAAAACGACACGTTCAAGTTTTCCGCATTGCCGAATTATCTTGCATGTCTCCACGAACTCGGCGGTAGAAACAAACTATTTTTACTAGCACATGAAATGGCTGATAATCATCCCAACGAGCCTGTTTCATGGCTGGCAGTTGGCGTGTATTATCTTACCATAGGGAAGGTTGCCGAGGCCAGGAGATTCTTTAGCAAGGCGTCAATGATGAACCCATATTTCGGACAAGCATGGATCGGGTTTGCTCATACGTTTGCTGTTGAAGGAGAACACGAGCAGGCTATCTCTGCCTATTCCACAGCCGCCAGATTGTTCCAAGGCACACACCTACCGTCGCTATTCCTGGGTATGCAACATTTGCACCTCAACAACCTTACGCTGGCTGAGGAATATTTATGCACCTCTTACAGTATCTGCAAGTCTGATCCATTGCTGCTGAATGAGATGGGCGTGGTATATTATCACAAGACTGAATTAAACACAGCGGAATCCTATTTCCATGAAGCATTAAAGGCGGCGTCAGGGTTGAATTCTGATCCACGGGCATGGCTCTCCATCCAGGCGAATTTGGGCCATGTCTACAGACGGATGGAGAAACATGACATGTCGCTTTCCTATTTTGAAGAGATCATTCGAGTGTCTCCTAAAGATGCCAATATCCATTCAGCAATGGGGTTGGTGAACCTTCAAGCTGGACGGCTGTTCAATGCCATTGAAAACTTTCATCAGGCTCTCAGCATCACACCAAATGACCCAGTTGCCTCGGATCTTCTCAACAGAGCTCTTGAAGAACACTCGCGACTGGGCATATCAGATACAACCGATACATTTGAACTGGACGATCCAGAGTTTAGTGAAATCATCGCATCCCCAACCCGTTCCACGAATACTACTAACACAACCCCCAGACCCAAAAGGAGCCCGGCCATCAAGTTCACCCCAACTTCCCCGGGCATGTTCTACGATAATAATGACGACTCCCAGATGGAAATTGAATCCGACTAACTGTAGCCACGACGTATGTATGTCAGGTATCCAAAATAAACATAGATATGTATTTAATTGTGCGTTGTCAATAACCCCGCCACCGAGCTTCGAAATTGACTCAGCCGTGCACATGTCAAAAGAAAGCCAACGCGTTTTTGTGTTTTGGGACGTTGGCACGTTTGAGGGTTTTATAAACAAATGAAATGAGCAGAGAAGCCGAGGAGATATGGCCGCGGATGCTGAAAAAGGCGTCCAATGTTGATCCGATAGCACGGGGGACTGCGGTTTTACTAGGTGAGTGATGATGTCGGTGGTTTAATATTGAGTTTCTAACACAGTCACTTCAGGGACCAATGGAGCCACACAAAAATCAATAATTCGGAGACTGAAAAAGTCTTCTTCGGAGCGTGTTTCTAATGACTTTTGTCTTGGATATTCGTTCATCGAATACAAGGATGAGGAACATGATGACAAGCTGTCCCATCTCGATTTGTACACTTTAGATATGCATGAGGATCAATATAAACCCATGATCCAGCCTGTTTTGGAAAGGGCAAAAGATAACCTTTTGGTGACCATCATTCTGGATTGGGACCATGTGGACAAATGGGCGGTCCAGCTACGGGATTGGATGAAGTTTGTACGCAACTGTGTTCAGTCTCCGGACCACAAGATTGATCAGTTACGACAGCGATTACAAGCATACGTTCCTCCTGGGACGAAAAACGGAGCCGGGGGGAGTGGGGACGATTATGATGAGGTTGAGTTACCGTTAGAAGAAGGACAATATGCCCTACCGTTAGGAGTTGACGTTGTTCTATGTGCCATTGGCTCGGAAAATGTGGTCCATGAGGGCCAAGTTTCTGATGACACTGTCGATTTTGCACAGCAGTTTTTACGGTCAATTGCATGGAAATGTGGTGGGTCGGTTGTATATGTCCCATATTCGCTGGAGATTCCGTTTGACGGGTTGGACGACATCATCTCGGAGCGGCTGTCGCTCCCCATCCGGTCAGAGAGTGCAGAAAAGGCAGAGCCGTCTGTTGTCGAGCCGGATAAGCTTGTCATACCCGCGGGTTGGGACAGTCGGGCGAAAATTTGTGCAGTACGGGACGAAGGAATGAGTGTGATAGACGAGATTACACAGTCGTGGGATTTAGACAATGAGAGCGCGATGGAACGGGCGCTTGAGCTGTATGAGGCCCATATTGGAGTTGATGCGGAAGACGATGCAGCACTTGCAAAGCCCGACGAACATGTGCCCAAGACCGATTTCCAGGAATTTTTGGCCAAACAGCATGAAATATTGGAAAAGAAGCTTAGTGAGGAGCCACGAGACCAGCAGCCTCATCAGAACACGGCTTCGTTGGGCGACTTCAATGTTGGCGGCATCCAGATTGAAGGAGTTGAGGAAGTTCTTCGACGGCTAAAGGCACGGGACGTGGCCAATTCACACATGGCCAATGCACCAGTGACGCCAGACAGACGTTCAGATCGCTCCGAGTCGAATACCCCCAACTCCCCTGGAGGGAACACCCAGAACGAAGTCCTGGCCAATTTTTTCCAAAATCTGCTGGATAGAAGACGGAATAGTCCTGGGGGAGCGAACAGTCCTGGGGGAGCGAACAGTCCTGGCTGAGACGGGGGGCAAAAATTCATCCTGCCAACCAAAACAAAGCTTTACTCAGAGACGTGTTCTGCCTACGGGTATAAGAGAAATGGGACGCTCTCTCCGCGCTCCACAGACACAAACCTCTCCCTCACGTGTATTATCTTTTTACCCGTTAATATATTACGTATTTTAATCTCATGTTAGCATACAAAAATATCGTTATTATTGTTTCGTGTTTAGTTGAAACTCATGGAACGGCGCATAGGACTCTCGCCTGTGCGATTTGATTGGCTTTGTGACAGTCTTGCCATCCTTGGAGCTGCATTCTACCATCTGCGAGCTCAATCGGAGCTGATAGCTCTGGTACGGAACCGAGCTCTCCAGCATCCTGCCCGCTTGAGACAGCTCGGCAGGATACTGGTGCCTTACTTGAAACGGCTTGTGTCGTTGCGGGAAAATCACTTTTATGTTCGGTGACTGTTTCACAACCCTGAAGGACTCCATCCTTGGGGTCGTAAGCATCCGCTTGGGCCTCCGCGGAGGCTCCTGCCCATCCGGCTCTGATTCAATACCCATTTTTCACTTGGCAATGTAAAAACCTGCCGCGTCTACTCTAGATAGCTATTTATACGCAGGTAGCTGCAGGTATCAATAAGATCGGCACAATAGTTGCTTGCTATTGGTTCCTCCGCAGAGTTGGGACGGGCGCATATAATTTTTGCTCAGTATTGAGAGGCGAATATATTATTGCGGCTACAGAGTGCCACCGTGACCACATATTACGCACATCCCTCCATTGATGACCATGTCTCCAAATACTCAGCGTATGGGAATTAATTATTTGTACCACAAAATTAGCTAAAACATTTGGGTCCCTTGATCACAGCAAATTGATTGTTGCTGTGGCAACAGGCCGATCCTCCGTCACACACGCCTTAGCTGAGGGTCCGTCGGATGAAGGCGTTTTGCGGTTACGCAAGCTACAGCACTGGCGATATATTGTGTCCACGCTCATGACATCGTAATGAGGCCGAAATCGCTTTACACTGCGGGTTCTGTGCCAATGCTCAGGATTCTGTCTTCTGAGACATTGGGAAATGCAGGAAGATCATGAAAATCCCATGTGGGGATGGTGATTTAATGTGTTTTAGATGAAAGACTGTGTTGTGCCAGAAATAGCACGGTCGCATTTGCCACTGCAATGGGCATTAAGCCTGGTCATGTTCAGGTTATAGTTGTCGCAAGAGCGCTGCGGTGAGAGTGGTTCTTTGGGAGTAGCACGAGGTTGTTCCAGATCTAAGAAAAGTCATGTCCCTCAGCCTGAGCTCGTATTTTTCATGCCCCACATGGTACCTATTCAGACCCTCTAGTAGGTCTAGCGGGTGTGATGGTTGCCTCCGGCGGCTTCTTTTTTCTCCGAAAAGAAGCAAAAAAGGTAGCTCTGCGAGGCCGTTCGCCAGTGCTTTTGCTTCTTTTCTAGAAAAGAAGGCCGCCCGCAGGGCAAACACCCGCCTTCACCAGTCCATGTACGACGGCACCCAATACTCCCGTTCCGCAACCTGATCATCCACCCAGAGAAGCCCCTCCGCTACCATGTCGTCGAGGACGGTCTGGGCACGTAGACTCCCCCAGCCCAGATTATCGCGAAGAATGGAGATGGACACATACCCGAGAGCCTGACAGGCCTCGAGAACCAGCGATTGGTCCTGACTGAGCTCGGACGGCACGCTACGGATCATCTTCGTGGAGGCAACCTCCACCAGTCCAAACCCCTTCCCGAGCCCGGAAAGGGTGCTCACAGCACGTTCGATATCGTCGACCGTGACCTCCACAGGTCGTGGAAGCTCGGCCAGCCGAGTCCGGACCTCGGAAACAGAAATGAGCCCGCCATTCTCGTCTCTAGTCAAACGACAGATCTCAATGATGCGCACAGCAAGCTCAAAGTAGAAATCGTTTACATCCTTGCCCAGCAACGAGGCCCAGAGCGAACCGCCCTTGCCCTTGTGGTTGGACGTGGCCAATGGGTCCACACCAATGGCCGTACACATCTTGGCAAACTCGCTCCGAAACTCCGGGTTTGTACGAATCTCCGCTGCGTGTTCTACCGCAAAATAGTTAAGCGCGGACTGGAACACCGACAGCTGTGTGTTGAGCTCCTCGACCTGTGTCTGCTGGATAGTCACACTCAGATCTTCATATGCCGCGGTCCGCTTATCTTCAAATGCCGCTAAGCCAACCTTCTTCATCGTGTCTGTGTGGTATACGTGCCTAGGAAGAGGGTAGTTGCGACGATGATGACGTTGGGTGAGTCGACTTCGTGTGCGAGTGTCTGAGATAAAAGGGGCGTCGGATCGCCGGTGAAAAAAAAAAAAAAAAAAAAAAATACCAAAACGAATAATTTTTTTCAGCTCACCAGATTAGATTAGTCAACCAGTAATAACATTATGGGCGCCAATCAGTCCAGTCAAGCCGCTCCCACAGAGTCGTTATACGATCTGCTGGGGGTGGATCGCAACGCCACGGATGTGGAGATCAAAAAGGCCTACAAGAAGCAGGCTCTGCTGCTGCACCCGGACCGAAACTATAACCGGGTCGAGGAGGCCACTACCCAATTCACCAAAGTCCAGGCTGCCTATGACGTGCTGTCCAACCCACAGGAGAGAGCGTGGTATGACTCTCATGGGAATACGGATGGTGCTGGTCCAGAGCAAGAGTTTGGTGGCAAAGTTACGTCCACTGATGAGCTGAAAAAGTACTTTGATCCGTCATGGTACCAACGTCTGAGTGACGATGAGGATGAGTTTTTTGAACTAATTGACCAATTGTTCAACCAATTGAAACAAGAAGAGGAAGAGGCGGCGTTAGATAATGGTGAAGAGGCACCGCTCTACCCACCGTTTGGGGATAGTCGAGCCCAATGGAATAGAGACATAAAGCCGTTCTACGATACGTGGTCGTCGTTCTCCTCCATCAAGTCGTTTGCCTGGGAAGACG
This sequence comes from Blastobotrys chiropterorum, assembly GCA_030570055.1. Lineage (NCBI taxonomy): Eukaryota > Fungi > Ascomycota > Dipodascomycetes > Dipodascales > Trichomonascaceae > Blastobotrys > Blastobotrys chiropterorum. The sequence goes on from JAJLUK010000029.1 coordinate 118,009, forward strand.
TCTATCGTGTCTGGGACACGCCAGATCGTAGAACTCGACGAGCGGCTGAGCAGCGGAATAAGAAGATTCGGGAAGCGGCCAAGAAGGAGTTCAACTCTACAGTTCGTCAGCTTGTGACGGTGATCCGACAGAAGGATCCTAGGGTCAAGGAGCATAATAGACAGAAGAAAAAGGCTCCTGGCAATCAGGCGGCCAAGGAGCAGGCTCGGCGAGACCGTCAGACCAACAATGCCATGAAGCAGTCATATCAACAGCAGGATTGGGAGAAAGTCAATGATGACCAGTTCAACGAGTCAATCATTCAGCCAGAGGAGGAGGAGAAAGTTGTCGACATTTATGAATGCATTGTTTGTGACAAGGTCTTCAAAACGAAGAAGCAGCTCACCAGCCACGAATCCAGCAAGAAGCATGCGAAGAGCCTGGCTCAGCTGAAGAGACAGATGCGTGACGAAGGCATAGAATTGGGCATAGACGAGACTAACAATAGCGATGAGGACGATGACCTCACTGACTCGGACGACGAATATGACACCGTGAACAAGGAAATGGAAAATAAAATCAGGGAGCACAAAGAAAAAGAGCGGGACGAACAACAAGCATCTACTATAACTACGACTACTACTAACAATAACACCACCAGCAATAAGGAGGAAGAGAAGACGATGGCAGAAGAGTCCGAGGACAACGATGAAGAGCCGGAGACGGACCCATCTGTTAAAGCAGAGCCCACTTTAGAGGAGCTTTTGGCCGAATTAGAGGGCACGCGTATTAACAATACTCCGCCACCAGCTGACGACGTCAAGGTCAAAGGGAAGGCAAAGCAGCGTCGCCAGAAGCGCCAAAAGGCCACAAACGAGTTTGCAAACAGGTGCTCGGTCTGTCACGTAGAGTTTGGATCTCGTAACAAGCTCTTCCAGCATGTAAAAGAATCGGGCCATGCGGCTCCTATTCCTAGAAAACGATAATACATTAATAGCATCGTGAAGTCTGTGAGGCAGCACCTGCAGGCGGTATTCTTTTACGGAAAAGCGCCAGAAGCGCTGGTAGTTGGCCTCGCAAGGCGACCACGACCCCCCTAGGTCCACTGCGGTGTAGTATGCCCTGCGGGTGGCCTTCTTTTCTAGAAAACAAGCAAAAGCACTGGTGGCCTCGCAGAGCTACCTTTTTTGGCTTCTCTTTCGGAGAAAAAAAGAAGCTGCGGTGGCAACGGTACCACTACCGCCATGAGCAGCCTGACCCGTGTTTATTAGGAAAATTCATTAAATCATATATATCTATCATTAGTTATAATCTCCTGGATTAAACAATCCGATATCCACCTCGGCCTTTGCGTCGCCGTTGAGCACTCTCGACACAGCCTGGGCCGCACGCTGTCCCATTTCCTTGTTGCGCTGATTCTGGGCCCGGATGGTCTCCAGGTGCTCCAGATAGCCAATCTCGACCCCAGTGATGTAGTTGCCCGTGAACACGCCGACCTCGAACGACGTGACCTCCTTGTTGTGCTCTGGCTTGCATGCGTCAACGAGATCCTCAAGGGTTTGATAAATAACACCGTCTGCGCCGATGGTCTTTGCAATCTCTTCCTCGTTGCGCTGGTATGCAACGAGCGCCTTGGTATCGGCAAGATCAATACCATAAATGTGGTTGAATCTGATGGCTGGGGCGCATGAGGCAAAGTAGACGTTCTTGGCCCCTGCTTCTTTGGCCATTTGTACAATCTCCTTTGAGGTTGTGCCACGGACAATGGAGTCGTCAACGAGCAAAACGTTGCGATTGTTGAACTCGAGTGACATGGCGTTGAGCTTACGACGAACGCTGTTCTTGCGCTCCTTCTGGTTAGGCATGATGAACGTTCGTCCGACATAGGTGTTCTTGACAAAGCCCTCCCGATACTGGATTCCGAGCGAAACCGCAGCCTGGAGAGCTGAGTGTCGCGACGTATCTGGAACGGGGATGACCACGTCGATCTTCTCCTTCACCTGCTCCGTGCCGCCGAAGCGTCTCACAATGTTCTCGGCCAATTTGGCGCCCATGGCCAGCCGGGAACGGTAGACTGAAATTCCGTCCATCATGGAGTCTGGTCGGGCAAAGTAGACGTATTCAAAAATGTCTGGCGAATACGCTAATCGCGGCACAACCTGGCGAATGTCCGGCTGCATTGTGGATTTTGGAATGATCACAGCTTGACCGGGCAGGATATCAAACCAGTCCTTGAATCCCAACCCTTCCAGCGCAATGCTTTCGCTTGCAAACATGTAATCCTTGGACCCATCGGCCCTGGTTCGAGTGCCCAAGACCAAAGGTCGGACACCATGCGGATCCCGGAACCCAATGATCCCGTATCCGGCAATCATCCCCGTACACGCATACGCACCTCTAACCTGGTTAAAGGTGCCCTTCAATGCATTGAAAATGTCCTCATTGTTGACTCTGACCTTGTCGGTCTTCTGGAGCTCGCTGGCAAACACGTTCAACAGAAGCTCCGAGTCCGAGTCTGTGTTGATGTGACGATGGACTTCGGCGTCGAGATACTGCTTGAGGTCTGGGGAATTGACCAGGTTCCCGTTATGACTCATGGCGAGGCCATATGGAGCGTTAACGTAGAACGGCTGGGCCTCAGAGTTTGCGGACCCTCCGGCAGTCGGGTATCTCAAGTGGGCAATGCCCATATTGCCAAAGAGACCGTTCAGGCGCTTCTGCGTGAACACGTCTCGGGCCATACCGTTGCCTTTGCATTGGTACAGACGACCTCGAGAGGCGCCTGTGATGATACCAGCAGCATCCTGGCCCCGATGCTGCAGGTAGTGAACACCTTCAAGAAGTTCGGCACTGGCGATTCCTTCCGAGTCGGCCAATAAAAGACCTAAAATTCCACACCTAGGATATTAGCACTGACACAGACAAAAAAAAAATTAATATTGATCCGTTGTTCCTCAGGGGAAAGATGAAAAAGAAAGACTCATTCATGAAGTGATCAGTAGTCTAACGTCTAAAAAAGGTTTGTTCATCATGGGAACGACCGGATCAGGCACTGCGCTATACTCACATTTGCCCAAAACTTTTTTCTTACAAGGGTTAGAAAAAAAAGAAAAGGAAAAAGAAAGAGGAACAAAGTCGGGTTTTGGGTGGTGGTGCTGCTGCATTCGCGCCCGCTGAAATTTTCCAGCCGGCCAAGGGCCGAGAGAAAATTTTTCAGACACAAATTGCCTAATCGGGTAAGGCGTTAGAAAAGAAAAAAAAAAGGCTCGGCCCCAGGTTATTGGCGTAGCAAAATTGCCCAAATTGGGCCCTAAAACGGGTGCATGCTGTTCAGCTATTTGGATTCTTTCTCATTCTTCTATGTGTATATAAAACGGAGAAAAGAAGGCTCAGCGCAGAATGAACAAAAAAATAGCCAGCGCTTCCGCCGGTTTGCCTTCGGCAGAGTGGATGTGACGCGGTCTGTGGATTACAACCGTGTTCAGAGTTACGGGGGTTAGCCCTCATTCCTGCAGAGAGCAGAAGTGTCCAGAGCCCGGAATTGTCCTGTTGCTGACCTCAGGAAGCAGAGATGCTGGCCCTAAGGCCCTCTCCGCGAAGGGAGCTACCTTTTTTTGCTTCTTTTTCGGAGAAAAAGTAGCCGCCGGAGGCTACCCACCCCGGAGGGTTCTAGGGGGGCGTGTATGCCCTGCGGGCGGCCTTCTTTTCTAGAAAAGAAGCAAAAGCACTGGTTGTCAGGCTCCCCGCGAAGCAGAGCTGTCTTTTATGGCTTCAATTTCGTTGAACTAACTGTATAGATATTAATATTAATTGTGTTGGCGGTTTCTTGAGCCGCACGTTATCTGCAGGAGCAAGTAAGCTGTGTTCCGGTTTAGGAAATATTATTTGGATATGCAAGTGCGGGCGTCTAACTTTGAATATAAAAAGGGGTTGATTTCCACTATTTCCCCCCTTTTTTTTTCTTCTTCCCCCAGAGACGGTACCACGTCTCTCGCTGTTCCTATAGGACATCCTGCACACACTAGCCGCAGTCTTCGGACAATTTTCTTAGTACGTCGCAACGTCCAACAGGTTCAGCAAGGGATTGCTCTGTTTCTAGCGATAAAAGCCATCGGCCATCCTATCCTGTGCACTCACAGCGCCACAGTCTTCGGAAATCAATTCATGTCCCTGTGCACTCGTGATGGAGGGTCACAGCTCCAATCACCTCGCTATTCACTACTCCCTGGTCATACACCTCTACTCCTACTACTAGAGTCCCGGCCATCCTCATTGTGTGCAACACAGCCGCAGCCGTCTTCGGACACCAATTCTTGTCCCTGTGCACCAGTGCTGGAGGGTCACTGGCTCTAGTAATTTCTCTACTCATCTGCCCCCTGGATCGCTGGGATTACTATGCCCTGCGGGCGGCCTCCTTTTCTAGAAAAGAAGCAAAAGCACTGGAACAACTCTCCGCGAAGCGGAGCTACCTTTTTTTGCTTCTTTTTCGGAGAAAAAAAGAAGCCGCCGGAGGCTACACTCTCCCCTGGACCGCTGGAGTCAGTATGCCCTGCGGGCGGCCTTCTTTTCTAGAAAAGAAGCAAAAGCACTGGCCAATGCTTTGCAGAGATACCTTTTTTGCTTATTTTGGGAGGAGAAAGGGGCGCCAGCGGCTGGGAGGGTAGAGGACGTGTCTGTACTCTCTGCGGATGGCAAGTTCGGATTGCGCTGTGTTCTAACTAAAATATAGGAAAATTGCGCCTCAGCACAATTGGAACCAGTTGTCCAAGTTTATGTTTTTGATGAGGGTGGAAAAGCTGTCAGACCCGTCAAACTTGCAGGCGGCGTCCTTTTTTGCGTCTGAGACTGGTTTGTTATTATTAACATCGTCGCCCTTCGGGTATTCGATATGGAAGATTGGCCGGCCAGAGTCGGGGAAAACTTTATATGCGCCGCATTCGTCATATTGCGCACACTGCTCGTTCACGGACCATTGCATATTCTCAATCACATCGGAGATGATTTGCTTGCCGTTCTTAAGGCCAATGGAGAGACCTCTAGAGTGGGCCTCGTCTGCTAGAAAATTAACGTAATCGATAGCGTCGTTTGTGCTAAGGCCCAAACCATTACTATTTTCGTATCCGTCAATATTATCAGGGTCGACTCCATCACATCCTTTGCTCTGGGCCAAGTCTAGTCTCGCCTTCATAATGTCGCGAATGTCGGACGATGACACGTTGACCCATCTCTCCCCTTCCCATCCGTCTAAAGCCTTTCCAAGATCTTCTTTGTGGAAGTCTCCCGCATCAGGTCGCCAGTTTTCATAACTTCCAGCGGAAAAATAGCATATCACTTTTTTTCCGTCATTCTGAAGCTGATTGATGAGGCTCTTCTCGTTGTCAAACAGGTCAATGTCAAAAATATCTACTGGAAGGTCCGTCTTGTTTAACGGATAGAGCAGCTCAATTTGCCACGAGCTCTTGACGACTGGTTGCCACCAATCCCCCTTGGTCTCAACTTGAGGTGCGGCGTCATTGTCCTCACTGTGGTGGTTGTTCAGGCCAACACCAAGCCCTACGCCGAGTCCGACAGCAATACAGGTAACTGAAAAGAGCATTGATAGGAAGAGCATTTTCCGCGAAACACAATCCTTCATGCAGCGGTTGTAGCCAGGAGAGTGGGTCGCGGAAGAATGCTCTGCCTACTTATACAGTTACTCCGCTTCATGCGGCTCGAGCAAAATCCGCATTTTGCCGCACAACCACACGGCTAGGCAGTACGCACTGGCTATGGCGTTAAAGCATTCTAACTATACAATTGGAAAGCCAATATCCATTCTGCCTAATTGGATATTTTCGTCGTAAGCAATTTCAACTAGATTCAGATGACTGTCGGCGACTGGATAATCTTCGATAACTCCAGCAGCGGTAATGACGCCTCTTTCTGCGTATTTCTGAGGTTGGGAAAAAGCTCCACAGACAAAGTGGAAGCGGCAGTCCCTGGATCCATGAAAGTATATCAGAATATTCCACAACCGCGTGGAGCCGTTTAAAACCAAAGCGGATTCCTCTACCATCCGCTGATCGGCATATCGATAGATCTAGCAGAACGTCGCTATCGGTAAATTGATTCAACAAATGTGTACTCATCAGCTCGCACTATACCCGTATATTTCCCCAATTCCGCTTTGCATGCTTATGGGAGCTTTCAATCACGTTGACAAGAAGATTGGAAGTCACCCCCTGAAAGTGGTGGTTTGAGTTTGGAAAGTACTTTCTAAGGACGGAACTATTTTTTTCCTCAATTCCTGTAAAGTGATATCCGAGCATTGACCTCACAGCCGTGGACTTCTCATTCTTCCGTTGTGAGCGTTTCCATGCCGTATTGAGTCAGTATTACTATCATCCCACAGTGGTATGTCCCGCCGTTTGAATGGGGATCAGTATCTTTTGTCGCACGCTATCGTATCTTGTTTACGTAGCGTAGAATGTTTCCTAGGTTGTTAAAAATTTTGTACTGGATGGTGTCGTCGGCAAAAGGCGTAATACTACCTCTAGCAATATACTTGTACGTTTTGCGGTTCATTGCTATAATGGTATACTCACGATTGGACGTTTTTGGCCATCTGCTGAAACGAATGGTTGAATGTTTCAACATAACTTGTGCCTGTTATATGTTGCGGACGGTGAACCACATGTATATTCAGAAAATCGTCTTTCAAATCATCCTGCTAGTCTTTGAAGAAGTCTCTAAGTACGATAAATGAGGATTTTAGTGCAAGCCATATTAAGAACTTCTTTGGAATATTATTGAGGACGATGAAGAAAAATTACTTCACATATTCAAAACACTCTGCTTCAATCTTGGGATCAGGACGATCAACTATTGCCGCTTTTCAGGCGGTGAGACCAACATTTGAACCTGTTCCTGGAATCGAACTACGATATGAGGAAAAAACTCGCAGAATGTTGAAGGAAAGGGGATCCTAATCTTTCCTACAACCTCATACGAGGCATTTGTGGTTCAAAAAGGAACCACCGGAGACGGGAGCGCCGATCGAGCAGTTTTTTTTCTAGAAAGAAGCAAAAGCACCGGCCCAAAGGTTCCCCACGTAGTGGAGCTATCTTCTTTGCGTCGTTTCGAACGAGCCACTGGCGGGCTACAAAACCCTCTTGGCTACTGCAGCAGTATGCTTTATTCTTTAAGCGCCCAATTTCCCCCATTCCGGGATTTGGACCAAAACAAAAACACGCTTTTCCGTTGCCTAAATTTAGCGTTAGAACAGAATCATGCATGATTTTAATGGCCAGATAGTGGTGCCACAGCATTCCGGAATTTGCGACACTTGGGATGATGAAGTTTGTCAATAATTTTTATTTTGAGTAATCCACCACTTTTTATCCGGAGAGGGCGGAGATCCTATACCATTTCACTCGCTCCTTTGCATTCAATGCGAACAGCAAAATAACTGGATAAACTTCTGTTGCAACGTTCGGATGCAAAGGTGTTGACTTCCATTATAGAGGAAGTGTGCTCCTGCGCGTCATGCATAATTATTTATTCTACTTAATATGGCGATTTGACACATAACGGGGTGTGTAGTATCAACGTCACACTGTCTCAAACAAGAACCGCTCCAGATAATACCAAAAGCCGGCTTTACTCTCCGATATTTTCTCAACATCACGCTTCAATAGACCTCCCCATGCAGATGAATAGCCGAGCGTTCTCCTGGACGAAGATCTGTCTTGGCGTGGTCGAATGCATAGGTCGTATAAAATACAGAGAGTGATAAAAGAGATACTAGAGAGCTGGACACTGCGAAAGGGAGTAAAAATCTAAACACACGTCTGGTCCAGGCTCCATCTATTGCGATCCGACTTTAATCAACCATTTCTTACATCGTCACACGCCACGTCAAACATGCGCACTCTATATTTGCACTCTTGGCTGTGCAGATCCAATCCTTTCAAGCCTTTTTAGATCTAAGACAACAACCGAAAGGGTAAGGCTGAAACCCTCCGCACGTGTGCCTGGACCGACTCCGGCCTTACAAACACCCCATGATTTCATCCACTTCACCACCAGCAAATGCCCTCATAGTTTCCACAGACGATGTTCCCTCGTCTGCCAACATTTTCAAGGAAAAATCGCGCACTCCGTGTTTACTTGCACATCCTCCTTGCAGAAAAAAATTTTGCCCGTACGGATGCAATAATCGACTGCCGCACAGCCGTACGCGGCTATTGCGCGGCTGATCCGTACATTAATCTGCAATTTTTTCAGTTTCGAGTCGTCTACACAGCCGCTTGACAGCTTGATTGGCTGAACCAGCGGGTGCTATAAAAGGGGGAGCTATAGTCGCGAATTGTGGCTCCCCTTTCCCTCTCATTCACTTCACAGACAATGAACAATAGCGGCCCAATAAACGACCAACCACAGGGTCCACCTCAACCCATGTATGATACACCACCTGCTGCCACTGACAGCGAGTATGAAAAGGCCCAGCAACCCACTTATACCCAGGGAGCTGGTGCACCTTCTGCAGGTGAATTCGACGTTGGCCTCTTTGAATGTTTCGACGACGTTGGAACGTGCTGTCTCACCTGGCTGCTTCCATGCATGACTTTTGGTCGTACTTCCGAGTATCTTGAACTCGAACGTGGGCAGCCCCTGCCAACTGACGGTACTGGATGCAATGGTACCGCGTGCCTCTACGGCGTTTTGGCCTACTTCACTTGTGGCATTGGCAACGTTATTTGGGGCGCAACCAGGAGGGGCAAGATCCGAGAGAAGTACAGCTTAGAAGGTTCTGGCGGCAAGGACTGCCTCACCCACTGGTGTTGCCATTGCTGTGCCATGATCCAGGAGGACCGGACTGCCCGCTCCAGGGAGAGCGCTATGCGCTTCGACCAGCGTCGCAGCGAGAACATGGTATAGCCACTATCATCCTAATTATGTAATAGTACGCAATATATCTGCCATACGCAATTCGTGTGTGTGTGTGGCGGGCCTCTTGGGACAGCTGGGGGACGCACATCGCCGTGGGGAATGGGCCTCTTTTATATTTGTGAGCTAAGCTCCGGCGGTGCCTCGCCACCTTCCTAAAACGGGAAACAAGTGAAACACGGAAATAATATTTGAACTCAATGGTCTTGAAATTCTTCTCCGGAGGTGGATATGCGGACTTTCTCTAGAAAAGGAACAAAACACTTGCCAGTGGCCCCGTAGAGCTACCTTTTTTGCTTCTTTTCGGAGAAAAAAGAAGCCGCCGGAGGCGACTTAGTCCGACGAGGGGTTACTGGTATGCCCTGCGGGTGGCCTTCTTTTCCAGAAAAGAAGCAACAGCGCGTCCAGCTTCAGTTCGATGTCATCGGCTCAAGACAACCTCAGTCAAAAGTGGAATTTGGTGGATGCGCCTATACAATCGTAGACTAGTGTGGAGAGTATGTGTTTAGGGCAGCAGTTCGGTTAGGATAGCAGTTATGCATAATTTAATTACGCATATTTATTCAATCGAGTCGACACAACAGACAATCAATTTGCCATGTTATAGCTTCGCCTACCTGTGTCATAATACTTTATTAATCTGCTACTTTATAGCCCTGTCGAATCTACTATGGCGAGCGGCGGTGTACGCCCGATTGGTAGCTTTTTTTTTTTTTTTTTTTTTTTTTTTTTTTTTTTTTTTTTTTTTTTTTTTTTTTTTTTTGCATTCAACTGAATTTATTCCATATAAATACCAAACTATTGAAATCGTAATAACTTGCCATATTTAACTTCATCATATTCCCAGTTGACAGCAAAGAGGTGCACTGGGGTACCCCCACAGCTTTTTTTCACAGCAAAAAAGTGAATCTTTTTGCGGATGTAGCTGGACAGTTGGTAACAAAATTTCAGGTACGGTCATACCCACAAGGAAACACCTTCTCTCGTTCGATCGGATGTAGTTAAGCTTGTGAGGGTCACAGTTAGTAACATCATAGGAGACTGGATGTGAACAGGTGATACTGTACCTGCAGTTGGTGCTGTTCGCCAGGCAACGGTTTCATTTCTCAACGGCCGAAGTCGAATTAAACGGTCTTTTTTCATTTTTGACATCCGGCCGCCGCATAAAACGCGGCTTAATCATATCATCTCATGGATCGTATCTATATATATGTTCGAATTGCGTAAAATTATTAGTAATAGAATATATTGAAGCCGATAATTAGCTATAGGCTGGCAGTTTCAATCAAATGAGCCTTTTTAACTTTGGCTAGGCGAGGTTGGCATTCTAGAATAGTTATCAATTTTGCAGTTGTGCTCCATAACTAAAGCTGTGTTTAGACCACTGGTGTGGAGTGTGTTCTACGGATATGCACGGCTTTACTCAGAAGGGAAGCTTCGGCAATAGCACAATCGCTGGCACATAACACGTTCAAAGTTAGTCCATAGGTGAGTCTGGAGAGCAGAACGCGAATTCGCGGGGGATCTTTGTGTCCTGGAGCTCGGATTGCTTATAGAGCATCGGGAACTCTGCTCAGGCGTCTGTGAAGACCCGAGCCGCGTCCTGCAAAACGGCAACCATATCTTTTAGTTCTGCACCTGTTTACCGGTCCTGGCATATGCATATTTGGTTCGTACAGGACCTCTGGGGTGAGTATGCCCTGCGGGCGGCCTTCTTTTCTAGAAAAGAAGCAAAAGCACTGGCCGCGCAGAGCTACCTTTTTTTGCTTCTTTTTCGGAGAAAAAAAGAAGCCGCCGGAGGCACACCACCCACCAACCCTCCGGCGGTGAGTGTGCCCTGCGGGCGGCCTTCTTTTCTAGAAAAGAAGCAAAAGCACTTGTCACTAGCCTCGCAGAGCTATCTTTTGGATGCCGACTCGTGCACCCTCCGCGAAGCGGAGCTACCTTTTTTGCTTCTTTTCGGAGAAAAAAGAAGCCGCCGGAGGCACCACACCCCCCAAGGAAGGTTCGTCCAAGACAGACCAGCACTAATTAAAACCGCGTCGAGACAGTTTGAGATTAAGGTGCACGCGCGCGTGCTGAATAAGGGTGGGCTCCGTTTAGCGGCAACGGTGGCGAGTGATGGAGATGCTGCCACTGGTAAGGCTCACGACCAGAACGAGCTCGCAGCAGAGCGCCAGACCACAAAGACCGCCCCAGAGGCCCATTGGGGACGACCTGCGGGGATGCGGACATCGTCCCCCCCTCAAGCCTCGGCGCGCGCTTGTCTACCTACTTTTGGGTGTAATTCAGGCACAGCCGATAGGTGACCGGCCACAAGTCCCAACGCATGAGGATCATCTCCTCGCACCACCGCCTCCTCCCTCCCTTCCTTTCGATAGCACGGAACGATCCATCCGGGACCACACGCCAGCGCCATACGACCGCTGCACATCCGACCGTCTCTGCCAGCCGTAGCCCGTCTTGTCGAATAAGCTTTTTGTGTCGCCGATTGTCGGAAGCAAGACGAAGGAGAGAGAAAGAAAGAAAGAAAAAAAGACTAATCCAGTTTTGAGTTAGGCTCGCTCCCCGTGCGTGTGTATCGAGTCTGAACGTATATATATAATGTCGCCGCAACAGGTAAGGGTGGATGCTCTCCTTTTTTTTGTCGCTCCCCGTGCTAACACGCTCTAGTCCATGCTGAACGAGTTTGATATCCCCGTGAACGGCGTTAGACGCCGAATGTCTGATGAAGGGTTTGACGTGACCGCCACCGCTCCCCACCACAACCCGTGGAGCATATGGAACACCCACACGCCGAATAGCGTCAGCAACCCGGGCAGCGTTGTGGGGGACGGGTCTGAGCAGCAGGCTCCCCACCTCCATCATCCGTGGAGACGCAAAAACTCCGCCGTGACTGATCCTGTGCACGCCGCCACGTTCAACAACAATGCGTCGACGCCGAATAACAACGGCCATGTGTTTAGGTCGTCGTCCTTTTCCGGCGGGATGCAGCCCCTCACCGCGTCCCTGAGGAACCAGACTTCCCCGCGCTTCTTCCATCCCCAACCCAACATTGCAGAACGCTACTCGTCGGTGGTTGATGCCACACGAGAGGCCGAGCTGCTCGGTTCGGGGCTCGCCCAGGTTGACCTTAACAACGGTATGCCGCCTCCGCAAGCTGCTGCTAGTACTAACCCGCGTTCTGAAGTAGCGTCCCCGACTAACAACACCATCCCCATCAACAGCGCTGCCCATTCTCCCTACATGTCGCCTACTCCCACCTATGCCAATTTGGCAAGTGATGCCGCCCAGTCGTCCCGCTCAAACTCAATGTCGTCGCTGTGGCGGCCGCAGCCGTTCGAACCAGTCGCCGGATCGGCCGCAGCAGCCCCTATCCCCGTGCCGTCCTTTCAGCCAGTCAACGATTACGCCGATTTTATCAGCAATCCAGCGGTGTATTCACGAAATCAGCGCAAAAACTCTGCCAATGTGGCGGCAGCAGCGGCTGCCGCCCATGCCGCGTTCATGAACCCCACATCACCCACAAAAGCGAATAACAACAACAACAATAACCCTGCATCCTCGAGAAACGGCGCCGCTGCGTCATCGTCTTCGCCGTTTAGACAGCAACAGTTCCAGCACAATAGATATCCGTCCAAGGGCAGTAGTGGTGGCGGCATCCAGTCACCGCCGCGCAAACACCCGCCAACAACCACCGCAGCGTCCCCAGGAGCTCGCGACAAGGATATGGCAAATATCCGGAGCCCGCTGTTGGAAGAGTTTCGAACAAACAAGAACAGAAAGTATGATCTCCGCGATTTGTACGGCCACATTGTCGAGTTTTCTGGCGACCAACACGGGTCGCGGTTCATCCAACAGCGGCTCGAATCCGCCACGAGCGAGGAAAAGGAGGTCATTTTCAACGAGATCCGGCCAAACTCGCTCCAGCTCATGACGGACGTGTTTGGCAATTATGTCATTCAAAAGTTCTTTGAGCTCGGCAATCAGCCCCAAAAGACCATGCTCGCAAAGCAAATGGAGTCGCACATTCTCAACCTGTCGCTGCAAATGTACGGCTGCAGAGTGGTGCAAAAGGCAGTCGAACACGTGCTCACAGACCAGCAGGCAGCCCTGATCAAGGAACTGGACGGCCACGTCTTGAAGTGCGTCAAGGACCAGAATGGAAACCACGTCATTCAAAAGGCCATTGAGCGCATCCCGAGCGAACACATCACGTTTATTCTCGACTCGTTTAAGGACCAGGTGTACCAACTGGCCACCCATCCGTACGGGTGCCGCGTGATCCAGCGCATGCTGGAGCATTCGGACGAACAGGCCAAGCGCGAGCTGCTCAATGAGCTCCATCTCCACACATTCTCGCTCGTGGAAGATCAATACGGAAACTACGTTATTCAGCACGTTGTGCAGAGGGGGAACCCAGAAGACCGCAACAGGATTATTGAAATCGTCAAGGACTCGCTCCTGACCTTTTCACGGCACAAGTATGCATCCAACGTGGTTGAAAAATGTATTGTCCACGGCAACGCCGCGCAGCGGAACGAGCTGCTCAACGAAATCCTCAAGCCCAAGCCAGACGGGTCCCTCCCAATCACCATCATGATGCGAGACCAGTTTGCAAATTATGTCATTCAGAAGATGTTGGATGTGACCCACGGGGAGCAGCGTGAGCGCCTGGTGGAGACCATCAAGCCCCAGCTCCAGACGCTCAAAAAGTTCACCTACGGCAAGCATCTGGTGTCGATTGAACGGCTCATGCAACTGTCTCAAGGCAACGACGACCAACACTCTAATAACTAATATTCACGACTTTATGGACGCTGACGAATTAGGTTTGTAAATATGTAAACGGTGCATTTGTAATATATTTTAAATGATTTGAACCCTCAATCCTCCGCGAAGCGGAGCTATCGAAGCCGCCGGAGGCAACCACCAACCCGTCTTGGACCACTTGAGCGTGTATGCCCTGCGGACGGCCTTCTTTTCTAGAAAAGAAGCAAAAGCACTGGCCCAACTCTCCGCGTAGCGGAGCTACCTTTAAGCCGCCGGAGGCTACGCACACCCTCCGGGGATACGAGTGTGCCCTGCGGGCGGCCTTCTTTTCTAGAAAAGAAGCAAAAGCACTGCTTCTTCATGAACGCTTCAATTACCTTCCCCGGATGTTCCCGGAGCGTCTCGGGTGAAACTGTCGGGATTTAAAAAAACGCTCCCCGAGAGTCTCGGGCCACACAAATACATCATGTACTCCACATTATTACCTGCCAACGGACGATGGAAGCAGCAGATCACGGACTGGCTGTCCGAGGATGTTCCGTCGTTTGATATCGGCGGGTTCGTGGTCGGCGAAGACAACAAGACTGCCACTTTGTGGTGCAAACAAAGTGGGGTACTGGCCGGTGTGCCTTTTGCACAAGAAGTCTTCCAGCAGTGTGGAGTTGAAGCCGAATGGTTGGTAGCTGAGGGCGCTGATATCTCCGTTGGCTCTGGTGAGAAGAAGGCTGTGGCCCACGTTCGAGGACCTGCCAGATGCCTGCTGTTGGCTGAGCGTACTGCACTCAACATTCTAGCTAGAAGCTCGGGAATCGCTACCAAGAGTAAAAAACTTGCCGCTCTTGCTAAGGAGAGTGGGTATCCTGGGACCATTGCGGCTACCAGGAAGACCACTCCAGGGTTCAGATTGGTGGAAAAATATGCGATGGTTGTCGGTGGAATTGATACTCATCGTCATGATCTCTCCTCTATGGTTATGCTTAAAGACAACCACATCTGGAGTACTGGATCTATCACCAAGGCGATCCAAAACGCGAGATCTGTAGCCGGATTCTCAACCAAAATTGAAGTCGAAGTTGCCTCTCGAGATGATGCTAGCGAGGCTATCGAGGCCGGTGCCGACGTTATCATGTTGGACAACTTTACTGGTGACGAGTTGAAGACTGTTGCCCAAACCTTGAAGCAAAAACACAGTGACAAAAAGTTCATTCTGGAATGCTCTGGCGGGTTGACCGAACAGAACATCCAGGGTTTCCTCTGTAACGATATTGATGTGTATAGTACGTCCAGTGTCCACCAGGGTACAGGAATTATCGATTTCAGCCTCAAAATTGACCACTGATATTACATACTTTTAAGATACAACGTTTTTGTTAATCATCAATCAGTCATATATTAAGTAAATGAAAAAAAGTTAAGGTTCTTCAATATAGAGAGTTCAGGAGCTCCTTGTTCTTGCTCAGTTTCGTCATAATCGGCGTTTTCCAGCACCCGATCTTTCAGTTGATTGATCTGCTGCAGTCTATATCGCCAGTTGGAAACATACTGGCCTTCGCAATGCCAGACAGTAGCAAATTTGTTCGCCACTAATGCCAAATTCCTGACAAAAACTGGAAGGGAGTCCTCAGAAACTGTCTTGATATGGCACGCCGCAAATACCGACGGAACGCCCTCTCGAGAATACACTCGGACTCTATAGTATTTTAGCCTTTTAGGCGTTGGCTGCTCACCATTGCTGATGTGGGCCGAAGCAGATTCCTCGTCATCCTCCGCATCAAATGGCTCCTTAAATGTCACTGTGTGTGGCGAAACCACAATGTTAATAAAGTTAAACTGTGATTGTACCATATCAAATCTAAACCGAAGTCCACTTTCGTCGTAATATATATTCACATAATTGTTCCCAATGTGTCGTTTCTTCGTTGCAAAGCTCGTATCGTTTTCATTATGAATCGGCATCAATGTTGTCGTGTGGAAAATCACCTGTGTGATCTTGTCACTCCATGCATATGCAAATTCCCCATCCATACCATTTTCCGTATCCAACCCTCCTGTGTAAATTTGCTTGTTTCCCTTTAATCTGACCAAATTTGCCAACTTGCCAAGGAACCGGCGATATGCTCGAGATCCTGTGCGATTGCCCAGAATTTCTGACTCGGTACTTTGCCCTGGTCCAATATACATAATCCCGACTTTATGGAAATCAACAACTGGCGCTCTATCAAATGCTCCAAGTGCCCGTTGGACCGCTGCATCATCCGGCAATGGGATCGGCTTGAACATAGATTCCGGATCAGTTGGGATCACAAATTGCAACAGATAATAGCTCGGCGAGAAAAGTGAGAGTTGCATATCGTCTTGTCCGGAAACAAGGTTTTTGTCTTCATTTTTTTGCTGTTCAATTGCATATTGATTTGCAATGATCGCGTCACGTAGTTTCTGCGGCACCATTTTATCATCCGGGTGCAAATTGAACACTGTAGTTCCAGTGGGACGTCTTGCAATTATCTGACTGTAGCCAGTGTTATGGTTGGTCTCAATTGATAATATCGACGTGCCATAGATCCAGCGCTTTATGCTGACAACCGCATCCTTCTTGGACAAGTTCATCGCTCGTTGCATCGACAAATCCAAATCGGAATGGGTAAACCTTGAAATCAAATCCAGCGTGGCCAAACTCTGCTCATCAATATCGTTTGGATCTCCATTTGCAAGAATCAAATTTCTTGTGATAAATTCTGCCATTGTCTGCCGATTGGGTAGTTTTAATGTCAAAAACCATGAGGCAATAACGTTATATGCCAGTGCTAATAAATATTGAGACATGTAGCTGACTTGCCCACTGGACGCAGACCCGTCTTGAGTCGTCGCACTGTTATGGGAATCCTTTGACGATGCCTGTTTGGATAAATCATATGCATGCTGAATATACTTAAACGCCATGCCAAATACCCTCTTATATTCATCGAGAGTGAAATTGTCAGTCAGTGATGGTAATCTCGATAGGCCCAATAAAAATTCCAAAATGTGCGGACTGGAGCTGGTAGTTGTGATTTTAGTCTGGAATTTGGCAAATATCTGAGACAAAAATTTTTTAATACTCAATGGAAACTCATAACAGCAAACGACAAGCCCATGAATACATGCAATCGCAGTTTTCTCCCATGAAGATAAGCCCAGCACAAATGCTTGAACGATAAAGTCAGTATCCTTTTTGGTGAACAAGATGGAATTATACCCAATCAACGATGGCATGATTTGAATTTCTGTAACTAACACATCCAGCTTTGTAACCTCCTTTGGAGGTGTAACCGGATTTGGAATCTTAGTATTGGAAATCTGGTCACACATAACCCTTCTCAGTCGCAAAATATCATCACCGCAATCACAAAACAGTTGAATGTTGATCAACTGGGGACCGAAATGGGTCAGAATATAGGAATACACTTCCCAATCGGCTCCCTTTTCAAATATATCAACAACGATCTTCAGCCAATATGATATGTCAATATCTCTGATGCGATCTTCAGGTAAATCCTTGTTGTCCTGATCAGTTTTGACTAAAACGGTAGATGGCACCTCTAAATGCTTACCAGTGAAATACGACAATTCTTCTGGATACCACCACGTTTCATCTCCAGTTTTATTATTTGTCTTTTCAGATCTTCCGAAATTGGACGCCAGCGAATCCACATCATTAGGAGTAGTCAAGTACACCCAGTTTTCCTTGGCCACCCTTATCCGGACTAATACTCTTGCAGCTTCAAGGAACGCTTGAGGATTTGAGAAAATGGACCGTTCACAAATAACAATAAGACTCAAATATGCCGTCTGAGCTTTAACCGCACTGTATTTGAAAGTTGACACAAATACTCGTGCCGTTGATCTGGCAATGAGCCGATATCTTTCTGAAGTGTTTGAATGGCCATTAATAGATTGGCTGCCCGTGAGCTGAGAAAGCGGAGAGGACGGAGCAGATATGGAACCGGGAATGCTTTTGATGGTGATTTGGTTCAATTTCTCAAATGAACTTAGACTACACTGGCTGGAAATTTCGACCATCAGATCAACCATCTGCTCTAACACGTCCATGTCCTTTTCAATTCCAATATATTGGAAAATTCGTTCAATCAATTTGTCAATAACCTCCTCCTCACAAATATCCCATGAAAGAATGTACACATTTCTCGCAAACTTGATTGCACGAGAACGGACCTGGGTATCCCACGTTAGATCTTGAAAAAAGTTGAGTATGATGCTGTCAAAATTGAGTGCCCAATTTGCCGACAATGGGCTACACGAGTGATCGGCCTCGAGTGTTTCGATGATAGAAATTGCATTCTGTTCGCTCAAGAAAGGGCTCATGTCCAGCATGAAATCTAGCAACACATCAATAGGCCCGTTATAAGACATTTTGTTTTCATTTGAAATCACTTTGGTCACAAAACTCGTAATCAGTTCAAAGTTTTTAAGAATCGACCCAATCACTTCCTCCTGGCTGGGACCAAGGTTATCAATAGATCCTCCTGTGGAGACTGACTTTCTTGACCTCCGTTGGATAATCTGTGCCTGGCTGAGTGTGTAGATGACTTCTAATGGCGAAGATTGATCCGATTCCCAAATCTCGTATGTTATTTTTTCACGGATCGCCGTATCGGAGATAATTTCAAAGATGCAGTTTGACACTTCAAGACCATGCCGCACACTTTCCACTTTTAGTGAGTTCTTGTAAGACGCTAAGATTGAAGCTAATGGCATGTCCAGCGACCCTTTCCCAGATGGCCCATCGGGAGTTTTGAGCAACCGTAACAGGAACCTTGCCGCCCCACGCATGGTGTTTGAATTTATCTCCGCACGATGCGAGCCTTCCAAGATTGTACAGAGTAAAACAACTGTAGTATTCCCGGCATGAGTGTTGACGAGCTTACGCACAGTTTCCCAAGCCTGTTCCGATTGCTCGTGGACGGTTATCGCAATGCCACAGAGAATCTCCAGAATGTCGCTCAGATTTGCCATGGGTATGTAGCCGTAAGTCATCACGGTGTCGATCAGATCGCAGCAGATTGCAATATCCTTTTGCTGAGACGTCTTTCGACAGATCCCGACCGTTTCACGGAGGATCGTCTGCAGGTCCGCG
The DNA here is from genome assembly GCA_030570055.1 of Blastobotrys chiropterorum. Classification (NCBI taxonomy): domain Eukaryota; kingdom Fungi; phylum Ascomycota; class Dipodascomycetes; order Dipodascales; family Trichomonascaceae; genus Blastobotrys; species Blastobotrys chiropterorum. The sequence continues at coordinate 136,823 of JAJLUK010000029.1, forward strand.
TCATCAAACGCCGTAATGTTGAACTTCAAGGCGTTGATGACAAAATTCATCATGTTGTGGAAATTTTCTTCTGTAGTCTGTCCCCATTGGGCGAGCACGTCTTTTTTCTTGCCCACTCGAATATCCTGCGTTTCATGGGCTAGGCGCTTCAGCCACCCGGACAACACTTCTGGCAACGGATATCCTGATTGGTACAAATCCAACAGCTCTCTTCCGTCATTTGTGAGCGTCACCAGCGCTGCCAATAAGAGGTCAAAGTCTTCAAGATTGGAGTGGTGGATTATATCCCTATAATATGACAGCCGGGACCCTATCGCCGGCTCATCATGCTCAATACACGACTTCATGAGCCGCAGCCCGGCCCTTCTGCTTTCTGTCTGGTTCGTGGACGCTATCATATCCCGCGATGCATACCATATCTCTGGGATACTGGACACAGACGAGTTTTCGACCGCCGAGCGGATGACTTGGCACGCAGCTATTCGGTCACTGGCCGAAAACTTGGAATCCCGTCTCGACATGTTGTGAAGCAATTGGTCAATGTCGTGGCCACCTATGCTTCCGACGACAGTGGGCTGAATGTAGCTCGGGATAGTCTCAGTACTGGATCCACTACTGGTTGCGTATTTGAACGGTCTTGTTAGCGATTTTAGTACGTTCGTTAGTCCGCCTCCTCCACCTCCACTACTAGAAGTAGCTGCACTCCCAGCTGCAGTCTTGGCCGCTGGTGAGTTTGGATCTGATCCCTGTACGGAAGTCTGCGAGCGGTTAACTAATATACGTCTTCTCACAACACCCGTCACACTTACCATCGTGGATGAGCTTCCAAGTTCCCAGTCAATTGCGGTACCGTATGAGAGCTTACGCCAATATCGTACAAGTCGCTTGAGTCACACCCGGTTTGTCTACAAGAATTGTCACTCTACGGGGAAAACGTGACGGTCCAATTTTCTGGCAGCGGAGGTGAAATATGCTATTAGCAAAAAAAAAAAAAAAAAAAAAAAAAGTGGTAGTAGTAGTCCCTAGTGCCCTACCGGCCCGATACCAGTAATGCGGAGACTGCGAAGACCGCACCCAAAGGAGAGACACTTATAAGACACAACCACTATGACGATCATTACTGGAAACGGCGCACCGGGCCGTTGTTCTAATGCTGCTTAGAAGCCCCAGAACTGATAAAATACTGTAGCCCTTTAACCATTGCACCGTTCTAGGGTTCAAAAGCTCAGTCGAAATGGCAGGAACTGAACCTTCCGCGGGTACGTGGATATATATGCGACTTGGGCTAACTGCACCCCAATTGACCCTAAAAGTCGGTAATCTCCGCAGCTTCTTTTTTGCCGGAGGAAGGAAGCAAACAATGCGGCCCTTTATACAGGTAGACAGCGCTTTTGCTTCTTTTCTAGTAAAGAAGGCCGCCCGCAGGGCATATACACTCTCGCGAGGGTTGAGTTGCCTCCGGCGGCTTCTTTTTTCTCCGAAAAGAAGCAAAAAAGGTAACTCCGCTCCGCAGAGGGTGCGTAAATCCGCGCTCTAACTCGTTTTCAACAAAGCAGTTCTCCTACAGAGTCATACCAGTTTCCTTCTCGAAGTAAAACCATCGACCCGAATAGGAAAGTTTACCTAGCCCTAAACCCTAACCCAATTTTTGTTTTTTTTTCTAACTTTGGACTCGAACCCGTACTGCAGCAGAGAGGATCCCATGAGCTTCAACTATTACCGGGAAGGCTCCCCAGAGCTGCTATCCCCAATTAACCGTGGGGCGCGGTCGTTTGACGACGATGAGGGGGAGTACGAGGAGATGACACAGGAGGACCTGCAGGAAAACGGGTTTGACGACGATGAGGAGCCGGAGGACGGCGGAGAAGAGGTGGTGGATGATGACATAGAGGACGCTGCTGAGGAAGCTGCGGAGAATCCTCAATGCTCCACTGAGGCGCTGATGGAGTCGTATCAGGAGGGTCTGAAGGAGATGGAGACACTGGGCCTGACGGATATTGGCCATCTGGCTTCTTGGACACTGTCATCTTATAAGAAAAATAACGGGGTGGAGGCACTGCGAGAGGATAGCCCGTTGACATTTTGGCAGAGCGACGGTCCACAGCCCCATAACATCGACATACACTTCTCCAAGCGCGTATCTGTAGAGCGGATCTCTTTTTTCACGGACTATCTTGTGGATGAAAGTTACACTCCGAGCAAGATCTCCGTCTCTACAGGCACGGGGTACCACGACCTAATGCAGCTGGCGATGATGGAGATGGATGATGCCAGGGGTTGGATCCACGTCCCACTAAATAACATACGCGAGGACGGTGTGATCAAGACCTTTCTTGTCCGGTTCACTATTATAGGGAACTTCCAGAACGGGAAGGATACCCATCTACGTGCATTAAAGGTGTTTTCCCCTATGGGAGAGAGCCCTTCCGACCAATTGGCCGACGAAGTTGGCTTCACCAGTATTGCAATGAAGTCAGAGAGCATGATCCGATAGATTAAACTTATTTATTACGTAGCCTGTACGAGAGTATTTTTCTCAACTATTATTGCATCGGTGAGGCTCTGCCATTCAATTCATTTAAATTGCTGTTGTCTCACGTCTAGCAGTATTATATATCTGCGGAGGTTGGGGTGCGCCGCAGCCCCACGCGTTACGTTTCCATGGCCGTAATAAAATGAAAACAAAACAAAACCAAAATTTCAATTCTCTTCTCTCTCTCTCGAACCACCAAAAGGATTGACGATGGCAAACACTGGAAACTTGAGACCTATTGCAGAGCTCCTGGAGCAATCTGTGGATCACACGAAGGCTCGAAGTGGTAAGTTGGAAAGCGCTTTCAGCTGGCAATTTTATTTTGACTAACCAGAACACAGCCGAGCAATCTCTGCGAAGCTATGAAGGACAGAATGGATTCTCGATAGCGCTGTTGCACATTGTGGCCTCAGCCGAATTCCCCAACCATGTGAGACTAGCTGGCGCTGTATTCTTTAAGAACTTTATCAAGAGAAAGTGGACCGACGAAGAAGGCAACTACAAGCTCCCGCAGGAAGACGTGAACAACCTCAAAACAGAAATCATCAGTTTGATGATCACGCTCCCACCAAACTTACAGGCTCAGGTCGGTGAGGCTGTCAGTATCATGGCCGATAGTGATTTCCCTGACCGGTGGGAAAACCTGGTTCCAACCTTGGTCAGCCAATTAGGCACTGATCCAAAGACAAACAATGGTGTATTGACTGTAGCCCACTCAATCTTCGGACGATGGAGACCTCTGTTCCGTTCTGATGCACTGTTCTTGGAAATCAAGTTGGTTTTGGACCAATTCAGCGTCCCATTTTTGACTTTATTAAAACAAACTGATGAACGGATCCAGCAGAGCGGCAATGACAAGCCAACTCTGACCGAACTATTTAATACCATGTCCCTGATTACAAAGATCTTCTTTGATCTCAACTGTCAGGATATCCCGGAGTTCTTTGAAGACAATATGAATGCATGTTTTGAAATCTTCCATCGCTATCTCGAATACTCCAACCCCTTGCTGGAAACCGATGATGACGAGGAAATTGGCCCAATTGAATCTGTCAAGGCAGAAATCTGTGAGATTTTGGAACTCTACACTCAGCGATATGAGGATGAATTTAACACTTTACTACCCAACTTTGTTAATACCACTTGGAATTTACTCACCACCACTGGCCCACAGGCAAAATATGACATTCTAGTGTCCAAGGCTCTTGCATTTTTGACCGCGGTTGCAAAGCTTCAACGACAAGTGCACATCTTTGAGGGCCCGTTGGAACAAGTCGTCAAGATGATCATCTTACCAAATATGGCCCTGCGAACTTCGGATGAAGAACTGTTTGAGGATGATCCAATTGAATTCACGAGACGGGATCTCGAAGGGTCCGATTCGGACACCAGACGGAGGGCTGCTACCGATTTCATCCGAGAATTAACAGAGAAGATGGAATCAAAAGCTACACAAGTTGTAATGACCTATGTCCAAGGTTATCTCGAAAATTATGAAAAGAACAAGACTGAAAATTGGAGAGATAAGGATGCCGCCACCTTTTTGTACTCTGCAATTGCAGCAAAGGGCAACGTAACTAGCTCTGGCGTATCAGCGACGAACATACTTCTGGACGTTGTTGCCTTCTTCACACAAAACATTGCCCCAGATCTTTTGGCCACTGATATCAACCCAATCTTGAAGGTGGACGCAATCAAGTACATCCACACTTTTAGAAATCAGCTCACCAAGGATCAGTTACTCCAAGCCTTCCCACTACTTTCCAGCCACTTGAACTCGTCAGAATACGTTGTTTATACCTATGCGGCTATTACCATTGAAAGAATTCTGTCCATCAGGGTCAACAACAATTCTGCACTGATGTTCCAAAGAGCAGACATTGAACAATATTCCAAGGATCTTTTGATGAGTTTGTTCAAACTGATCATGAAAGGTAGCCAGTCACCAGAAAAATTGGCCGAAAACGAATTCTTGATGAAGTGTATTATGAGAATCCTGGTCACTATTCAAGAGGGAATGTTACCGTTTGCTGAAGATATGCTGCAACAACTGATTCAAATTGTCAAGGAAATCAGCAAAAACCCATCCAATCCAAAGTTCAATCATTACACGTTTGAGTCGATTGGATCTATCATCAGATTCTGCGGCGTGTCACTCGGTCCTGAAAAGGTGGAATCAATTATCATGCCAACTTGCATGGAAATTTTGGGACAGGACATTCAGGAATTTGCACCATATGTTTTCCAAATCTTGGCTCAATTATTAAGGACCACCCCAGTGTCTGCCGGTTTATCCCAAAGCTACCAATCATTGATCACTCCATTGATGTCGCCAACTCTGTGGGAAACCCGTGCAAGTATCCCGGCTTTGGTTGGCCTTCTGCAAGCTATCCTGGTCCATGGTGGAAGCTCCAGTATTGTGCAGACGGGTTCTGTCGAGCCATTGTTGGGCGTTTTCCAAAAATTGATTGCATCCAAAGTCACTGATGGGTATGGACTGGATTTATTAGAAGAGATTTTCTTGGGAATCCCAGTGGAAAATTTGGAAAACTATGTTCAGCAGATTGGTGTTTTATTGCTACAGAGATTGCAAAGTTCCAAAACTGACCGATTCGTGGCCAGAATGTCCAAATTTGTCTATTTCCTGAGTGCCATTGAGAATAGACCTGGTTTGGGTCCTGATTTTGCCATCAGTGTGTTTGACCGGGCACAGGAAGGGATTTTCAAGCAAATCCTTACCCAGTTTATGTTACCTTCTACTCTTAAAATCAATGGTAGCCATGACAGGAAAATTGCCGCCGTTGGTTTGACAAAACTTGTCACACAAACACAAAAATTCACCTCGGGGATTTATGTTGATGAATTTGCTCCATCGGTAAATACTCTTATCAAGCTTCTTGACACGCAAGTGGCCGAGTCAATGAACGACGACAGCCAAGTCTTGTTAGAAGTTGATGCTGAGGAAACTGCATTTGGTGCATCGTTTTCAAAGTTAGCGACGACATCTACCAGAACTGTTGATCCGGCTCCATCAGTTTCGAATCCAGTTGAGTTTTTTGTCACACAGCTCAAACAAGTGACATCAACTCAACCACAATTGAACGAGAAAATGTCCGCATTGACCACCGAAAGTAGAGAATTTCTGATGAAACATTGAATATAGCAACATAGAATAATAATACCAAGTTATCTAATGAACTAGGGATGCCTGAGATTAAATAGGTGACGAGTATTACATATTAGTACAAGAAGATTTTGGGAGAAAGCTTCCCTTCGGTCAACGTTTTGAGCGACTTGATAGTATCCTTTTCATCCCAAATGTGATGACTTTTTGGATCTAAATATGACGAATCAATGACAATTGCACCAACACGGCTGGGATCAAATATTTCTTCATTGGCCAGCTTGATTATTCTTCCTGGAGTAGTTGCGATGATGTTTGTGTCTTTAGATTTGAGAGCAGCCTTGTCATGTTTAACAGAGTTCTTCTTGATGAGCTTAATAGATCCAACCGACTTGAGTGCTCTATTCACATCACAAGCTCTAATTGCGGACATGCATAAAACAACGACATACTCCTTTGGTGTGTCGATTGTGTGTTTAGCGAATTGATTGACAAACTTTGGATAATTTTCGAGTTCTCTTGCCTCGGTAAAGTTTATTGTTTCCTCAAAGTGTTGTTTATCAATAGACATTTCGTTAAGTTCTAAGGTGGAAAGATCAGGGTGGGCTTTTCGCAATTTTGCTGCGATAAAGTCTGACAATAAATCCGGAGGGTATGAGGTAACTTGCTTTTTCTGAGTGGACATATCTTCGGTTTTCTGCTTCTTCTTGAGCACCAATTTTTCGCTCTTCTTCTTGCGCTTCTTTGACGGCTTACTTTCTGAGGTATTGTCATTTTGCGATTGTGGCTTCGTTTCTTGTTCTTCAGAGGAGTCGTTATCGTCCTGCTCTAGTAGTTCTGACTCTGTGGGTAAG
>JAJLUK010000029.1:143433-153908 GCA_030570055.1 Blastobotrys chiropterorum
AAAAAAAAAAAAAAAAAAAAAAAAAAAAAAAAAAAAAAAAAAAAAAAAAAAAAAAAAAAGCCGCACAACATTGGGATCGAATCTCCGAGTACGCGTTTTTGTTATGATTTCCACTCCATCGGCTCTTATCAACTTTCAGAGGAACTCGCGTAAAAAAAAGGAGACAAGTTTTATATCAAACTCCTATAAACAGTAATCTGTGAATTAATATTGGTGCCAAATCTTCTCAACCCTAATGCCATTTGTATGGTTCACGCACTTTTCAAGTTGACATAAAACTTTCTCCGCGTTTAACTCTAATTGAAGCGCTAAGACCCAAATACGATGAATGATAACCCCGTAACCCCTGGTAGTGGCAAAAGTGCCACTGGGAGAAATAGAAGCTCTGCGAGTGCAGGCTATTCTGGACGCAGGAAGAGCATTAGAACTCCTGGCAGCACACGCCGCCGGATTCCAGTTACTCCCCACGCATTAAAAGCATTAGGCAAGCTGGCTACTCCAGGAAGAAGGCGCAAGAGCCTCAAATTTGGGCGAACCACGCCCAGAGATGAGCTACGGCTGTTGAGTAGAGTTCTTGCGAAGGAGAATAGGAAAAAGAAACAGGAACAGGAAGAGAAGGTTGCTAAGGAACGACAACGAGAACGAGAACTTGAAGAACAACGTATGATAGAAGAGAGGGCCCAAGAGCAAGAAAAAGAAGCAGCGGCCGCCGAAATCGAACCAGAACTTCCGCCCGATGACAACAATGATCATGACAATTTTGATGAGATAAATCCCGTAGAGATGGACGATTTGGATCTCGAAGTAAGACGGCGTGCGCCAGATAGACTGAGTTTAGCCGGTGACATGCGGTTGAGTGAAGGGTTCGACTTTGGGAATACGTCTGTGGCTTCAAAGAAAAGTGACAATTTTGAAATTGTAATGGACGATGATGAGGAAGAAGTGATACAAGAAGAGAAAAGCAGCTCACGGCTGATGCTAAATAACGACAGTTTCCGAATTGAGTTTGACGAAGATGAATTGGAAGGTAATGATAATAATGAGGATATGCTACCGATAACGATGGATGATTATGATGACCATGGATTAGAGGATGACCAGACACTTCCCCTAAAGCAGATCAAAAAGAAGAAAGGAAAAGCCAGTTTGAAACCAGAAACTGCAGTCCCCAGACGGATAATAAAGGATCTTCTCAAAAATATCACGGATAAAAAAATTCCGCCCGACGCGTTTGAGGCCATCATTTCCGCCTCCAATGACTACTTTGCTCAGGTATCGCGAGACTTGAACGATTATTCCGAACACGCCAAGCGGAAGACAATTGACACCTCTGACGTTTTGCAATTAATGAACCAACAGCGTCTCACCAACGACAATCTTAGTGCATTTACACTCGCCCATCGGTACCTACCAGCCGAGTTACTAGAAAAGATAAGCAAAAAGAAGAAGTAGCCACTGGGGCGTTATACCTGCCACTTTAGATGTATGTACATTTATTTATTATAATCGTTAGTATTCGCGTTTGACAAATCTATAAAGGTCGATACAGGCTGCCGGAGTGACGCCCTGAATCCTTCTGGCTTGACCAACAGTCTCCGGACGAATGCGTTCTAACAGAGTCCTGGATTCCGTTGAAAGCGATGCAATTTTAGAGTAATCCATCGATTGCGGGATTTGCAATGATTCATCTGCCTCAAACGCCTTAATGGCTAACATTTCACGGGAAATGTATGGGGCATATTTAGCGTCAATTTCCACTTGTTCCAATACCCGCGGGGAGACTGATTGTAATTTTTCATCCAGACATTGCATCAAATCGCCAATGCTAATTTCCGACATTCGCAGCATTGCGTATCCAGTTCTTCGCTGCGGGTCCGCGTTGGACTTGTTGGGGAGCAGATGTCTCAACTGCTTCGCCCACGCTGCAGATGATTGCGTAAAATTCAGCAGGCCATTTTTAACTGCATAATAATCGTCTCTATCGGTCTTGAACCGTGTCCATCTCCTGTCTGCTACTATACCCAGATCACGGCCAATTTCGGTCAACCGCAAATCGGCATTATCTGATCGAACGGTGAATCTAAATTCAGATCTAGATGTGAACATGCGGTATGGTTCTTCGACGCCCATTGTTACGAGATCATCAATGAGCACGCCAATATAGCCTTGGTTTCGTTTCATGATGAACGACTTACCCTTACTCTTCAATCCGGCGTTGATTCCAGCGATTATCCCCTGTGCAGCAGCTTCCTCATACCCCGTGGTCCCGTTAATTTGGCCGGCCAAAAAGAGGCCATTGATGCGCTTTGTTTCCAAAGTTGGTCTCAACTCCCGTGGGTCGACGTAATCATACTCCACGCCGTAGCCCGGCTGCGTCATTTCAACATTTTCAAGACCTGGGACAGCTCGTAGCATTTCTAGCTGGACTTCTGGTGGCATGGATACGGAGAGACCATTTGGATATACTAAGTCGGAATCTAGACCTTCCGGCTCTAGCCACACTTGATGGGACTCTTTATTAGTGAATCGAACAATTTTCGACTCAATTGAGGGGCAATATCTGGGGCCCTTGACGGTTTCTCTAATATGAACTGATCGATGCATATTTGCCTGTAACACTTCGTGTGCTTTTTTACTGGTCCTGGTTAGATGACACACCATTTGCTGATCCTTCAGGTCGACGTGGTCATTAATTGTGCTAAAGGGGCGTGGAGGATGGTCACCTGGCTGCACAGTTAGACCATCATAATTGATCGTGCTCATCTTTAATCGAGGCGGAGTTCCAGTCTTCAATCTGCCTAGCGGGAAGCCCAGATCCTCACGCAGAGTTCGTGAGAGTCCAAATGTAGCTGCCTCCCCCATTCTTCCTGCTGGTTTCACAGCCAGGCCAATGTGTATCTCTGCAGACAAGAACGTGCCCGTGGTCAAGATGACCCGGGAAGTCTTGATAACCTGTCCCGTTTCCTCCAGAATCACCCCAACCACGCTCTGAGTTGTTGGGTCGATAATTACATCCTTCACTGCGGCTTCCTGGATCCGCAGATTCTCGTATGCCTTCAATTCATTCATCATCTCGCGCTGGTAAATCTTTCTATCGATTTGCGCTCGGGGACCCCACACTGCCGGCCCCCTCGACCGGTTCAACGTCTGAAAGTGTATTCCGGCCTTATCGACAATTCGTGGCGAAACACCGTCCAGCGCATCCACTTCTTTTAGCAGCGTGCCTTTTCCGATGCCTCCAAAACTCGGGTTACACGAGCACACGCCAATGTTCGTCTCCTTCGGTGTGATCAGTAATGTGTCTGCTCCGGCTCGGGCAGAAGCCGCACATGCCTCAGATCCAGCGTGACCACCACCAACGACTACAACGTCTGCTGCGGCGGTATCCTGTCCGTTCAGAACTTGGTTGAGCTCAGCATTCAGGAAAATGCTGCGTTTGGTCACATCTCGTGTTCTCGCGCGGACAGCTGTTCTCTGCGTCTGGCCAAACACTCGTCGAAGCATGCTGCTCTGTAAGTAGAAAAACGGTTTTTTTTTTTCTTTTCGCTTTTCGCTTGAAGACTTTTTATCGCGCGCTCCCAACCGCGTGTAATCGTCCCAACACGGTGTGAGTTCATAAGACTGGATTGTTCCCTTGGAGCGCCAGTGAAGAGGAGGAAAAGGTTGTGAAGGTCAGATTACGCCTAAAGTCAATAGACTCAAATAGCTAAGATTGAACTAAGGAAGTGAACTACTTAATATGAATATGAATAGCTCTCATTATATATCCGGAGAGAACAGAAGTCATGTGATCACCGGGGAGATATCGGAAGCCCGAGAGAAGAGAGGCGCTAGCGCCTCTACACCGCGCCAGTGATCAGCCGCGTCTCCAGCGGCGCGGTATTTAGAGAAACGCCGGTGCCTTTGCTTCTTTTCTAGAAAAGAAGGCCATCCGAAGGGCATACATGTACCCAGGAGGGTTCTGGGCCTCCGGTTCGTTTAAAAAAAAAAAAAAAAAAAAAGTGCTTCTCTTTGAAGATATATGTCGGGATAACGAAAGTTCGCCGCACGGTGGTTTAAATCAAATCCCGACGGACCCACATACCAAATGCCGAGAAGGTGTGACATGAAAATATATACTGGCTGATTCCCAGGCTACCTAACAGTGTAGTTAGCGCGTTTGAAGCTGTTTCATGAAACGTATAGATTCGGCTGGACTTGTGCTCACTCGCAACATATACGTATTACTCGGTGACATTTTCAATGCCAATGGCCCCAACTTCTACGTTCAAGATGGTACAACTTGTTGCTCATATCCAATTGCTATGCAGACTTGAGTTTCATGCAATCGTCTGACTTTTCCGTGGGAAAGCCGTTTGAGCACTGCCACAATGTGGCTGTGGAGTGTGGAGTGTGGAGTGTGGAGTATAGAGACACACGGCCGGGGCCCTCTGGGGTGAGCAGTCTCCGGTGGGTTCTTTTTTTCTCCGAAAAAGAAGCAAAAAAAAAAAAAGGTAGCTCCGCTACGCGGAGGGTCCGGCTAGTGCTTTTGCTAATAGACGCGTGCAGTTGTGAGGGTTGCGTTGCGACAATAGCTCTGCGAGGCCGATGGACAGTGCTTTTGCTTCTTTTCTAGAAAAGAAGGCTGCCCGCACGGCATAGGCACTTCCGGAGAGTTAAGTTGCAACAATACGCCGATGGACAGTGCTTTTGCTTCTTTTCTAGAAAAGAAGGCCCCGCAGGGAATAGGCAATTTGTAGTATTGCCAAATTTGGCAGCTGCGCCGCATGCGGAAAATAATGATGTGCGCCAAACGGCCCCACTGATCGTCGCCTCTGACATCCCTTCTTCCCCAGTAACTATATAGACTAGGGTAGTTCTTTCCAATTCCACAACATTATATCCACGATGAAAGTGAAAAAAAAGGAGTCTGCAGAAGTCACTAATGGAAATTTTCGTGAACCACTTGAAATAACTTTGGCGGATGACGGACCCAGCTGCAGAAATCCGGACAGCGTTTGGTGGACCTTATCGCCGATGCTGCAAAAGATGACTTGTCACTTGGACATTTTGAGGTTCAAAGTCCTCACGGTTAACGCGCTATTTGCCCCATTTTGGAGCATTTGCGCACTCAGTTTGGTAAGAATTTTAAGGTTAGCTCTTTCAACCCGCCTTGCGACCGAAACGAAAATAGCAGGATAATCATTAAGATGTCAGGCGGAAACCACAAGCTTCTTACTGAGGCTATATTAAGGAAGCTCTCTCATTGCCTGATCAAAGCAGGATTTCAAAGTGATGTTGATTATGTAGCGCGGGCGGAACAAGACTTCAAGTCTTTAGCGCCCGACGCTGCAACCTACAAACCTGATTTTGAGATCAAATCTGTGCTCAGGGACCTGACCGATGGGCCTCCAAATATTATTGGGGAGGTTAATGTCTCCCAATGCCGAGAACAGGCGTTACACAGATGCTATGATATGATCGGTGAAGCCTATGGTTCGACTATGGCTGTCCTTGTCAATATCGAAAAGTATCAGAATCCCCAAGCGTTTGATATCGACATTTCAACCATAACCCAAAAACCCCTCCTTTCTCTTCTTTCATCGATTAACGATTGTATCAAGGTTGGTGATTTGCAAAAGGTATGCACTACCTATGCGTTCCTCAAAAAGCGGATTGATTATCTAATCAAAGAACGTGCTCTCATTGGAATCCTACGGCAAGATGGCTTTAGGAAAGATAATCTGCGCAAATATTTCCCCGTGAGCTCTGAGGCAATTATCAAGTTTGAATTGCTGATGGCTTCTGTTGAAGGCAAGACAGAGTTGTCACGTTTGCTTAACTTTGCATCGCCCTGGCATTTCGAAAGCTCAGTCACGGTATCCCATGCTGTCAAAGAACTCAACTCTGTCAAAGAAACTTTCGCACGCCATCATGCCGTTTTACCGTCCTCTATCACAATAGACTATGATGCGAGAAGTGTTTTCTGTGACACCTGTGAGACCGTGCGCAGGAAATCTAAAACGAGAGTTGTCATCTGGAGGTGAGGGAGTACAGGTGGCAGTGTTGGAACTTCCTGAAATGAATCACACCTGCAAAATCAACTTTCTCGTAGGAAGCGAGTTTTGGCAAGCATTGATTAAAGGCATCCAACGGATCATCGCATCAAAGCCTGGCGAACGAATGTCGTGTCGTCACACTGAAAATGAACTGGAAGTACTAGACCTCAGAAATCCTATTGACGCTAATGGTTACGTCTATCTTGATGATATGAGAAGTCGCCACAATGATGACTTGTGGAACCTTGTCTGCTCCGTGTCGTACGATGCTTAGTGGGGATTATAGCAAGCAGGGCTTACAAGGATTGCAAGCAATGCACCCCATGAGAGGAAAAGAAGCCTTCTCCTACAAAACCTCAAAGACGAAACTGCCAAGTATTTATGTACGCTAGTCCTGAAAGAGCCCAACTTATGCTATTTAACTTATTTATTGCTAAGTATGTAGAACATCATTGCTAACTTATTGCTTATGTGTATTTTTTCGTTTTATCATGAAAACCCTATACCATGATCCTCATCCTATTATTGCTCATACTTTGTTATACTGCAGGCAGATCGTTAATGCAAATTCGACGCTAAAAATGTCGTAACGTGTTGAACGATCGCCATATCGGCGGTTTTTACGTATACCTATCCTTCACGACCATTTACTTCATCTTCCAAGGGGAAATCTAGTCTACTAATCCACACCGTGTTCGGAAGGTTATAAAAAGGCATCAGTGCTTTTTTGCTTTTTACTAGCGAAGGAAAGGTTGGCCGCAGCGCAGATCCCGAGGCCTAATATGTCTCCTTCCAGTTCGATGGTCTCTTTTCTCCGAAAAAAAGCCAAGAGTAGCTTTGTAAGGTCACCTTTGATCGTTACTGTTGAAGAATAGACTGGTGTATGGTTCAGGCTCCCTGAACAGTGATTAATAAACAGGAACCAAAATATGGTAGATATATATATGAACATAGACACACATATGCACACATGCATACACAGCACGAAATAAAATGTCATTATGTCATAATCAATTTTACCGGCTATTAAACTGGCCTGCATATATGCACGGCGGACTATGACCCACAATGGCAATGAAGGGTCAATGATAGTGCATAATCATGAATATGTGGCATTATGCTGTATTCCGTGATGTTTTCATGCCGATATAGTGGTATTAGCTATAGCAGATTCCAATAACTATATGCATCATTTTCAATTGTTACAATCCGCGTTTTGTTCAACAGTCTCAAAGCTCCGTATATTAAATTCAGCAAGATTAACAGTTGCGCCGCAAAGAACGCGGGAAACATGCATATGTATAATTTGGGCGGCTTCATTCATCGTCACCTCTCATCGCAGAAGCTATGCATAAACAAGCATTCTATATCCATTATTCCTCTCACAACAACTACAATTATGTTGCATACGATCATGAACCGGGACGAATTGGCAAAATGAGAACGTTTTTGACCCGCCCGAAATAACTACACGGTTGCCTAGACCCACTTGACATGGAATCTGAACAGCGTTTGGAAGAACTTTTCTCTGATGCGGCGAAGGACGGTATCTCATTATTGTGGCTTCTTTACCTCCGAAACGAAGCAAAAATAACTCCGCTGCTAGGAGAGACATTATTCGGCAAAAAGGCACAGTCGCCAAATATCACTGGGAAGCACTGCATTCATCACTTTAAATTCTACTGTACTATATTCAACCTGCCTATCTGGATACAAGAAAATTACTATTGTTGAGTAGTCTCGCCATTGAATTTTTCACTCGGCTTGAGCTTGATCTAAAGCCGGGATACTTCCGCTCTTCTCGGCCAAAGAATCGCTCTTTTTATCCGACTCCGCATCTTTCATGCTCCACGTAGCATCACAAGCAAAAATTATGATAGTTTTTTGCTTCCGCTTAAATACCTTATATTGCCTCTCCAGGAACTGTGGGAGCTGTGGGGTGTAAGATGTAATCTCATAAAGGATAGTTTGTCTATCCGTAGAGAGAACGGCGTGCGCACAGCGAATCCGAATCGGACGCTGCAAGTAATGCTTAGAGTTCGGCGAGAATCGAGGCGGATTGTACCTAGTCTCAATATCTCGAATTTTTTCCGCTTCACTTGGCGGAGCTCCTTGGCTATCAGCATTGGGCATCTCCGCGGTGATCCAGTCGAACTTTTTAAAAAATTGTCAACAGCTCCTCAGGACGGAGCTTTCGTGTTCGGAGACGGTAGGTGCCCGGGCTGAGGGGTGTAACAGACACAAATAGCTTCAAGTGGTGGGTGTTGCGTGGGAGAGGCTTAGAGTCTGTCCGACTGTTTAGCAGCTCAAGAAGTTTGTCTCGCGGCATGTTGGCCGGAATTGTTTGTCGCTGATAGTTGATACGACGATGATGACTTCGCGTGGACATGAGAGACGTTGTTTCCACGCAAGATGGTCGTGGAGATCCAGTATAGGGTCCGCTGCTGCTTGCGTGGGTGCTGTGGACTGCAACAGCTGGTTCATTGTTAAGAACCTTATCAGAGGATGACAGCGTTCTGGAATGTCCTTGTTCTGCTATTATAGATTGCGGTTGGTCTTAATTGGCCGGCTGTCCGCTGCAGCTGTGCATACAGCCGCCGGAGATGCGGCGCAGGGCCCTGGGGAGCGTCGATCAACGTCTTGCGTCCTGCAGCTGAAAAGTAGAAGGAAAAAGGTCGCTCGGTGGCACAGTGCTTTTGCTTCTTTTCTAGAAAAGAAGGCTGCCCGCAGGGCATATTAACCGCCGGAGGGTTGTAGCCCTACGATGTGCGTAGCCTCCGGCGGCTTCTTTTTTTCTCCGAAAAAGAAGCAAAAAAAGGTAGCTCTGCGAGGCCAAATGCACTCACACGACACACTATGAGGAGGGTAAGAGCCCTAGATAGAGATAGCAGTAATAGAGCAACAAAGGACTGCTGAGTAGTGTGTGCAGAATGCCCACAATCAGCGAGAGACATGCTACCGTCTCTGAGGAGGAAGAAAAAAAGAAGGGAAAAATGTGGGGATCGGCCTCCTTTTATATTCACCATTAGACGCCCAACCTGCACTCCAAATAATATTTCCCAAAACGGAACACTGCTTACTTGCTCCTGCAGCGGCCGATAAAAATAGCACGCATTCTGGACATCCACATTACTCAGTCCACAGACGCCAGGAAACGCACTCAAAGAACGTTTTTGCTCCTCTTGACTCCAAACTCCAGCACAACGAGGTAACAGCCAGTTGTCCAGAGGACATACCCACTCGAGTGCTCGTAGGGTGGGTGTATAGCAGCACACCTACCCAGTGATCATAAGGTGGTGAGTAGCCTCCGGCGGCTTCTTTTTTTCTCCGAAAAAGAAGCAAAAAAAGATAGCTCTGCGAGGCTAATGACCGGTGTTTTTGCTTCTTTTCTAGAAAAAAAGGCTGCTCGCAGGGCATACTCATCCGCCGGAGGATTCTAGGCGCTTTGGTGGGTGGTTACCTCCGGCGGCTTCTTTCTTCTCCGGAGAAGCAAAAAAGGTAGCTCTGCGAGGCCAATGACCAGTGCTTTTGCTTCTTTTCTAGAAAAGAAGGCTGCCCGCAGGGCACACTAGGAGGGTTCTTACGAGCGTGTCGTCTCCAGCGGTTAAGACCGTCCGCAGAGCACACCTCGCTCCAGTGGTCCTAGGGTGGGGTATATCCTCCAGAGTCAGCTGGGACCAATGGCCAGTGCTTTTGCTTCTTTTCTAGAAAATAGGGCCGCCCGCAGGGCACACCAACCCGCCAGAGGAGGCTTCAAGCCCGGAATACGACCTCAGGGGTTGTGGAGCCTCCTGTTCCTGGGCGGTCAATTGAGACGGCGGATGCAACCCCAACCAGCGGATACGACGGCAGCTGAGAGCGGTGGGGGAGTGTTGGTCCTATTTCCGCCATAAAGCCCTCCTACGCTGACGGGGGTGGCCCCCCATGCTCGCTATCGGGCGAAGCCGAGCTCAAGATAGTCCGGCCTTGGCAACGTCCCTGCAGGTCGACGTGGGGTCGCTGTGAGCGGACACAACTGGCCAGAAGGACCAGAAGAGGTCAGAGAGTTCTCAGGAACCTGGACAATTGACGTGAGCCCGACCTGGACCTCTGGTGGGCCTCGGCTGCCCCGCCTACGAGCGGCGATAGTCGCAGAATGGGTCATTGAGTCCGTTTGTGTCGGGATCGGCGAATCTCGGGAAAATATGCACCAAAGCCACACACTTCGAGAAGGAGGAGGGTATCCTGAATTCCAGAGCAGTCTGTTGGACCTCTGGCCACAAAAACGAGAGAATACAAGAATTGCGTCCACTGGCTCCAATTCTATACGACTGTGCCCATACACCAGGGAGATATATATATACCGAGAAAAGAGAGAAAAAAAAAAAAAGAGTACCGCCCGTGCGGCGTCGGGAGGATACGGTGATCGGACATACCCTAAGAGTCACTGCGCCCGTT
>JAJLUK010000030.1:0-29143 GCA_030570055.1 Blastobotrys chiropterorum
AAAAAAAAAAAAAAAAAAAAAAAAAAAAAATTCTACGGCTATGGGCCCTCGGTTCGGCTAGCGCTGATTTCCAAAAAGATTCCTTGGCTGTTGTCAGTACAGGCCCGTTGGCCCACCCCACACTAATGTTGCTGTAACAGCGGGGCAGACTACAACGTGAAACTATATATAAACCCTTGGTTCACACATCTTGATAATAAATTACATTACAATTAACTACAATTAACGATATTAGCTGATCTTTTCAGGATTATCCTGTGTTGGCTTTTTGCCATTAGAATCGCCAGCCTTTACATCAGATGGGATTGCTGCACCAGCTGAAATATCCTCTTCATTTGTTCCTGATGGGAACTTTCCATCAGAATGATCCATCAAAAATTGATACCATTCACCAAAGCTGAGGGAGTTTGGCAATGGGACCGGTGGAACAGGTGGGTCGCCAGATGGCATGTTGATTCCAATGTTTGTTGGCAATACAGTCTCTGGAGAGCCTTCTTGTGCAGGACCTCCTTGAGATGATCCTTGGGCGTCCTTGTTGCTATTTGGAGTAGACGAGTTGGATGAAGTCCCTCCGCTCAAAGAAAGACCGCCCTCTTGTACTTCTGGGAATAATTGTGACGGCTGGAAATTTTCGTAAAATCCCTTTTGCGAACCAGGTGAAGAATTCGTGACAAAATAAAACTCTGGCGATGGGCCTCCAAGATTCTGTTGTGAAGGAGGAGGCATATTTTGTTTGGCATCTGAACTTCGTCGCTGCGGGGAGTCCGGCATTGGGAATGGAGGGAATGGTTGGGTTGATGACGGATTAACTGTTGTTGACTTCGGTTCTTCCGCATTTTCATTATTGCTCTGTTTTCGCCTCTTTGGATCGACTTCATATTCTGAGCTTTCCATCCGACGCTTGAATTCTCCGTGAGGAAGTCCAAAGGCAGATGAATTTGTTGACGACGAAAAGTCTCGAACCGCAAACACCATTTTTTCCTTAAGTTTCGGGTTATCCCTTATTTGAAGGAAAAGCTTACTGATTTTCCTGGCGACAATCCATGTCTTTCCTACCTCTTCGATGTATCTGATGCACTGGATGATAGCTTTTCTGCCTTTTTCTGCCGCTGATTTGGACTTGGACTCAGTTTGGTAGAGCAAAATAATCATTGCTGAGAATAAAGTGTACACCATAAAAGCTGGGCAGTCCTTCAACTCATCAAACTTGTACAGATTCTCTGAAATCATGCAGATCATATGCGCAGCTTGGAATGCAATACCCCACGACGGATAGTCGGTTGGAGATGCAGACTTCTTGTCACCAGGGAGAGAAACGTTGGACCTGTGTACCAAACACAGGGTAGTATAATAGGTGCAGTGCAAATTGGCCTTGAGGAAGTCGTGCTTCCTGATGTCACCCACAGAATACTTCAACTCGTCTGGGAGGTTCTTCATCCATGAAGCCATAGCCATGTCACAGTAACTGATACTAGGCCGCTTGTTTTGTTGACGGGATTTTTCAGCACCAATGGAAAATTGTTGTCTGAGGATGTACCCAATGATTTCGCACAATTTGACAGAGTGGATAAAGTATAACGCGTGAGTACGGTTCATTGGGTACATTGAAGGTTTTCCTGGCTCATCTTCATTTAGATCATCCTCTGTTAACATTGGTACGTCAGAGTCGTCCAAATTTATCATAAGTGGCCGGCCCAATGCCACTGCCACTTGACGGTCTCTGACAAACAGCGACCACCAAATCCTCTTCCACATTTTACGATCTCTAGCAGACATTCCAGAGTTTTCCACGTTTCTATGCAATCCAAATGCCTGAGCAATACAGATGGAAACCCCGGTCCAATAATACACGTTTTTCGTGATTTCCTCTGGGTTTTCCCACCACCATCCTAGCAACAGAGTACTTTGGACCAACGAGATTCTGTCTAATTCATAATTGGCGTCGTATAATGCTTTTGCACGTTTGTAGAATGTGAGACTTGCGAGTTCGGATGATCCGCTCGCGTCTTTCAAGCCAGGGTTTTGGCAGACTCTTGACCCGCAGAGAAGAACAGCCTGAAGTAGCAGCAGAGAAGGTGGGTTTGTCGCATCATTGTACTGGCGCATGAATTCTGATCGATTCACAATAGGGATGATAGGATGGACTTTATCAAAATAGCACTCCACAATGTCATCACAAAGTTCTCGTGATGGCAGCAAAAAGGCGCCACGAATCTTCAAAATATCAACATCTTCTTTTTCCATTTCGCTCAATCGTGATTTGCCACTATTGCCTGTGGGTAGCGAATAGTGGTACGACTCATTGTCGTTGTTCATCAACAGGTTGAAGTTTGAAGAGGACCCTAGATACGCCACTCGACCCGGCCCCTGCACCTTGGAATCGAACAAATGAATCCACGCATCCGAGGAAGAGTATTCATTGTTGGGCTTTTCTGGTATACCCGGGTAGCTATTGTTTCTCGTATTGGCCGACGCGGCATTCTGACCCCCGGTGTCTTCGTTTTTAACAGGTCTCGCAGCTGTTTGGGGCTGGTTGTTGTTGTTGTTGTTATCATCTTCTGGCTCTTCGGTCTTTTTCTTTTGTTGCTCCTGTTGTTTTTGTCTAGATGGGGTTGTTAATAACGGGCTGCACTCAGGTCTTATCTGATTACTCACTTGTTGGACTTTCTGTGCTTCACTTCCGGAATCCGACATTCACATCCAAACGCGGCGCAATTCTATAAAGATAACAGCGTTAGTGAACATGATTGATTTGATGCTGACCCAATTTTCGACTTACAGTGCACGGCATGTGACTTGTCACGTCGCATCTAACCTTTCGAGCATGGCATCTGCATCATTCATCTGTTAGCACAAATCTCATCTTCCTCTATGGAAATCTCAACTTACACCTCACATGCTCTGGAAGCTCGGGATTTCGCTCTTCTGAAGCTTCCCTTTAAAAGACCAGAATTGTTTGTTGCATTTCCGGAAGAATCTCTGTCTTTTTCTTCACTCATCCCAGCTTTACCACAGATACGGTGTTGTCGATGAAGTAAGTATTAAAGATAGAAAAAAAAAAAAAAAGTACCGAGGTTATTTGGGCCCTTGTCTCAATCGTCCCAAGCGCCGACCGATAGTTGGCCCTAGTAGCACCGCGGAGGTCCGCGCACGCGCAGTAAGACAATTAATTGCAATGGCCAACTCAGCCCCACTTCTGCTAATAATGAAAGTATGACTGAGCAGTGCTTATCACACAGACGAGACGCTAAATAATTAACGCCCCTTTTTGTTCGATTGGAACGGGTTATTTTATTGTCGTTTCACATTAAACGTTTATAGTTGTTTTTTTTTATGATAATAATTTTACTGCTGACGTAATTATAAACAGTTTAGTCCTGTTATAGCGCTATTGTACGGTAATAGCTCTTTTACCACCAGTCCCCTTGGCATGCGGCAAGATAGGAGTCGTTTCCATTTTTGGCAATGGGAGCGTTAAACCCATTCATTCAAGTGTGCCATTGGCATGCTCTGATTGTGGTTATATCTTTGGGCACATCGGGAAAGCCTATACCGAAATTCTCCGGCTCAGTGAAATACGCAATAGCATCAACATGCAATTTTCCGGAATGCATGTGTTCCATGCAGTTGAGAGTTCCAACCTTGGTGGAACAATAACAAAACTCGAAAATCTTCCTGCCATTAAACTAGTTATGATTAAAGACATCCATTCCCGAAGTATCACTGTCAAATCAGGTTTAGGGTTCGGGAATAACTTTCTCTCTTCCAATTTGCACTGCATAAAAACGATAAAATGGGCGGACTGTCCAAGTTTGAATTTATCGGGCTTGCGAGTTGTGGGTTCATTTGCATATACAAGCTCTACACAAGCATACGGCGCACTGAGAGCTGTGTGAAAAATGGTGTTGAAGAGCTCATCGGTGAGACCCAAATAGTCAAGATCAAATCACTGAGCGAAGCGACCGGATGTGAAATTTTGGGGAAATTAGAGATGCAAAACCCTGGTGGTAGTGCCAAAGACCGTGTGGCCAAGGCAATCATAGAAACTGCTGAGAACGATGGTCTTCTTCGACCGCATGTTGGTGATGTTGTGTTTGAGGGAACAAGTGGTTCGACAGGTATTTCATTAGCAATGCTCTGTCGCGCCAAAGGCTACATTGCACATATCGTATTACCTGATGATACGTCACAGGAAAAAGTTGATTTATTAATGAAACTCGGGGCAGTAGTCCATAAAGTGCGTCCATGCGGAATTGCAGATAAAAATCATTATGTCAATTACGCTAAAAGGGCCACTGAGGAAATAAACAACAACCCAGATGACCCACGGAAGGCAGTGTTTGCTAATCAGTTTGAGAATGAGGCAAATTGGAAGACACATTACAACAACACTGGGCCAGAAATCTATAATCAATGCGCTGGCTCGTTAGATGTCTTCATCACGGGTGCTGGGACGGGTGGAACTATTTCAGGGGTGTCGGAATACCTGAAAGAACGGCTGCCCAAAGTCAAAGTTGTTTTGGCCGATCCTCCTGGAAGCGGGTTGTATAATAAGGTTAAATACGGAGTCATGTTTGACGCAAAGGAAAAGGAAGGGACCCGAAGACGGCATCAAGTGGACACATTAGTTGAAGGAATCGGTATTAATCGACTCACAAAAAACTTTGACGTTGGAAAAGATTTAATTGATGATGCTATACGCGTGGATGACGATGATTCGTTGAAAATGGCCAAGTATCTCGTCGACCATGACGGGTTGTTTGTTGGGAGCTCATCTGCATTGAATTGCGTCGCAGCATTTCGGTATGCGAAACAACTAGGGCCGGGATACAAGATTGTCACAATCATCTGCGATTCAGGATCGCGACATTTGTCCAAGTTTTGGAAAGAAGCTGAGAGATATCAAGGAGTTGAGTTAGATCAATTTGAATTATAATATTTTCGTCATTACCTGTCAATCAATTTCAACACTCGTTCTAGTTGACTTTGATCAGAGTATACTCCATCACATCTTTCGTTGTCGCTTTCATTACTGGTTTCGTCCAAAGTATACTTACGTATGAATATAGTCTTCTCATGCTTTGGATTCATTTTTAACTCTATTGGTGCGCGCTTTGGGTTGAATAATCCAGTGATGACAGAATCATCACTTGAAGAAGGTCGAAAAACACTCTTTACCGAACGCACTTTGCGTATTTTGCAACTCATCTTCTTTGTCGGAGATTCATATCCTCTATCAATTTCAGTCTTCATTCGCTTGCTTGGGGTGGTAGGAGTCATTGGCGGACCTCCCGCAATTAGCGTTCTTTTCTTGGTTGGAGTGGATGGCAAACCAATTGTTCGAAATCGATCAACCCGCATGATCAAAGCACTGCAATCGCTCTTGGCTTCGGGGATGGACAATCCTTCCAATTCCCTTGCTGAACTCCGTTTCCATTCGAATCTCAATTCCTCCACCATATGTTTAGGAACAACAAAACATCCAGCGATATCCGCCTGAATATTGAGACCTTCCCATCCAATATATTCTTTTAATTTCTCAGCCGACAATAGACAATAAACTTGCATCTCATATTCGTCATCCTGGGTCCCTGCTAGTGCCCACCTTTTGCTGCGTTTAGATCCGTTCTTTTTAGTCGTGTCCAAATTCTGAACAGGTTCAACAAAATATATCTCCTTCAGATGTATTTGCCGCTGCTCTTCCGGTTCGAAAAGACAGTATCCTTTTTTATACAGTTCGTCATATCTCTCTTTCACTTTTAGTAGTCCGTCAATCAACCCCATGCACAATAGTTATGCTATTTTTTCGAGTTGCGAGTGTAGCCATTTCCTCCCAGCTAGTAGCATCTTTAACTTCCCTCCAAAAAATAAAACGATAAAACGGACTAAGGTCATGTACCATCGCAACCCGCAACCCCGTTATAACAACCGCTATGATGGCTATCGAAGTAGTAGTTATTACAAGGGACAACAGCCACCTACGGCACCACGGTCGTTTAGTGCTGCAAACAATGGGCCAACACCAGGGAGCGCTACTTCTAACGTGTCCCCTGTACAAAATTTGCTCTATCCAATGAGCGTAAATGAGCAATTACGAACGTTATTTATTGGAGGGATCCCCGATGGAGTTCCAGATACCCTTATACTAACAGCATTAAAACATATTCCAGGAATGGAACATTGGCTACCACTCCGAACCCCAAACAACTCAAGTGCACGATGCGGCTTTGTAAGATATAACTCTGCTGGCTCTGTAAAGGCTGCGCTGGAAGTGGTTCCACAAATCCAAGTTGGTCCACCTCAAGATAACAATCAATTTGTAGCCACGTCGGAGGAGAACACTAAACGGTGGCTCGATTCACAGAGTGAAAAATGTATCGTATCTAACGAAGAGTTGAAAGATCGAATGAATGCGACGCTCAGCATTTGGAAAGGCAAAACCAACGCCGAAAGGGAAGCTGATAATCAAGAGTCAGTTGAAGATTTGTACAACAAGTCTTTGATGGATGGCAGTATGGATGAACTGACAGATATCAACCCAGAGGATCGCGAATTGATAATGAGTGAGATCAAGGAGTTTCGAAAACTGTCTTTAAAAATCGAAAAGGATAGAGTAGCTGCGGAGGAGGCCTATGAAAGGCAACGAGAAAAACGGATAGCGCAGGCTTCTGCGCAGGCGCTAAGTGGTAAAAAATCGGCTGCAATCAGCCACGACGATCGTGCCAGAAGACTGCAGATCCTTCTTGATAGAGACGATGACGATGGAAGAGATACCGGGATCACTGATGAAGAAATGGAACTGAAGCGCGAAAATCGCAAGAAAGAAAATCTAAACAGACGGTTCGTCGATAGAGAAAGAAGGTGGATGAATCGTGAAATGACACGGGCGTCGGCGTTGGAGCGGGAGAGAATTCGGGACGAAAATATAGATTCACGTTTACAAAAAGATCGGGAGCAAGCGTTGAAAAAATATGCTGAATTTCACGACGATTCTGATTATGCAAACAAGAACATGTTGTATTATTATGATCACGCAGCCTGGGTTAAAGAACGGATGATTTTCAGATCAAGAGAGATTGAAGACGACAGACGTGATGCCTTGAGGGAAGAGGAAGAACAAAAATCCCAAGAGCAAGCTCAGTCTAATCTTTACCCAATCTCAAGCTCGGGTCAAAAAATCTCGCTTACTTTATCCAAAAAGACCATTGCGGAACACGATTCTGTGTCTGAGCTTGCTGAAAAGAAAAATGGTGATGTTGGTCGATCTGGCGTTTTTGGAGAAGATAACACTGATCACGACACCAATAAGGAACCACAGGATCGTATCAAAAACAGACTCGCCTTGGCTGATGAAATTCCAAATGAGAAAGACCAACTATTTGAATGGTCTATTAAATGGGATTGTTTGGATGAAACTATTTTGAGAGATAAAATCAGACCCCTGGTTATCAGTAATATAGTTGAATTCCTCGGTGTTCAAGAAGAGGAGTTGATTGATTTTGTGATGCAGCATGTGAGGGATCACAAATCTCCGCAAGAGCTCGTCGGAGAGCTGGAAATGACGTTAGACGAAGATGCAGAAGTTTTCACTGTTCAGCTGTGGAAAACTCTTATTTATGAAACTGAAGCGAAGAATAGAAATATCGGTTAATGTAAATTATGCAACGGCAATACGAAAAAAGTTGGTTCATGCATTCTATGTCGTTGGAAATGGTAAAAAAAAAAAACTTAATAAATACTCATATACAATTAATTTACATCTCAATATCAATATCAATTTGGTCAGGGTTGTGTTGAGGTTGCTGCACATGTTCTTCATTCTCATTTGTTTTTTGCGATGGTTTTTCCGTGGATGCCACGAATCCCATCGGTGCATTCACTTGTTTCTCCAACATGGACATTGCAGTTTCCCGTTCTTCACTTTGGTCATTATCAATGAGCTTACCTTGTTTCAGTTGGTCTTTCATTTCATTTGCCTGCAGTGCAATGTAGTTAATGTCAGTGTTGTATTGTACTTGAACTGATCGTCGGATCCGGAGCATTTCCTTGTATGTTTCCTCCGTACCATATTTCTTTTCAAAGCTCTCCCATTTCGTCCAGAATTCCTTATTTGTTCTAGGATCGTTGAATTGACTGGCAAACCCTAATAGCGCCCTAGCTCTATCTACTTCTCCCAATTTCTCTTCAACATCAATAAACTCTTGACAGATTACATTAGCATCTCTGTCATTCAACGAGTCTATAGCATTTTGGAAAATTGGGCGGGTAGCCAGTAGTCCAAAATGCTCAATTATTCGCGATATATAAAACTTGAACGTTTCTAAGCGATCTTTTTCACACACTGACTTAACCGCTCTATCATAAACTTTGACTGCATTTCGAATTAGCCCACGATCTTCTTCCAACTTTCCATACAGGAAAAAGAATGGTTTGTTCATAGTTGAGGGACAATTTTCCAGGGCTTGTTCGAATAAGTCCCGCAAGCGTTCAATTCCGAGATTGCGTTTGATCGCCTTGTTTAAGTAAACATTCCATAATTCAAATGCAGTTGGATAAGGGAACAGCTCTAACCCTCTTTCGTATACCTTGAATGATTCTTCGTAATAATGATTCTCTTCCAATAAATTGGCAAAGTTCAACACTGTTAACGGTGTACCAATTTTGAGTTCAAATATTCTATCATAAAGTGGTTTGACCTGATCTAGTTCCCCAACACTTTCAACTAAATCCACATAGAAGGACCAGACTTTCATGCTCTTATGCAGGCGCTCTTGTGGCGATTTGGTCTCATCAAAGAAATCAATTTTTGATAGTTGAGGCCCTATTGTGGCTTTTTCCATAACT
Source organism: Blastobotrys chiropterorum (assembly GCA_030570055.1). NCBI lineage: Eukaryota > Fungi > Ascomycota > Dipodascomycetes > Dipodascales > Trichomonascaceae > Blastobotrys > Blastobotrys chiropterorum. The sequence goes on from JAJLUK010000030.1 coordinate 8,845, forward strand.
TTGATAGCCTTTTCAAACTCGTCATTTCGCAGTTCCATTTCAGCCCATTCAATCCAAACATCTCCAAGTTCGTTAACAGTTTTGAACGGCACTTTTATCGCTTTATCAAAGATAATTCTTGCTGATGAAATATCTTTGTGTTTTTCATACAGTTTCGCATAGTTTATCCACAACTGACTTAACTTACCGTTTGCTTTTTTGGGATTAATCGTTGCGACAGCTTTGTTGTAAGTTTCCACCGACTGCTTCTTGTCATTAGCCCATAATCCTACGCGCTTCTCCCATTCCACGACATTGTTTGGGTCCTGTTTGAGTAGCACATCGTTCACGATGAATGGTCTCCGATCCATCAATTGTTCAAAAAATTCCATGTGCCTATCGACATTATCATCTTTTATCGACGTCTTTTCCAGCATTTTGGCAATTAGGGTTTCCTCAAATTCCGCGAAACTGTCAAATACTTGTGTAAAATCGCGTACTGTAAGGGCAGATGTAATTCCTTCTTCAAAAACGTCCTTTGCGCGCTCGTACTGGCCGAGTGAGATCCAATATGCTGCAAGGTTGACATAGAATCTGCCCTTTTGATCGGAGAATCTGCGAATTGCACTTCGAATGGTTTTTTCTGCATTAATTGAGGTAATATTGTGAGCGTTGTGTACTAAAATATCTGTCAAATCTTCCCATAACTGAAATTTGCCTTTCGTCTTGACGGATTCAAAGTTCCGGTCGTTGATGATTTCTATTAACCTTTCTGCCGCAGTTTCATAATACCCGTGCTGTGTTAGCACTTCAATGTAGTTTTCCGTTTGCGTTTTGTCGAATTGAACATACCGTTTCCAAATACTTATACAAGTCATGGCATTCACAGACGTGCTAAATTCCGCATACAATGGCCATATTCTATCATGTTGAGTAGTCGGTAGAGATTGTAGTGCTTTATCGAAAGATTTTCTAATCTTGGTAATATCTTGTTGCCGAAGCAGGAAAGTTAGATAGTCTGTCCATAACCGGGGCATCTTGTTCAACAAGACCAATGCTTGTTCATAAAGACCATTCACCCTGTGGAAACGACTCTCATTCCCACCATATTCCAGACTTTTCAAGTTTTCACACCTCAAATCAAGATACGCTTTCCACAACTTGTAGGATCTCGGCAAAGCGTTACACGCTCGTTGCATTACAAACGCCCTTTCAGTAACTGGCCGGTCCTCCTTGAATTGGATATATCTTAGCCATGGTTCAATTTCATCAGGCGCCTTGATGACTTCCAATTCGTACGGAATATCATTATCTTCAACGGGATAATTCAGCATTTACGCTTTATTCTTTTTCTTTTTTTTTTTTTTTGTTTTTTGAGATGGTTTGTGTAATGGCCAAAAGTCAGTATCAAGTTTGAGAGTGATTTTTTGTTGCCCACCACAGCACATTCTCTACCCAACATCACAAAGATCACACACACATAACATATAAGGGGCTGTCTTGGACATAAAATAATTGTTCGTGTTTGGTGAGAGTACATTGTTTTCTCTTTAGTCTGTCTCAATAATTTGTAAACCAAGATGTCGGGAGAAAGGTAAGTGTCCATAGGCATGCATATCACGTCGATTGAGGTTACTATGATAGTCTAACGAATATATAGAGAAGCTGTTTTCCCCACCCGAATGACTCTCTCAGTTATGAAGAGTAAATTGAAAGGCGCAACACAGGGCCACAGCTTATTGAAGAGAAAATCCGAGGCTTTGACCAAGCGCTTCAGAGATATCACCAAGAGAATTGATGACGCAAAACGTAAAATGGGCAAAGTGATGCAGACTGCAGCATTCTCGTTGGCTGAAGTTTCCTATGCAACTGGGGACAATATTTCCTATCAAGTTCAAGAATCGGTTAAATCGGCGCGATTTAGAGTCCGGGCTCGACAAGAGAACGTCTCAGGTGTTTATTTGCCTCAGTTCGAAGCTTTTTATGACGAAAATTCTAATGATTTCCAAATGACTGGTTTAGGACGTGGTGGTCAACAAGTGCAACGAGCAAAACATGTGTACTCTCAAGCTGTTGAAACGTTGGTCGAGTTGGCTTCCCTACAAACTGCTTTTGTTATTTTGGATGAAGTCATCAAGGTGACTAACAGAAGAGTTAATGCCATTGAGCACGTTATTATCCCCAGAACCGAAAACACCATACACTATATCAACTCTGAATTGGATGAGATGGATAGAGAGGAGTTTTATCGATTGAAGAAGGTGCAGAATAAGAAGGAGAGAGACGCGTCCGCGGCGGAAATGGAGCGAGAAGAGAAGTTGGCACAGGAGGCCGAAGCCAAATTGGCCCACAGCGGTGAAAACGACGAGGCATCTAGTGTTCGAGAGGGAGATTATGGTGCTAGTGTTAAGGATAACGCTAGTGTCCATTCAAACAAAACAGCTGGTACCACCAAAACTGAGACTGACCAACAGGACCAACCAGACTTGGGTCTTAATGATGAAGATGACGATGTCGTGTTCTAATCATCGTTACATTTTTTGTTCGTTTTTTCATAATGCATCTATATATTTCTATATCTAACAAAAAAAAAAAAAAAGTCTATCTATATCATACAGATTACCCTTGTTAATCAGAAACGCTGTTGTATAATTTCTTCCATTACTCAGTAATGAGGGTTTCGTGCCATTCCTTCGATGCCATTTGTTTCAATCTACTCAATGCCCGAGCAAATGCAAACTTTTCCTCCTCTCCAGTGAACAGATTCGATCCCAAAAGGAAATCGGCATCTGGGTCTACATCTGTCGCGATTTCTTCAACTTTCAGCCCTGGAATTGAGGAATTGAATAAATGTTCAAAGGGTCTCTGAGCCGTCACAGCAAGCTTTGCCCTTGAATCATAGGCCGCATCTAAAAAGGTAATAAAACGTCTAGTCACATCTGCCTCTCGAATGGACAACATTGGAATATCTGTGACAACGAAAGCTGGGAAAGCTCTGGTGATTTCCAAGTAATCTGCTGCACTGAGTGGCTTCCTGAACAAATCATTGAATGAAAACTCGGCAACCTTGTTGGGAATGCATTTGGGAACTTCAATCGGTCTACCCCATATGTACAGCTTGCGGTCGTATTCTACTTCACCACCTTTTTTGCCAAAGTGCTGGAACCAGTTTCGGGCGTGTTCATCGGCTTCTTGTTTCACTTCGGCCAACGTTTTGTGATCAGGAGGGAAGAAATAAGTACCCATGGATTCTCTGGCAAGCTTTCTGTAGTCAGTGGGTGATTCCAGAAATATGACTTCATCTTGAGCCTTCAGCAGATTAATACATGGGATGAATGATTCCCGTTGGATGCCATTCATATATAATTCCTCAGGTGCTCTGTTTGAGGTGATGAAAAGAACTGACCCATGACTTGGCGACAACAAAATGTCGATAATTGTGCGCAATATCATGGCGTCCGCTACATCAGTCACTTGGAACTCATCAAAACACAATACATTAGCCTCTTCTGCGATTTCGTCCGCGATTCGGTGGGCCGGGTCAAACTCCGCACCGTGCTCTAGTCTCAACCTGTGGGCACGTTTGTGGACGTCTTGCATAAATGCGTGGAAATGGATTCTCTTCTTTGTCAAATGTTCCGGAACTGTTGTATAAAACATGTCCATCAGCATTGTCTTGCCGCACCCCACATCCCCGTATAGATAGATGCCCTTTGGAGGTAACGGCCCGGAGTTCCCCTTTCCTCGGCTAAAAATGCCTCCAAGTATACTTGAGATAGCGCCCCCCTTTTTATGACTTTTACTGCTGTCGACTTCTGGCGGTGTATACGTTGATAGTGCTTCGTGCAGATGTTCCAAAGAAGCCAGTATGTTTCTCTGGTATGGATCATTTTGTATCTTTTTTTGTTCAACTAGGTAGTCATACTGTTGCAATGGTGCCCGCGTGCTTGCCCATCGTGCTCCGATTCTTGCTGAGTTCGCAGTCACGGTCCTTCCAATCCGCGGTATTATTCGCATTTCTTCGCCCCGACGACAATTCGTCAAATCATGAACCCTCGAAAACGCTGTTTTTTTATGGGACCCATCGGCTCTCCGGCGCGGTCCGGCGGAGTATGCGGCGCACTGATTTTTCGTCTAAAAAATCAAAATGTATTGAAATTCCAAATTAAATTGATCTGATTGATTGTGTCAGCAGCGCGTCTTTATTTTCGGGCCGACGTTGACGGCGGGGGTATATACGTAAACCCGGAGGCGGTGCCGCCTTGGGGCGCGCAATCCTTAAGCGAGGTTGTGGCGCATGCAAGAGTGGACGTGCTATACTACGCGGCTCTAACTAGTATAGCTAGCTAGCGATATTCGCGATATACATGATACGCCGATACGCGCGATCAGATCGACGAAGACAACGTTTGGGTCTGCAGTACAAAGGATAGTAGTGATGGGTGTTTTCCAAATGGCGTTACGACCTAAAAGTGGAATTCGTGTGTTATGGTCCGTCAGAAGCGCCAGTATAATTTTAATTTGCTGTTGACATCGTGTCCAGACGAAATTATGAAAGGTGTGCTTATATGTGTGTGTATCATTGGTTGTTCGTCGCTTGAGAGTATGCATAATTGTGCAGGTTTTCTTTCTGTTTGGGTGATAGGTGTGCATACGATATGAGGTTTATATGTATCGAGGTAATTTATTTGTAGTCTATGCATATTGCATTGTCATCAGCTCTTTGTTTCACACTGTTAATGTTATATGTGTTACCTACGTCTATGATATATGCATAGGTATACATGTCTCGTCGTCGAATACAATGTGAATAAACACATGCCTTTGCAGAAACAATCCCTATTCGCGTGGAAACGCACGAGACGACATGTATAACACAAACGGAGGACACAGACTCACTATAGCGTGCAATAGTCGACAGAAGGAATCTGTATTACTGTATGCATGGCGGAACAGAAAAACAATGATTTAATTAGCTAGCTATAGACCTTGCCCTATGCATAGCACAACAATATGCCGTCCGTACGTCAGAAGAACATTCGTCCAACAGAAATAATGTACTATGCATGCAAAAAAAAAAAAAAAAAAAAAAAAAAAAAAAAAAAAAAAAAAAAAAAAAAAAACAAAAAACATTCAAACCATAACCAGTGTACGGGACTCCATGGTCCAACGCACATTGATAAGTGTGGACAAATTCCGTGATCACCGAATTGACAATCACGGATGTTCTCCCGATCGAAAGATGTTCGCGGACAACGCGACAAGATCAAAGCATGCGCGTGCGATCAAACGCATTTACGCCGCACCGTGAAGGTACCATAGCTATGCCGTATACAACAGATAAACTGTATTGCTCGGAAACGCTATCACAAGGGGAATAGGCGATGCTCGCCACAAGCTTGCCAATACGCTTGAACGATGAACCCCATGGCCACTCTCTCCTCCATTCCTCAACTATCCCTCATACAGTAGTCGATTGCGCGTCCGCGCACACAGTGGACTTGTAACCTACCGCTGCGTCGCGCAGTTTTTTTTTTTTTTTTTTTTTTTTTTTTCCTCCTCCCATCTTGGATATTATCTGGTTACATGGAAACCCACATACGGCCAGAGTTATCCTTAATAACACAAATTATATAATAAGATCATACACTATTCAGAGAAAGCTTTTTATTAACAAGACTGCAGGACTTTAAAAACAGGTTACAGTGATAGTGTCAAGCTTAGACACCCCCCTCTGACACAAATCTGAATCCACAGTCTGCCGATCATTTTAACCGTTCTACCCAAACTCCCCTAACCCTCTAAATATTATTTCCCAAATAAGCACAGTGCATGTTTTATCGTTTCTTTTTGCTGCAGCACTCAGCCAAACTAGCAACCCCCTTTTATTTTTTTGTTTTTACCGTCCCGGATAAGTTTCAGAAACGTATATACTAATGGACTTTTGACGCCTATCCCTGTAGGTAGCTACACCACCAACACAACGACATTTCGACAACAGCTCACCGCAGGATTTGTAAAGGATTACAACACAGCTACACGCGCACAACTTGTCGTTAGCAAGGATACCTTATTTTTGTTTTTGTTTTCGGTTTTGAATATTGTTGTTTACAAAACGACGTGTTATAACTTGTTTATATACCACCCTGTACATTTCTGATAGAAAGGTAAGCGGACACGCAAAAACGACGACAACGACTAAACCACAAGAGACTAATCGAGATAACCTCTAGGATAAAGATACCCTTTTTTTTTTAAATTTTTTTTTTTTTTTTAAATTTTTTTTTAACTTATAGTTGAAAGGAAAGGACTGAACGGTAAAAAAAAAAAAAAAAAAAAAGGGAAAAAGAAAGAATCAATATCCTTTTCAACAACTAACTGTCGAGTCACTCTTTTACTTCTTTCGTTTCTATTCACTGTTTATTTTTGCTGGTAAGTTTTTTGAATTATTCTTTGCCAACGTGAAGAAAAGTTTACTGATATGATTGAGTTTTTGCCAGGATCTCCAGTGTTCAAGACATTATCCAAAGACCAAAGCTGTATTTTTAGTGTTTTTGGACGCAGGTTTCAGTTTTTTTTTTTTTTTTTTGTGTTTTTTAAAGTTGGATACTACTCATCACTTCATCTTGTGATACACAGCTACTGTTTATCGTCGTCATCGTGGTATTTGAGCAATTTTGCGTTCCAACAAAATGGCACCATGGTTATTACCCGTCGTTTTGTTGTCTGCGGTAGCCAATTCAGCAGGGCTTCCAGCTGGTAGTAGAGCTGTTGCGGTCGATGGTCCAGCTACGAACAATACGTCACCTGGACACAATGGGATCGAGAAGCCTGGCTCTGGTTCGAGCGCAAACTTAAATAACCAGGAGGCTTCTCTCAATTTCCTTGATCAATCCTCGACCCATCAGCAAGAAATTGAGACCAGTATGGATTCTTCAGTGGCGTCAAACAGTAACATGAATTCCGGGCAACAGAATGCGTTTGTACCCGGCATCAGAACTTCAAGTGATGCGCCAGAATCGACACCGCTAACTAATCTAGAGCACTCTTCTAGCCAAGGCTCGATCAATCCATATTTGTTCGATGTTTCCTCTACCGAAAAGTCTTCGGCGGGCGCTGAAGGTTCGACAGAGTCTTCAACTAAGCAGTCGACTGAGGATATGAGCAAATCAGCGTCAACCTTTGCGGGTGCTACCTCGTCATTGAACACTGATAGTATGCCGCAAATGCAATCGTCGAGCTCTTCCAACGAATTTCAATCAACTTCTCATGAGTTGAGTTCGACTGAGCGTGCTGAAAGACTATCTGTTTCGGAGTCCGCGCTTAAGGATTCATCCACGGCTTCCCCAGAGCTGGATTCTATCGAATCTTCATCCCGTACTAGCGGTGAAACAAGCACATTTGGAGGGTTATTCGGGGGCAAATTGTCCACAACTATGACCGAACAACTCCATTCGTCAGAAGATTCGTCGGAATCGTCTGCTGCTACAAGTGAGACTAATACATTTTCTCCCTCTTTCAAGACTAGTACTAGTTCCGTTAATGGCGAGCAGTCTAAGTCAATGGCAAGTTCTGATGTCGCGTATCACACCTCCAGTGAAGGGACAGTAAATCCCGATGAGATGGTTAAGGAGCCGATGTGGACAACTAAAGAAGAGCCTTCTCTTTCAAATGGCCATCTCTCGACTAGTTCCGACGAGACGAGTACTTTGAATGGGCAGTTCCAGACATCTGAGATGAGTACCACGGATGAACAGAAATCAAACTCGGTAGGAAGCTCTTTAGACTACTTGTCTTACAGTAGTGGAGAAACTAGCACCTTTTCTGGATTATTCAACACTCCGGGAAAATATAAGGACACTTTAACTCACAGCTCCTCAACTCAAGATGAATCTAGTGATACAGCTTCATTATCTACTGGACAAGAAACAGAAGAATCGAGCAAATACATGGAATCGGAATCGATTAGTTCTGAAGGTAGAACTATTGTTCAACATTCATCGCAACCATCATCAACGCATTCTGCAGAGTCTGAGGTTACTAAGTCGACCTCTCTAGGTCTTGCTGGTGTCATTCAACCACCAAGAAAAACGCCGTCCGCACAATCATCAGGAGTCGCCAATGCACAGACGTCATCTTCCAGTGATAGAATTGATGATAGCCAGCCAATTATCTCGTACAACCCGGGAAGTTCTAGCTTGAGCGAAACATCGTCCAGTGATGTTGACCGAACTCCCTCGGCAGCGGAACCATTGGAGAAGAGCGGACCAACTATTTTGACAGTTTACACCACGACACCGACTTATAGACCAAGCAGCAAGTCGGTTGCAGCTGAATCAAGTCAAAACAGACCTAGACCAAGACCAAACCGAAAGCCTGGGAAATCCTCTTCGTTCAAGAGTTTGTTTAGGAGTCTAGGCTCTAGTAGTAGAATGTTTGACTTGGAATCTCGAAGCGAGAGAACAATCAACTCTGAAAAGTCTTGGGAAGAAGAAGACAACCAATCTCTACGTTCTGTGAAGCAACACAGTAACATCATGTCGGATATGAGTTCTGCATTCCCAGACATGTTCCATGGGATGTCGTCTTCTGCACCAGTCTCGTTTACCACAACTGCTCAACCATCAGCAACGTCAACTGTCAGTCAGGGCATACAACCAGGTAAATTTCATTGTAACTTTTTTTTTTTTTGGATCCAAACTAACTATTTTTAGCTCTTTCAACAAGCGCATCATCGGTTGAATACAGCATTAGCGCAAGCAGCTCTTCTGGTTCGGTAGAACATAGTACTAGCGCGAGAAGTTCCTCTGTTCCAGTTGACCACAGCACCAGCGCAGATGGCTCCACTAGTTCTATTTCGTCCAACAGCGAATTAACTCGCCGATCGACCACTCAAGAAAGCAGTCAATTGACAAGTGAATCGTCGGAACGATCAAGTCCAGGAATTAGCTCCCCTGCTCAATCGACGACACAAACTAATTCTGAAGCGTCAAGCTCAAAGTTCCAGCCGCCAATCAGCACGCCAGTCCATGGCGGATTTTCACGGTCTGTTAGACGATCCAGTACCAGTTCTGAAAAATACAGAAACCCATTCTCAGGAACATCTTCATTCCAGCCGGAATCTTCGTCATCCACCCCAAGCTGGTTATTCCCAATTTCTCCTGGTCGGCATGAAAGCAGCAGTTCAGGCGTTTCTTCAACTGCAACTGCATCATCTACTGTGAGCGGTTCGTCGTCGAACACAGCTAGTACATCTACTGTTAGTGAATCTGGGTCAACGTCAAGTATTACCAGTGGTTCAACTGCCAGCGCATCTGGTTCGACTACGGCAACAAATTCCGCAGCATCATCCGAAACTAGTGCGACTACTGAATCGTCAAGTAGGCCATTCCAGTTCCCTGGTGTTACACCATTACAAAGTTCGGGAAGTGCTGTGACAACCTCGTCTACCGGTTCTGCATCTACGCGTGCCGCCTCTTCAGCGTCTGTTTCCAACTCAGGATCAGTTTCCAGATCCTCTACAACTGCACCTTCGTCTGCATCTGCTGCAACGAGCGGATCCTCCTTGAAATTCCCTGGAATTATTTCTGGACCGTCTGCAAGTGCCACCGCTTCCAAGTCGCCTAATAAAGTTTCGGCGTCTGTAAGCAGAGCCACAATTTCTAGTGCAGTTTCTAGTGGTCCTTCAGAATCTGCGTCATATGTTGCAAAGCCAAGTGGGTCATCTCAAAATGTCGTTTCAGCGCCCTCTGCTTCTGGCAGATCGTCCTGGGCTATTGGTTCCTCACAACCAGTTCCATCAAGTGGAAGCGGATTTGTTGGATCTTCGGCTCCAATCAGCAGGGGATCATCAGGTATTGGCCAAAGTATACCCGTTTCTTCTGCTAGCGCTACTCCAACTTTCCCATTGCAAAGTGGCTCTAGTTCAGGTTCTCCTGCAAGCGTGTCGCAGTCAACTCAACAATACTCGCCTGAACCTGCACCTCCAGTCTCGGGAGCCACGTCGACGCCAGCAGCCGGTACATCTAGTATGTCCAGCAGCCCATCTAGTACTAGAACGGGTAGAGTTGCCATTCCTACAATCTCGTCAAAATCGTCTGTCTCGATTGAGGATATTTTTGGTACCAGAACGTCATCCGTTTCACAGCCTACTGGTGCATCAAGTGGACTACCTAGTCAAAGTGTCAGTGCGAGTGGCGAATTAACTGCAAGTGGTACACTATCAAGGTCGCCGTTAGACACGACACAGTCGAATTCGATACCGGTTGCGTCGGCTGTTCCAACCACCAGCACTCAACTGCCGTCTGCTTCGTATGTGGTGCCAAGTAGCAGCTCCAAAATGGTTTCTGCATCTTACGTTCCACCAAGTAACAGTGTGACACAATCAGCGTCATACGTTCGACCAACTTCTTCGGCTCCTTCTCTGCCTTCTTCATCGCTAATTGGCCATTTCGAAAGCAGCCGCTCCATGTCCAAGATCGTTTCAACACCAACGTCCTCGTCGGCTCCTCACTCTCGGGTTCCAACGCATTTTGCTGCCTCTTCCTCTCCGGTAGAAACTTCAAGTGAACAGTCTGTTACTGAAATGCCGTCGAACAGATTTAGTTCTTCCGCACCCGCACCTACAACTACATCTACTTCCAACTGGCTGCCAAATGGAATAATACACCAAGGCCTTTCAGCGACGACTGCGGCAAGTTCCTCCGCCACAGCTAATCCAAGTGAAACTAAAAGCACGAAGACAACGAAGGCAACAAGCATTCCGTCTTCTATGCCCAAATATATTGCACCATCTGGAGGTATCCCACACCAGCCACCCGACACAAAATTGATTCAAATTGGATTTGACTATTCTTTGAATTATCCATTTGTTGTTGATCATCCACTTGCGGTTGCACAAATCTTTGATTATCTACCAAAGGGACTTGCATATGGTTTAAGGACATCAGAATCTAACATTTCAATGACTTCCTTACAACCATACCAGTCGAGCAATGCCGGATATATCGTCTCAGTTGCGTTGGCGTACATCCCTAAGAACTTGTTTGATACTTTGGACGCACAAGTACACAACCCAAGATCTCGGTTGTACAATAACAAGGATAAGAGTGTTGCAGCTTTGATGAACCTTATTGATCCAAGTATTCCACTTACTCCTGGGAAAGGCGCGTTAGACACTGTTTCGTCAAATGGACCATCCAACAATGGTGGATCATCTACAAATGGAAATGGTAATGATAGTGGCAACAACAACGACGATGATGATAATGGAAAGGGAAACAATGCTGGGTCAAACTCTGGATCGCTTGACTCTAAGCCGTCGGCTCCGCCAAAGGTGAACAGCAAGACTGTCGGTATTGCTGTAGGAGCAATTGCTGGTGCCGCACTCTATGTCGGTGCAATTTTCATTGTCACAAGAAAATACAGACAAAAACGAGCATTAGCATTGGAAGGCAGCGAGAGCGATCTTGACAGCAATAGTAATAGGTTTTTTGATGACGGATCTGTTACTGGTTCCTCAATTTCGGGCACTTTCAGCGGATCGGGAACTTATACCGGTAGTGGATCAGGATCGGGATCTAGAGGATTGCGATCTATAATAAGTGGTGGCACCAGAAGCAACAATGGCGTTAGTAACATCTTGCCTATTGGACAACAGATTTCTGGACCAGTTATGAGCGAGAATTCTCTTGGATGGTCATGATTGTAAATTTTGTCACATTTACTCATTTTCTTTCATACTTTTTTGTTTTTCGTGTTTTGTGTGAAATTTCACATTTTTGTTTGTTCCCTTCAATATATGATATTAGAGCAGTAATCCAATAACTGACTGTGTATTTTTAAGATATATTTTACCCCCAACTGTAGCGAGCTAGCCAGTTATATATTTGAATACGTGGGAGATACGTGTGGTGTACCAAAAGTTTTCTAAATGGCTGGTTTCGTTTCACATAAAACCTATAGTTCCAACCGGCAACGGTGAAAAGAGTATACTTCAGGGCAATGTTTACAGTCACTCATGAGCTGGTACACTTAGATTAGTCCACAACGCTCAATATTGTGCGCTTATCCGGGTGAGTGCTTACTATCAACCATATTATGATACGAAAACGTTTACAAAGCATACCTAAATTCCGGGTTCTGCTTGTCTGTCAAATCGGCAAACTCGCTGTTTTCCATATACAGTCTCTCATTCCTTCGGTCACGACGTTTGTTTTCAATTGCATTAATAATCAAAAGTGTTGCCATCAAAACGAACGTGACAATACCAGTTACAACCATTGTAATTTTAGCTGTCGGATAATCTGGAGCTTCTGAGTCAACAAATGTCAAGGGACCAATAAGATTACCGACACAGTAACCAACTAATGAAAAGGCGTTGACGATGACTTTTTTTGTATGCCCAGCTGTGTTCGATGCAATGTAACTCAGCATACAAACCATGGAAACAGGATTGACAAAATAGAGCCAGTACCCAGCAAGCTGGGCCATAACAGAAGAGCAGAACGCTAGCATTGATGTAGTGATAATGATAATTGCAGCTCCGAATAAACCAACCAACATACGTCGGTTAGTGATTTGAGCAATTATTCCGCATCCCAATACACCCACGACTTGGATACCACCAGTTGGCATAAGCATTAAAAGCGATCGAGCCTCAGTGTAACCTAAGTTGTTAACGATAATGGCCCCAAAATTTGTAATGCCGCCATTAGGAATGTTCATGCATAAGACGGAGAAGAAAACCAAGTAGGTACGAATATCGGTGAAGGCTTCTTTAGCTTGTTCCTTATTGAACCTCTTATTACCAAAGCCTTGTTTGTTATCTCTAATTCGTTCAATTACCTGCAGTTTTTCGTGCTCGTTCAAAAACCACGCTTGTGACGGTGTCTCAGGAATATGAAAATAAATGGCGACTCCGAGAATAACTGTCAAGGAGCCGATTATTACGAGAAGTAAGCGCCAAGATGCAATTGGCATCCCTACTGTTTGCTCACGAGTTAGTAGCCCGTAAGCGAGCCCGCTTCCTACAATGGAGCCTAAACCATTCATTCCGAACCACATTGAAGTTCGTAGGAATTGTTCCTCTCTTCGATACCACTGAGAAGTGATAATGACAAATGCTGGGGTAACAGAAGACTCCAGTGCTCCCAGAAGCACTCTAATCGCTTGAAAACCCGGGTAGTTATCGGGAACCGCACCCATCGCCAAAACGAAACCCCAAAGTACAATGAACCCTCCAGCTGCTTTCGTCAAGGACACGCGTTGGAGCAAGTATGATACAGGGAATTCGAACACCAAGTAGCCTAAGTAAAAGCCGGTACCCGTCCAGCTATACATTGTACCAGTCATATCCAAATCTTCCCGCAGCCCCATAATCGAAGCGTAGGAATTTGATAGCTTGTCCATGAATTGAATAGCATAGACAATACACATCAATGGGCAGATATACAGATCAATCTTTCTCAACAGTTTCCGATTTGTTTCTTCATCAATGACAATTCCTTTCGATTTTTGTGCCAACTCGAGAGCTAGGTCCCCTCCTCCCGTTTTTTGAATTTCTTTCAAATCTTCAACATCTTCTGGGTTTACTGTGTAATCTTGTTTCTCGTCCGCCATGATCTGATGCTTGAAAGTTTGAAGCAGTTTTTAGCAATTTTATATCAGATGTTTATCGAAGAGGAGTCCGCCTCGGGCACTTTTCCCGCTTTTGTTATGCGGGGATATCTCTACCGATCCTAGTTGAAGATCAGATTTCCTTCGTGGGGAAACGAGACCAACGAGACCAAGTGGTGGGCACATAACAAAACCCCATTAAGAAGTCTTGGAGGCTTTCCATATTTCGCCGATTTCGTGACATCGTAAACGCGAGGCCTTGGTAGAACTCTTATCGTCATACACTCGAAACGTTGGTAGAGATCTTATTTTATTTTCCTGCCCAGCCCACACTTGCAAGGAGCTCCAACGGAAGACTAAATTAAATTCCGAAAGGGTAGTCAGCCACACGGACCCCTAAGACACGGTGCTCACTTCGGAGTTCGGATTCCGTGGGGGATTAAGTCCGATTAACGGCTGCGGAGAAATTCCGAAAAGGGAGAGGGAACAACCTTGGGGGTCGAGAAACTTTGCCGACATTAATATTAAGCAACAATGCAAGGTTATCATGTTTCGATTTAAACATTTTTACGTGTTATGGAAGCAGATACAAGCAAAAATAAAATAGAATAGCTAGAAATCTAGCAACTAATTCACTTTCGTAAGCCATACAACAGTGATTATCACGATTTAGAAAATTTCCCCGCATTACGGAGATTACAGGGTCGTTTACAGGGGACCTAGGCCTATGTCAACTGCTGACCTACCTTGAAACACTAATACCGGAGATTATCTTATCTAGATAAGGAACAATTACTCCAATTCTCCACAAATTCGATCGCAGGCCGCGTAATGCAGTGAGGGGTGCATCATCGTTATCTATGAAAAGTTGGTTACTATGGTTAGACGCAACACACTAAATCAGAGGTAAAAATGTGCACTGGTTAGGATACAGCACCAGCATTGGATTGGTTGTATTATAATACTACTTCGACGTTGTCGATAACGAATTCGAGTGTCACGATACTTTATAACATATTCATATCTGTTGAACTATATAACATATTCGTATCTGTCGGACTGTGCATAGTTGAAATGATAAAACAAGCTTATGTGGTGATGGCAGACGCGTAGAATTCAGTGGTCGGAATAAGCATAAGTATGCACGGTTAAGCCGAAATATTCATACGCAGAGCGATCTATCTCACCTGGGCAAAGAAAAATTGAGGGTATACTGATGCATAGTTACATTGGTCAATTTTATGAGCATTGTATTCATACGCGTATACAATGGAGCAAAGTTTCCGAATTTTGATATTAAGAGTTGCATATGAAATGCATGCATGATAATTACTAAATGCGGTTCGCAGCGACTGCGCAGATGCATACTGCATGGTTAATGAAATAGTTGAGATCAATACAGCTTGTATTCTATCAAATCGTTCTTATGGAACATATGCAAAAAAGAAGGGAGCATGCTTTGCAAATTTAATAGAATAGTAAGAGCAGGGTTTCTCTGACGCGCACAGGAGTCATCGATTTTCAAGATAATGATCGCAGATCCACTTTCGGAACCCAAAAATGTGCAACAAAAAGTTGGCATACATATACAGCCCTCTCGGTTATTCCGAGTTTCTGCGAATTGGTAATTTGTGGAATTCATTGCAGACGCGAGAGGTTTGGTGTGAAATTAGATGAGGGCGGCCTAAGTAAACTCCGAAATCCAGTTATGCATACATTTGTTCGATTCAAGGAACCACATAGGCAATATAGCTATGCATACTATGCGAATATTTTAACAAGACAAGATATGCCTATGCGTATATTTCATAGGGCCCAACCCATAGTGTCATGCGGCGCAGTTGAAATAAACTGGTCAAAACTGCATAAAAACTGTTCAATCATCCCAACTAAAGTAAAAAGTTATGCATATGCATACATCATATAACATGAGAGATAATAGACTTCATTCTGTGATACCTCTAATGAAACTACAAAGAATATGGTGGATTATGCATAATTATTAATATAATATATCCACGTTTCATTCCGTCGTACGCGTACCCGTGGTCAGACGTCAGGATAGTCGAAACGAGGTACCTGAAACAATACGTCATCTAGTCCGCAGAGTGAACCTTACGACTGGAAGGTGGTTACAATGTGTATACGTGCATATCCGCCAAGGCAAGAATTTTAAAGCATCACGACGGGTTTGCGGCCGCAAGTATTTCCTTAAAAATGCATGGTGATGTAACGCGCATAGGCACTGAACATTTGCGCCTGATCTGCCTTGATTGTGCAGATGGTATGGATGCACGCAGTCTGTGACGTTGCCGTGACAATATTTTCCCCAATTTGGAGTAGTTTTGTAGCGCCGCAGCGACGTTACCCAGTAGATCGGATTTTTCCTATGGATCGACGGAACCCGGCAAAGGATCCTGAAATCTTTCGAATTACATTTAAAGAGTACTCCTAATTGAACAAATGACGACTGAAATGATTGAGATTATATAATAGCTGCACGTATACGGTTGTATCTAAATTAATGTAGCGTACCTGTTATTTCACCAAGTGTACCCTATATTAGATATTCCATATGAACATAATTTACCCATTTTGAGGAGCTAAGCTGTAGATCATTAACACAAGATGGGGGAGGGGATGAATATCTTTCCGAATTGAGAGCTACTGTAACGTTGACCATCGTACGAAATAAATAACTCTGGTGCTACGTAATGATCAGGTATATAAACGAGGTATTTCTGGACCTCGTACCAAGTTTCATCATTGCTGTTAAGCCCATAAGATAACAATGGCAACGACAAAATTCCAACGACTGAGGGTGTCGCTGCTTTTGATCGCCCTGTTGATTTGTTCATTATATTACTATGAATCCAATCAATTTGGTTCGACACAGTCATTCAACAATTTCAAGCGTGATATTGTGAAACGAGCTGAAAAATTTTCAGGATATACGATTATCGGCAGTACAGGAGCTGCTCGGTTGGACCCTAGCAAGTTTGGTGAAACTCTTCCAAGTGTTTCTGTACCAAGAAAAGAAAAATATCCAGTCAAGGATATTCAAAAACTGCCGAAATCGGGCAAGAAATTGCCGAAAGTTCAGGCTGAGAAATTCGACAAGGACAACTCTGACGAAACGAGCCAACGTCTGAAGGCCGTGCGAGATGCAATGCGAGTTTCATGGGATGCATATTCTAAATATGGCTGGGGACAAGATGAAATCTTGCCAGTGACGCAAAACGCGACTAATCCATTCACTGGATGGGCAGCCAGCATGGTTGACGCTCTGGATACGTTGGTGATTATGGGTCTTGATGACGAATTTGACAAAGCTGTCGAAGAAGTGGCTAAAATTGATTTCACCGCAACCTATCGTGAAGACATCCCGCTCTTTGAAACGCTTATCAGATATTTTGCTGGCTTGATTTCTGCTTATGATGTTTCTGGCCACAAATATCCAGTGCTCTTGGAACAAGCCAAGATTCTTGGTGATAACCTGTATGGTGCGTTCGACAGCCCAAATAGAATGCCTATTACTTATTACAGATGGCAAGACAAGGATACCAAGCTACGTTTTAGATCCACTCCTGATATTGTGGCGGCAGAGCTCGGAACCCTCAACGTTGAGTTCACACGGTTGGCTCAACTAACTGGCAACGATTCGTATTACGATGCAATTGATCGGATCACAGATGCATTGATTGAGTATAAGGAAGTCTCGCCTGTTCCCGGCCTTTTGCCGCTTAGTATGGATGCTACTGGCTGCAATGTGACACTCAGTGACAGTGATGAGACTGTAACCTTGGAGGAACTTGAAAATTCCAAGCACAGTAATGATAACAATTCTGGGAAAGTGTTGGTTCCCGTTGATAGTGAAGGCACTGAATTCAAACTTGGCCACTGCACCCCTCAGGGTCTGGAAACCAGCACTAAAATCTACCCAACAACTTTCACTTTTGGTGGCGGAGTGGACTCTACTTATGAATACTACGTGAAGCTTTACCAACTTTTGAGGGGCGCTGAAGATAAGTACAAATATCTTTATACAGATATCATCGAGCCAACAAAGGAACACATTCTTTTCAAACCCAAGGTCCGCAATAATGACGGGATTTTATTTTTGGGTGACTATAATATTGAAAAGAATGGTACCACTTCAAGGACAGGATCTATGCAACAACTGACTTGTTTTGCTGGTGGAATGTTTGCTCTGGCTTCAAAATTGTTTGACCGCCCAGAAGATCTTGATTTGGCTGAAAGAGTCACGCAAGGCTGTGTCTGGGCTTACAATTCGACTAACAGTGGTGTCATGCCTGATTCTCTTGTGGTCGAAGCTTGTCCAGGTAAAGATTGGGATGCGGAATGCAAATTTGAAACAACCGATGGCCATCAGAAGCGGGACGATGATGAAGATACTGTTTACGATAAGCCAGATGACATTGTAAGCATGAACCAAATTTACTATCTCCGTCCGGAAGCTGTTGAGTCTGTCTTCTATATGTACCGAATTACTGGCGATAAGAAATGGCGTGATCAAGGTTGGGATATGGTTAACAGCATTTTGAACCTCACTGCTATCCGGGACAGCGATAACAATGTGATTGGTTACTCCGGTGTGAACGATGTCACCGATGACCGAGGCAAAAAGGAAAACCTCGCTGATGACAACGAATCGTTCTGGATGGCGGAAACTTTGAAATATGCGTATTTGTTATTCGATGATACTGATCATATTTCTTTGGACGATTATGTGTTCAACACAGAAGCTCACCCAATGAAATTACATTGACTTGTACCTTTATAGATAGATATTGCGCAAATAAAATAGCTTCTGTCGTTACCTGCGAACCCCTTATATTCATTCCATAGGCTCACTAAGATCTGCTAGAAATAGCATGTAGTAAATTTGGTTTGCCCTGTAATTATAAGATAATCAGAAATAATTGTGTAAGAGTCGCTGGTCCATTGGATTTAAGACTAAATGAATAAACGAATTATTTTTGAGCATTATGTACAGTGACTTTACCAACTAAGGCAAAGTAGCATAATCCTTATAAGAAAACATCTATAAAACTATTACCGTGGGCTTCGCCAGGGTTTTTCGAATGCCTGAAAAGACTTACAGAACTTGTTTTCTAAAGTCGGCCAGTATGCTCTTGGGACAGAAGAGAAGGCCATAATGCAGCTGCGTTGATTGAAAACACTACCAAACTATTTAAATTAAGCTTCTCTGGTTTTCACGCAATAGAAAATTGTTTACCCCAATTATGCATAATTTAGTATAATTCAGGGCAACCTGATTCGCAGTTGTTCGGCCAAATTAATTTGTTACTCCGAATGAGGGCTCAATTTCTTGAGCAGCAACGGGGAAAATTTTGGTCTAATTGATTTTTGGTTTTAATCAATTTATTCTTTACTTTACCAAGTCCGTAGACCAGAAGTATTATTTAGTTTATAATATAACAATAACATCACCATATCCGTTCATTTGTTGAGCATCCAATACTTATGCGAAGGACTACATCACATCAGACTCCACTTTAGCGCTGATGGGTAGCTTGGATTGCTGAGCACTGCCGACTACCAAGGCTGCTGCATTGATCCCTTCTAGCTGTCTTTAATCTTGTTCTTGAGTGTTTATACATTTTCATGATAAACTCTGCCATTTCTTCCAGTCTCTTCGGAGTATCCAGGAGTGCTGTCAAATCTAAAGTTTCTGACACTTTCGCCAATCCTGGTCTTAGATCCTCTCGAATAGGACATAGGACACTCTTTAATGATATGTACTATGGTTTCTTCCTCTCCGCAGTCACAAGTGTATGACACCACTTCTTCTTCCGGTACTGGCAACTTCCGAAACCACGAGCCAACCAATGCATGTCCTGATCTATTTCAACTTTGGTTTTTGATTTCAACTTTGCTGTAATTGATTTTCTTTAATCACGTGATTTGAGCCGCATTTTTGGTTTAATGATAAATATTTATTTAATTAAAACAAAAAAAATCAGGACTTCGTGGCCAAGCTGGTTAAGGCGTGCGACTGTTAATCGCAAGATCGAGAGTTCAATCCTCTCCGAGGTCGATTTTTTTAAATTATTGTATAATTGATTTGTAATTTGGAATTACTTTATACATTCATTTTTACAGAGAATTAAGTTAAATTTAATTTGTACGTATACGTTTAAAATTTATATTAATTATATCATGCGTATGCGCATCTAGATATATATATAGATCTGGTCGATTGAATCGAATATCGCGATACACCTAGCTAAGCTTATCTTGCAATTGCATGATATGGTGAACTGGAGTTAACGATTTATTTGAATTAATTGGAAAGATAACGTTAACTATAGACGTGACCACGGCACAGCGCATCGACGGTTTGCTGCGCCGTTCCATGAATCCGGATATGGTTTTTTAGGTCGCCGCGTAGTTACAACTGGTGTAGGAGGACTATAATTGTAAAATTAATAGGTTGGCAGTCCATCAGTACTGGTACATATATATACATGTTCACAATTAATTGACGCAATAAAAGTCTCACATTAAGCCTTATTCTCTAATCTAAATCCGCTTTCTCCTGGAGTGTTCTAATCTCTAACTAAATCCACAAATTTACATTAGAGTCAGAGTAATGTCTCATAGATTCGTCCACGTGTGCCACTTTATATCTTCATACTTTGTATTAGTAGGAGTACAA
>JAJLUK010000030.1:29243-130739 GCA_030570055.1 Blastobotrys chiropterorum
AATATCATCGGATGTACATGTGTAATTTGGGATTAATTTTAACTCCTGAAAGTGCAGCCGCAATACCCTTTGGATGGTTCACAAAAAAAAAAAAAAAAAGGCGCGTACGCGCCGAGAGCCTTTGAGCAGCCAACCAATCACAAACAGGCAATTCTAAATTCCCAAATAAACCAGAATATCACTTTTCTTTTCAAACGTAGAAAAGCTAACCCCCCGAAGAGGACAAAACGATTTATTACACAAAACCGCTCACCATGTCGCTAGCAGCTCTTCGGAGGTCATTTTTGAGACCAATAACCAAACCATCTCAGAGTTTGAGATATTATTCCATTATTGCAGTGCATAGAGATACACCCGACAACAATCCATCCATCCCATTCGAATTCACTGCTGAAAATTTGGATCGAGCAAAGGACATTCTTGCCAAATATCCACCACAATACAAAAAGGCAGCTGTCATGCCATTATTGGATCTTGGTCAAAGACAACACGGATTCACCTCGATCAGTGTTATGAATTATGTTGCAAAGTTATTAGAAATGCCTCCAATGAGAGTTTACGAAGTTGCAACATTCTACACCATGTACAACCGTAACCCAATGGGTAAACATCACATTCAAATTTGCACTACCACTCCTTGTCAATTGTGTGGTTCTGACGGAATTATGGAAGCCGTCCAAAAGCATTTGCAAATCAAGCCTGGCCAAACTACCAAGGATGGTATGTTCACATTATCTGAAGTTGAATGCTTAGGAGCATGTGTTAACGGCCCAATGTTGGCACTTAACGATGATTATTTTGAGGACTTGACTCCTTCTGGCATTGTTGAAGTTTTGACCAAGGTACAAAACGGTGAAAAGGTGACCCCTGGTCCAGAAAATGGCCGTAGAGACACATGTGAGCCACCTTCTGGGCAGAAGGTCTTGTTATCTAAGGAGCCATTTGATGTTTCCACTGTTACAAGAGATGATTTGTAGACTGCAAATATAACATAATAATAATACATGGCAACTCTTGAACAGGTTTCTCTTACTTTTTTTCTTTTTTTTTTTTTTTTTTTTTTTCTATACAGACTTGATTAGATTTTTATTATTCATTATCATTACTCTTTCCCCACTTGACACCGAGGAACCCCTTATTAGTGCTGATGGTCCGTTTTTGGGTCTTTGGGGTGTTGTCAATGAGATAATGGGCAGGATATCCAGGGACTTCCAGAACAAGGTATCTAAAGTCGAACTGGCCAATCCCGCCATGACCAGTTTCATCGGACTTTACCATCTCCAACCGCACCAAGCCTTGTGCGAGATGACCTTCGACATGGAATTGCATCAATAAGTGTTCACGGTTGGCAAAATCAAACCCTCTCTTGCTCGCAATTGGACGGTTACGGGCCCATTTGTTATCAGTCGGTTCGCCAAATGCCTTAATCTTGTTACCGCCTAACCGTTTCTGGCATTCTGGATCTTTTTCGATAATGTGGAACGCCCTATTGAACACTTGGACGTCACTTGTCGGAAGCAGGATATCCGATACAAAATAGTAAACAACAATACCGGAAAGTCCTAATCCGCCCAATACGACAATGCTATAAAATGAAAATGATAAGGAATGCTTAATTCGAAACCATAATGAAGGCTTCCCAAGACCTGGTGGTGGTGGTGGTGGCGGTGGAGGAGGTGCTGTGGCAGTTGAATAAAGTGACTTTGGAAATTGGGTTTGATTACTTTTTGCAAGCGTATTATTAGCAAATATATAGGCTGAGCCAATAATGTGAGGTCTTATCCGAGACGATGTCAATAATGATCTTCTCATCAAACTAGGAAGCATTGTGGGGGGATCGTTGTGGAAAAGACGGAAAAGAGCTACGCTGAATTTTATGTGCCGGTTCCGAAAGAATTTGAGATTAAAACATGGAGATCATAGACCCAAATTTACACCGGA
Source organism: Blastobotrys chiropterorum (assembly GCA_030570055.1). Taxonomy (NCBI): domain Eukaryota; kingdom Fungi; phylum Ascomycota; class Dipodascomycetes; order Dipodascales; family Trichomonascaceae; genus Blastobotrys; species Blastobotrys chiropterorum. The sequence goes on from JAJLUK010000030.1 coordinate 31,185, forward strand.
GGCGAAACTCTTTTTTTTTTTTTTTTTTGTCCCAACAGTGCCGATTTAATCCGATTCTGTCGGCCCGGTACTGTCAGTTGGAATTGGTGGTTATAGTTGAAGAAAAAACACGTCGTCAAGAGAGATCTCACTCTTCCACCCTTTTCATTCGATACTCGGTTCGACCATCTTATCATCTGACCAACTATCGCACACACACGCACACATACATTTAAATTTCGAATATGGCTGAATCAGAAGAGAAAGGAGTTCTTACAAAAGAGCAAGTTCAGCCGTTTTTTGAAAAACATCGATCTTTAACCGCAAACAAGACCTGTTTTGACTGCAATGCAAAGAATCCGACATGGTCTTCGGCTACTTTCGGTGTATTTATCTGCTTGGACTGTTCTTCTGCTCATAGAAATATGGGCGTCCATGTTTCCTTTGTGAGATCTACTAATATGGACAATTGGACGGTGAGCCATTTAAGAAACATTCGAGTTGGCGGCAACAAGTCTGCACGAGAATTTTTCACCAAGCATGGAGGATCCAAGTATCTTCAACCCGGTGCAAATGCGACTGACAAATATACCAGCCGTACGGCGAACCAATATTTATCTGAGTTGGCTAGCAGAGCTGCCGCCGATGCAAAGAAATTCCCCAACGAACAAGTGTTGGACGTTTCGTCATTAAGTGGTGAGGCATCTGATTCTGGCACGTCAACTCCAAAGGATGACTCGTCTTCGTCCAAGGACGATTTCTTTGCCTCATGGGATAAGCCAATGGTCAAGAAGCCAACTCCTCCGTTATCACGAAGTTCCACTCCAATGTCCTCTACGAATAACAGCAGACCTGCCACTCCAAGCAATGGTACCAGTAATACCACCACCACGACAGCTGCCAGTGCACGAACGGTCTCAAAGCCATCGGCGGGTGCCGGTGCTGGAGGACCACGAAGAAACATTTTAGGTTCCAAGCGACCCAACAGAATGGCGTCCAAGAGAGCTAATGCCGCGGAGGATATTGATTTCGAGCAAGCAGAACGAGAAGCTAAGGAAGAACAGGAACGAATCGAAAAATTGGGATATAACCCCGCTGATGATGATAAAACGAATCATTCCCGAAATAGTTCGGCTACTAATGAATCTTTAACCACACCATCAAGTTTAACTAATCAACCAACACGAAGTTCTGGATCTGCATCTCAAGCCGCTTCGTCTAAACCTGCACCGGTTCGGCTGGGCTTTGGCCAAACCAGTATCAAGTCACAGCCAAAGTCCGAGGAATCATCCAAGCCAGCTACTCCACGAGCTCCAGTTGACGATGGCCCACCATCTGAAGTTGTGTCCAAATATGGCAAACAAAAGGGTATTTCGTCAGACGAGTTCTTTGGACGAGATTCGTATGATCCACAAGCGCAACAAGAGGCCAAGAGCAGACTTCAGGCGTTCAATGGTGCTACATCGATTTCGTCCAATTCGTACTTTGGCAAGGACGAAGAAGAATCCCAGCACGAACGGTCTTCGTCTGGTGACTTTGGCTCGATGGAACGAGTAGCGCAGGATTTGGCTGATAAACTCAAAGGCATTGCTAGTGAAGATGTTGGTGCTCTTCGAGATGCATTTGAACAGGGAGCGTCAAAGTTTGGAAGTTATGTTCGGGATTATTTGAGATAAACACGTATACATATATTTACAAAAAAAAAAACGATAACTTTATTATTATTGTCTATTGTATATTGGGCGTTATTTTTTCATCAGCGTTTGCTCACGTTTCCATCTGGAGAGATCTTGATACATTGGGCCTTCATCAGGGCAATCTTCAAATCCTCAATCAAGTCATTTGGGTTCTCAATGCCCACACACAACCGGATCAGGTCTTCTGGGAAGTCGCGCTCTTTCCGGGTTTTTTCGTCAATAGATGCATGAGACATTTTACAGGGCATGGAAATGAGCGAGTTGACGCATCCAAAGGAGACGGAAATTCCCCAGATTTTGGCGCTTTCAACAATCTTTTCCGAGATCTGGATATCACCCGTCTCAAACGACAGGACCGCGCCGGCGCCGGTGGCCATGGACCAATGCAAATCATAACTTGGGTGCGACTTGAGCCCTGGGTATCGGACCTTGAATCCAACGTTTTCGAGAAATTCTGCAATCATTTGTGCATTGGCCTGTTGTTTTTCCATTCTCACCGCCAACGTCTTGACACCTCTCAAGAGCAGCCACGAGTCAAACGGAGAGAGCCCGCATCCGGATGCATTGATGGGGAAAAAGAGCTGCTCGCCCAACTTCAAGTCTCGAACAGCGATGATCCCGGCCATGATATCATGGTGTCCTGATAAATACTTTGTTCCCGATTCGTAAACAATATCTGCGCCCAGTTCCAACGGCGACATGAGCAACGGAGACAGCATTGTGTTATCCACAACCACAATTGCCTCTGGATTAGTCTTATGGACAATGTGTGCCGCGCCCTTAATGTCGGCAATTTTGATCAGCGGGTTGGTAGGGCTCTCCAGCAGCACCATTCGTGTGTTGGCGCTCGTCTTGTTCTCGATCGCTTTGTTGTTAGTCGTGTCGACGTGGTGAACAATGATGCCCGAGTTTGTGCTCAAATACTTGAGCAGCCGGTTAGTGCCGCCATACAAATCATCGCCCGCAATGACCTCGTCGCCTGGCTTGAGCAAACGGGTGATCACATCCAACGCGGTCATCCCGCTCGAGACGGCCAACGCTCGATTTGCGCCCATAATCTTGGCCATGTGTCGTTCTAAGTGGGTTCTGGTCGGGTTGCCAGATCTAGTGTAGTCGTACTCGCCCATGTTGGTGAGACTGTCCTGCTTGAACGTGGCCGTCTGGTAAATCGGCACGCTCGAGGAGCGGTACTGGTCGTTGCTATCCGTGTACACCAGCTCGGTGTCAATGGCATACTGGACCTTGTCCCGAGGGGACGATGGCGCAGGAGAAGGTGGTGGGATATTATCCGACATGCTTAGCTTGATTCTTGGACGATTCCTTTCCTCTTTCTGTGTGGATGTGAAGTATTATCAGCAACAAGTGAACAAAAAAAAAAAAAGTGTTATATCGATGCTTCGGCCCCAAGGTTTGGTTAGAGTCATCCATTGTACTCGGGTGTTCCCCTGCCCAGGTTACCCCAGGTCACGTGCAATTCCACAACCCGGGCGTGGCGCGTAAGCGGCCCGGTGTCAGAGACGCAGCGTCGGAGGATGAAGCAGAAAGCGCTCTGGAAAGAAGGCTACCGCAGAGTGTACGCTGTACCAATAGTCCTAGGACTCTCCGGTGGGTTTGTGTGCCTCCGGCGGCTTCTTTTTTTCTCCGAAAAAGAAGCAAAAAAAGGTAGCTCTGCGGGGCCAGTGCTTTTGCTTCTTTTCTAGAAAAGAAGGCCGCCCGCAGGGCACTCCCACCCGCCGGAGGCTTCTGGGTCCTAGGGGGTGGGTGTCGCCTCCGGCGGCTTCTTTTTTTCTCCGAAAAAGAAGCAAAAAAAGGTAGCTCCGCTTCGCGGAGAGCTCAATTGGTCAGTGCTTTTGCTTCTTTTCTAGAAAAGAAGGCCGCCCGCAGGGCACTCCTACCCGCCGGAGGGTGTCTTATCCCCTTTATACGAGACTGTTGTTGGTTACGGTTTAGATTGAAAGTATATATGCGTTTACGTGGTAGGGGTTGTTTTAACGATGCATCGGACAAATCTCTCGTGCGGCGGACGCATCACATCAGCGGAAATGCACAGTACAACTAGCCAACTGCGGGTATCGATGTGCGATGCAATCGATCCACAGTCGGGAGTGTATACACTGATGAGTACGCACAGATCGGAGCGGAAGAGTGGATAATAACCTGCGCAACCAACCATGCATGCGCATACTGCCGCAACAAAAGCAACCCTAACTATGCATACCTACGCGACGACAGAATAAGCAGAGTTTTAATCTCACACAGAGGAAACAGAATAATTCTAATCCAAACGCTGTCCGCACTTTAAACTTTGCCACTTTGGGGCATTTTTCCCTGCTCCACGAGACAGGGTAAGGGATCGACGTGAAATATTTGGGAAGTGTTGTGATAAGAATGTCTCAGATTGCGCATGATCAAATTAAATAAGGACCATTATCAACACCGCAAGTAAACACAAAAACGGTTTTTTTTTCTTTTGTCCAGACACCCTACAAATGGAGGCGCTCCCAGAGGAGATACTGTACAAGGTGTTCAGATACCTGTCGCCCGGCGACCTGATGCGATGTAGTGAAACCTGTAGTCTCGTAAGGGGATATTTATGCCGCAGCGCATGATCTGATATTGACTGTATCAATTTTTTTTTTTTTTTTCTAGTGGAAACAAGTCGCTGAGCAGCCGAGATTGTGGAGGTCAATAGATCTATCGCTCATTGGACCGTACGAGCTCAAGAACCTGGCGTGGAAGGCACTGTTCAACAATGACGAGCATACGCTCTTCTTGGATCGACTCAACAAGGCGGAGGAGGTCTTGGTGCTGTGTCCCAGCTATGTGGGACCCAAGGACCTCAAGTGTTTGCATCTGCTGCTCATGAACAGCAAGAACCTAAACTCGCTGGCATTGAACCGGATCCAATTGAACGAGGAAATGGGCAAGCTGTTTGAGTGTCTGCCTCAGAGCCTGACCCGCATTTCATTGCGCCAGACATTGGTCCCGGCCAATGTGGTCCGGAGCCTGTTGAAGATTCACGGCGAACGGCTCAAGGTTCTCGACCTCGGATACACGAGCATCGACGACTCGACAATACAGGATATCTCCAAATACTGCAGAGACGGCCAATTGGAGGAGCTGGTCTTGGACGCCACCTTCCGTGTGGGCGGGGATGCGCTGGAGGATTTTTTGGTCCACACTGGGCCGAGCACGCTTCACAGGCTCTCCACCAAATACACGTATACACTGAGAGCGCAGTGGATAGTGGAGTACCTCTATCGTCAGGAGCGGGAGCATTCGGGCAAGGTTCTTGTGGAGGAGATGTGGCTGGACGGATGCGACATGTTGACGCTGCGCGACATCCGGGAGCTGATAGAGGTCACCAAGGGCGAATGCCGCATTTCGCATTCCGCCGTCTTGGAGGATGACACGATTGAAGGCTATGTGGCGCTAATCAATAGAATTGCCCGGAGCGGGATTCGGCAGGAATATTAAAAAAAAACCTATTTATTTTGTCACGAGATTAAAAAGATTATCATTAATTATTTATATCAATTCGAGGTTAGTACTAGCGTTGCACCGTCTTTGACCGAATCGCCAAATTTGGCGCCATAATTTAGCAGGCTGCCGTTCTTGTAGAGCCCCAGACGGTTGCTCGAGTCGGAGCTGTTGTTGTTGGTCACGTCCAGCTTCTGACAGGCAATGTCGAGCACGCGGCCCACCTTGAGCTCCTTGGAGAAGAAGAGGGCCTTTGTTTTTTCCGGCCGGACCCCGTTCTGGCCGGTGATGGGATCAACGTACTGGGACTGTGGCCGCTGGACGTAGACGTATCGGCGAAGATGGGTCGGGACGGAGGCGTCCCCTAATGCAGACCGCTTCAGGTTCACCAGCGAGAGCTGGGGCGACGCCTTTGTCTTGGGCTTGTTGGTGGAAGACGACAGCAGCCCCCGCAGCTTCTCCAGCGCAGGAATGTGGTTGGCGGATTTCTTGGGGGTATTGTTTGTCAGCTGAGGAGAAGGTGGCTGCTGCTTCGCGCTACTACGAGGACCAATCTCAGTGGCCACATCCGCGGCCTTGTGCTTGCGTATGCTCTCCGCAGAAACCACACGGTCCGACCGCTTGCAGCCGTGGGACTCGGCCGCCTTGTGCGTAGCGCAGTAGTCCAGCTTGCACTCCGGACACTGGAACGGCAGGAAGTCTACGTGGTGGCACAACGCACAATGGGCGCCCACGTTGAGAACGCCCTTGCTCTTCTCTTCCAACGAGGTCATGGTTGTCATCAGCGGGGACAAAAAAAGGCGGTGTGAAGGGTGGAGGGAAGAGTGGCAACACAAATAACTTATATAATAATTTATAAAAATAGTTGTGGGTGTGTCGTGCATACGCGAGGCGGTGTTTTAATGATGTATAGCGGAATGACGAAATCGCTCTCTGCCCACAACCCGATAATTTTATTTTTTTTTTCCCAACCGTCGCCGCACGCAGCCAAATAAGCTCTCATGAGTTTATTGTTTATTACTACTGCCCTCTTCTGCAGCAGTCCCTAGAGATACACCGCTCAACGCTGGCCGCACGGGTCCAGATCCGGCTCCCACACCGCCGCCGAAACACGCCCCTGTCTGCATATCCCTTCTGCTACGCCTTCCGGAAAAGCTTCCATGCACTTCGTTCGTGCAGATCGGACTCCCTCAGCCGCGTGTTGACACGAAAAAGTTTCAGTTTCAACGTCATAGATCTCACCACACCTCCTGCAGCCCAGCCCCGTTCTAGAAAAGTCCAAGGTGCGTTATCTTGGGTGCGAGGCTGCGGTACCACGACGTCCACAGACCAGTGCTTTTGCTTCTTTTCTAGAAAAGAAGGCCGCCCGCAGGGCACTCTCATCCCCGGAGGGTGCGTAGCCTCCGGCGGCTTCTTTTTTTCTCCGAAAAAGAAGCAAAAAAAGGTAGCTCCGCTACGCGGAGAGCAGAGCTTTTGCTTCCGTCCCCAGCGGTCCTAGTGAGACTAAAAAAAAGGATCATGTTAAGGGAATAATAATAATAATAATAAAATAATCAACCGTTCAGCCTGTCCCTGAGAACGTTCTTTCGGACCTTGCCGGTGGACGTTTTGGGCAGCTCCGGCACAAAGTGCACCGTCTTGGGCACCTGGTACCCGCCAATGCGCTCCTTGAGCCAGCTAATCAGACTGTCCTGGTCGAGGCCGGACGACGTCCGCGGCTTGAGCACGACAAACGCCACGGGGACCTCGCCGTAGAACTTGTCCGGGGAGCCCACGACCGCAGACTCGTAGACGTCCTGATGCTTTGCAATCTCGCTCTCCACCGACGCGGAGGATACGTTCTCGCCCCCGGTGATGATGATGTCCTTCTTGCGGTCGAGCACCTGAAGGGCTCCGTCGGGATGCACGACGGCCAGGTCGCCGCTCTTGAACCAGCCGTCAAACTGCTTGCCCGTCTCGGTCGGGTTCTTGTGGTAGCCCCGGGTCACCACGTTACCGCGAACCACAATCTCGCCAACTTCCTTGCCGTCCTTGTTCACGTCCGTCATGTCGCTGCGCACCACGCGGGCCTTGGACGACACAATGAAGCCGTGGCCCTGGTGGGCCAGCTTGGTGAAGATCTCGTCCTCGGACAGCTTGTTCCACTCCTCCTTGTAGTATGTGCGGGTGAAGGGTCCATATGTCTCGGTGAGCCCGTACATGTGAACGGGGATGAGATTGAACGACGTCATTTCCTTGAACAGCTGCGCAGATGGTGGCGACGCCGCCACCGTCACGTTGACCCGTTGTGGCAGCTTCCGGGCCTTGGGCGAGTTGACAATGATAATGTTGACGGTTGGAGCGGCATTGTAATGCGTGATGCCCTCGTCCAGCAGCAGGTCCCAGATTCGGTCGCCGTCAATCTTGCGCAGACAGTAGTGGGTTCCGCGGACCGAGGTGACTGCGTAGGGGTTGACCCAGCCGGCAGCGTGGAACATTGGCAACGTCCACAGATACTTGCAGCGACCAGTACCGTTGTAATTATCCTGACAGTTCATTTGCGCCTCCACCACATTGGACAATGCACACAGATAGACCCCGCGATGGGTGTATTCGACCGCCTTGGGCTTGCCCGTGGTGCCCGAGGTGAAGAAGAGACCCAAGAGCTCGTCCTCTTCCACATGCTCGGCATGCAAATCCTCCCACGACGTGCCGTTCTCCATCGCCATGCCCTCACGCACAGCTGCGGCATATGCACAGTTCGCCGTCCAATCGTCCTCGTCAATGATGACGGTGCGATCCGGTTTGGCGTCCACCAAGTGCGCCATCTCCCGGTCCGCAATCACGCAGTCCGCCTCCCCCAAATCCAGCTTGTACTCAATCTCCTCCTTGGAGAGTCTGTAGTTGAGGCCCATGATGATCCCCCCAGAGGCCGTGCCGGCAAACATGGTCTCCAGATGGGCAGGCGTGTTGGGCCCGAGAATGGCAATCTTCTTGAGGCCGTGGGCCTTGAAGTAGTGGGCCAGTCCGGCCACCCGCGATGCAAACTGGGCGTAGTCGTACCGCACTTCCTGGCCCGTCCGCGACAGATGCACGATGGCCGGTGCCGAAGGCTCAATCTCCGCAGACCGCGGCAGAAAGTAGGCCGGGTTCAGCTCGTGTCGGAACACCGTGGAGGTGGAGCTGTTGAACCTCTTGCCAGAGAGATGCGTGAATACCTGCTGTAGTCGGCCCCGTGGACTCATAGTTCTGGGTGTAGTCTGATAGTGTGCTATCTGCACGATAATATCCTGTCCGTCCCTTTTATATCGCTCCCTCCTCCTGAGGGGTTCCCCGACCTGTCGCCGGGGCAACCGGCCTGAAGGGCCTCTTCCAAAATGCGGGGCAAAGCCGCTCGGGAAACTATCGGTGAGCGTGAAACAGTCCAAACTCTGCTCCACGGTACCCAGAACCCACACCAGTAGCTGAGCCATTGTCGCACGTCCGCTCGTGCAGACTTCTGTTCGCCGTACCAGGGTAGTGCAGGCTTCGGCCGCGCTTCTTTGAGGGCTCTACACCTCTTTTTCTGGGAGCCAATCGCAATGGCGATGGTGCCACCTCCTATCTCTACCGGACATACCCCGGGGTCGACCCTGCGAGTGGGGATCATCTCTCGATGGCCACCGATCTCGCTCGCAGGAACCCTTCCCCCTCCGAAATCGGCGGGGACAAGTCCAAAGAGGGCAATTGTAGGTGTGCAGTGCCTCCGGCGGCTTCTTTTTTTCTCCGAAAAAGAAGCAAAAAAAGGTAGCTCTGCGAGGCCATTGACCACTGCTTTTGCTTCTTTTCTAGAAAAGAAGGCCGCCCGCAGGGCATACCCTACCCCCGGAGGGTTCTAGTGCTCTAGGGGGAGGTTCGTCGCCTCCGGCGGCTTCTTTTTTCTCCGAAAAGAAGCAAAAAAGGTAGCTCCGCTACGCGGAGATGGTGACAGTGCTTTTGCTTCTTTTCTAGAAAAGAAGGCCGGCCGCAGGCCAATTGCTCCCCCCAGCTCCCTGGCAATTGCCTCCGGCGGCTTCAAAAAAGGGTAGCTCTGCGAGGCGTAGGACGGACTTGCATTCCCATTGCGAAACTGCTGCTCAGCAATAATAATTCCGCATTCGGGCTCTTCTCGGTGGCCGCGCTACATAAGTGCCGGACTGAACGCTGCGCGGCCGTGCTCACAACTACAATGAATCGTCGGGGTGCAGACACAAACTGTGACTGCTCTGGGGTGAAAAATTCGCCAGACCTAGGCCGGATCACCGCCCAACGCTGATGGTGGGTGGCGGCAGTCGCAGTAGACCAGACCACAGACAGCAAAGGAGCGCCAGGTTTGGACATCGTCCAGATCGCAACCAGCTCCTACAGCCCACTGGGGCTCGCGCGGTGTGAAAACAGTTGCGAGAGTGGCCCGCTTACATAACTTGCTTTTTTGTCAAGTCACGCGCGCGCCTTTTTTTGTTGTTGTTTTTCGTGGGCAAAAGAAAGAGGGAGCGCGGCAAGCAGCAAAATTTTCCCAAAAGACTAAAATACAAAGCCCTTTTTCCAAGTTTACCCATTTTTCACGCACGAGGACTTTGAACAATGTCTGTGGCATCTAAGGTATGGCAGGATCGCATTCGCATCGAGATTGAGTAGATATTAACCACGTGCTTTTTCTTTTTTTTTTTGTTTGTTTCTTTTGTAGAACATTTTTGCAGTTTTGGACGAAGAGGCGGAACAAAAGCCCTCCTCCATCTCCACGGTGGTGCCAGAGGTGGTCAAGAAGAACACTTCGTCCAAGAAGTCGGACAATGCGCCACCAAAGGCGGACCCAAAGCGGGCCACCGGCAAGAGCAAGCAGTTTAGCGGCAACGAGGCTGCGTTCCGTGAAAAGAACGTTGGCCGTTCCAACAACAGAGCCAAGGGCACTCCAGAGGACACGAGCAGACGCTACAAGGGCATGAACCGACCAGACCGCAAGTCCCAGATGCTCCACAGCGACACTGACAAGAAGGTCAAGAAGGGCTGGGGCGACGACAACAAGCAGCTTGACGAGGAGGCCGCTGCCGCGGCAATTGCAAAGAACGACGAGGCGAAGGACGAGGCTGAGGTGCTCGAGGAGCAGCCAGACAACACCATGACCTTGGAAGAGTATCTTGCGCAAAAGGCCGCCGAGACCGCCGCCTTGAACAAGGCCCGTGCCGTGCGCAAGCCCAACGAAGGGGTTGACGACTCCAAGTGGGCCAACGCCGAGAAGGTGGAGCGTCAGGACGAGGTTCTCTTTGAGTCCCAGCACCAAAAGACCCTCCGAACCAAGCAGAGAAAGGAGAAGCAGGTCTTGGAGCCAACCCTCACCTTTGCTGCCCCACGATCCGAGCGATCCAACAACAACGGTCCAAGAGGCGGCAACCGTGGCGGCCGTGCTCGTGGCGGCAAGCCAGCCAACAACACCCCCCGTGGCGGCAACCGTTCGGCTAAGCAGACCGTCAACCTCAACAATGCTGAAGAATTCCCAACCTTGGGCGCCTAAAAAAAACATTCTCTCCCAGCTCCTCAACGTGTATTCGAGTGACTTTTGTTTTAATATATATCTCAAAGTTCGTAGACTCTCAATCGTTCCAAAGACCTAAAACCACTCCTCTCCGCGGAGCGGAGCTACCTTTTTTTGCTTCTTTTTCGGAGAAAAAAAGAAGCCGCCGGAGGCACTCACCTCCCCCTACGACTAGAACCCTCCGGGGGTCGGGAGTGCCCTGCGGGCGGCCTTCTTTTCTAGAAAAGAAGCAAAAGCACTGGTCAATTGGCTCAAGCGCGCCTGTCCGCAGCGGAGCCGTTTTTTCTGGTATGCAGGAATTGGTGTGGTCAAGATTTCACCAAGCTACAGACGGATATCAACGCAGTCTTCCTGCTGCCACTGTGGACCGTAAACGGCCGGACAGAAAACACAGTAATGATGAAATATTTAATATACTTATAGTCAGACCGACTGGGGATTGCGTGGACAGTGTCAAACATATCCGGCCCAGAACGCAACGGGCCATAACAAATCGAAGAAGGGTTGAACAATACAACAGGTAGCACACGAAAGCGTAACCGCGGATCGACACACTGTAAATGGTAAAAAAGTCTCACGGATCAGGGACAGCTTTTATTAAAGCTATTTGAGTCGCACGACGTGCCCCAATGATCATTCTTCTTGGGCAGCAGCAAGACTAGTTACCTAGTAAAAATATCGTCATGGCTCAGGAAGAGAAGAGTTGATCTCTGCGAAATCGCTACATATACATCAAACTGGCCTCGCGGAGCTACTTTCTTTGCTGCTTTCGCCGAAGGCACCCAGACCGCCGGAGGGGTGGGTATGCCCTCCGGGCGGCCTTCTTTTCTAGAAAAGAAGCAAAAGCAACGGTATGGATGTAATTCTGAGACAAAAGGAGAGGCGTGTGCAGCTCTGAAACAAGTTTTGCATATGGGGAATGAAGTTACCATTGTAGAAGGTGCATAGCTTGCGATTACGACCAGGATGCGCGAGTGTGCATAGTCAATTTTGGCGTTCGGTGAGAGCTATGCTGTTGGTTAGACGAAAGTAGCAATATCGACACTGGTTTGGTGGTACGGGTCAATTGCAGCCCTGGCCTTGATTGAGCAGATTAGGGGGACCGCCTTGAACCGCTAGTATGCGTTAATTCGACGGAGACGTGGAAAAAAAGATTGCGCGAACCTATGAAGGTTGGTTTGGGGATCAATTTTGCCAGCACCTGTGGTTAGGCCCCGCCGGAACAGGAAGAGTTTGGCGCGCTAATGCAAGAGGCAAGGCTCCATTATTAAACCGCATTGGGAAAGCCATTGAGAGAACGGCTAACGCACTACGAATAGCACCCGCCATGTGCCCAGCGGGGCGGAGCTAACATCTTGCTTTTGGAGGAAAAGAACCCAATGGACCTCGAGCAGAAACCTCTTCGTCTGGACAAAAGTAATTGTCTCTCAGAGCTACCTTTTTTTGCTTCTTTTTCGGAGCCCCTAGTACCCTCCGGGGGTGTGTGTGCCCTGCGGGCGGCCTTCTTTTCTAGAAAAGAAGCAAAAGCAGTGGCCTCGCAGAGCTACCTTTTTTTGCTTCTTTTTCGGAGAAAAAAAGAAGCCGCCGGAGGCACACACCCTCCTTCTCGACGCCAGCGGCCAATTGAGCATATGGTCACGTATATATAGTTACACAGATAATCTAGGATTGCAACACACAAAAAAAAAAAAAAAAAAGGTAATAAGGAGGCATGACGTCGTTAGTGTTAATCGTGAAATAATAATAATAATAATAATAGAGGGGCATGACGCATTAGATTGAGCTCAGTTGAACGAGCGCATCTACAGCCTCCTTTTCTTTCTGCGAATCGAAGGCAAACTTGTTGTTCCCGCGGGTGTATGACGTGGAGAAGCCGAAGGAGGAGGGCGAGTGCGAGTTGCGTCGGAGCGAGGCCGCGCCAATGGACTGCCAGTCCTCCTCGTCCGTCTCGGAGTGACGGTGGTTGTTTCGATGGTGCTGGTTGACCGCGTGGCGGGCAATTGACGAATGGCGACGGGAGGAGGAGCGTCGATGGTGGTAGTAGGGCTTCTTGAGGCCGTATTCGTCGTCAGAGTCCTCGTCGAGCTCCTCCTCGTCGTCCTCGTCATCAAAGACGCCGTAATCGTCCGGACTGGCCTTGTTGTGGAACATCATGTCGTCGTCGGCCAGATCCACATCGTCGCCGCCCCAGATTGGGTTGAGCGACGGCGACATGGGCGGCTTGACCAGGTCGCCGGCGGTGATGGACTCGCGACGCTTGGACTTTGTGTAGGGCTGGTAGGGCATTGTGGAGGCTGGAGGGGCCGGGGACGAGGACGAATCTGTCGTTCTGCGGGCAGCCCACCGGCCCCACCCGACTTTTTCAAACGTGACTCCGTGGGCCGGATCTTCCGCATCGAGCACCGCGATGATGAGCCTCCGCTGCTTGGACAGTGACAAATCGGCAAACCCTGGAATGGTCAGGGCTAGATGGGATGTGATGTGACGGATGGCCAATGGGCCCTGGGAGAGCAGCAGTTTGGCCAGCTTTTCCGGCGTCACCGCCGCCGCGGCAGCTAGCGCAATGGGCGAGTTTGTGTTGAGTGGGCCGGTGCCATTGTTGTTGGACGCAGACGAGTTGTTGGAGCCGGCGCTTGTGGCTAAAATGTCTTTCCCAGACGAAGTGGACATTCGTCTTCGTGAGGTGGACCGGTGGCCACCAGAGCCATTGTGATAGACCCGTTCGCGCGGAACAGACGTGGACATTGGCGGGGTCATTGGACTAGCGCCCGTGGGCGATGTGTACGACTGTGGTGGGGTGGGGATGTGTTCAATATGGAGGGATGGGGAGGCGGAATGTCTGTTGTTGGTTTTGGCAGTAGGAATGGCGGCAGCGCCCTCTCGTAACGGAGGTGGAGAGGGCTGTTGTTGGCTGCCGTGATGATGACGAATCGCACCAGCACCATCCTCGTTGTTGGCGTGTGACGAATGCTTCTGTTGCTGCTCGCTGTGGAGGGCAACACTCAGCGCAGACATTATAGCGGTGAAATGATAAAAAAAAAAACGAAAAAGAAAAAAAATGAAAAAACCGTGTTGGTGTGAAATTTCACCCGTCCTCACTCGCTATATATATATATACACCCTGGGCCAGAATGCCGGGGCGGTTTGATTACTCTGTTCCCCCCCCCCCCCCCCCGCCATTACATAAGCAGCTGCACTCCAACCCTTGCCCTGGGACGTGTGTTTTTCTTTTTTTCCCAAAGAAAGAGCCGGAACCCGATCAAGTAATGGACTGCGCGCCGCGCCCGACACCCACCCACACACACGCACAGAGGCTATTCTGACAAATTGGGGGGTGCGCGTCATGTGCATCATCATGTGCTGGGAAGGGAGGGCGTGAGCGGACGATGCCCAGAAATGGGGCTTTTGTTTCCAAACGGGGTAAGGACGACTCGCCGATAAACGAGAGTGTGACGACGTGAGAGAAGTCACTTGCTGGGGAGAGCCAGTCTGAGTCATAGCGGCCGCCGATGCTGAGTGCGGTAGCCTGAGCAACCAACCGGTGCCCAAAGCGGCATGACCCGCAAGATTGCATGCATGCATGCGTCACTTATTGGGGGCTGCAGCTGAAACATAGGTCTGCGTGTGGGTGTGTGTTATTATTATCATCGTTGATATGCCACTCTTGGTATTGCTGTTCGCCCCATTTCCTTATTGTCTCTTGTTGTATTTTTCGTTGTTTCGAAATTTCCACGTCTTTCCCGCGGCTTGGTCCAGGCAGGAAAAAGAAACGACCCGAGCCCAGAAATCACCCAACAACAAGGTCCTATGTGGTGAAATAATCACGCCAATAGCGGTGTCGGTCTATACATGAAAAAATAATAATAATATTTACCCGTATCTCGTGGGTGCGTGGCCATGCGTGTGCTGTGTGCATCATCGTCGTCACTTCTCGTCTGATCTGCCACATTCCCCCTCCTCCTCCCCAATGTGATGGTTCCATATTTTTTCATTTTTCGCAAATACCGGTCCAGCCCTAACCCACGTCGATCCCTATATAAAGGGAGCCGTTTTAGCCGGCAGGGTAGGTGTGTATTTTTTTTTTAGGTTGGGGTAGGTCTGCGTGTGTGGGGGGGCGCAGCGTGTTTCACATAAATTAGAGTGTGGTGCGTTGATAAGTCAGGAATCACCCGCCGCCGTTTTTAAGGGCCTGCCCCTCCCCCTCGGACGTCATTGGACTGTGGGTGTTAATATTTTTTTTTTTCCTGCAGCGGTCGGTGTCCTGCGGGCGATTATTTTTGGTTTTTTTTTTTTCGCCAGATGTGCCCGCTTCGTCCCCAGCTCGACAGCGGGCTGAGCAAAAAATTCAAAACGCGCTGGTCTTGTGGCCTAAAGGTAAGGCGCTCCTCTCCGGAGGGAGTGATTGTGGGTTCGAGTCCCATCAAGATCTGCATCAGGAAATTCCCTGTTTTGCTTTTTTGGCATTTGAGATCACGTGATGTGCGGCATCGGTCCGCGGACCGGCCGGTGATCATGAAATTAAAGAGTATGCCCTGCGGGCGGCCTTCTTTCTAGAAAAGAAGCAAAAGCACTGGCCCTCTCCGCGAAGCGGAGCTACCTTTTTTGCTTCTTTAGCCGCCGGAGGCAGCACAACCCTCCGGGGGCAAGTGTGCCCTGCGGACGGCCTTCTTTTGCGCAAAAGCACTGGCACTCCGCGAAGCGGAGCTACCTTTTTTGCTTCTTTTCGGAGAAAAAAGAAGCCGCCGGAGGCTGCCAACCCCCCTGAGGCGGGTGTGTTCTGCAGACCGCCTTCTTTTTAGAAAGAAGCAAAAGCGTTAGCAGACAAACCATGCCCGCGAAGCGGAGATGCGGAGATGAAAGGAGCAAGGAACTTCGACGATGCTTAGCAAAATGCACCCTCTCTTACGCAACATCATTTTTTGCTTTTGTGGAGAAAAGGCGTTTTTAGAAGTAAGAACTTTGAAGCAAGATAGAAGCTAGAACAATAAGATTAAGGAGGAGTTTGAACTTTCAGAAAATTCGAGAAGGATGTGAAAAAAGGTAGTGACATAAAACTCCGAGGATGGCTGCGGAACTGAGTGAAAATGATTATACGAAGATGAACGAAAAGAGCTCCCAGTGTACGAGGGTGTTGATTACCCCTTGGCAATCTGGCGTCTTCTTGTCCAGAAACTAAAGAAGGTTTTTTGGAGAAAAAGAGCTATCGTTCTCTGCTTTGAATAAACAAGAGCCAATGCTTCGCAGAACTACCTTTTTTGCTTCTTTTCGGAGAAAAAAGAAGCCGCCGGAGGCATCTCTGTCGCCGTTAGTGACCATATCTCTGCGGATCCGGAAACCATCTTGGGATGTTTTTAACTCTAAATGGCCAACCCAGCGACAAACATAGCCGATACTGTCTATCGCTCCCACACAATGGCTACGCATTCTGCTGACCAGGCTTATCTCCACCGCCACCTCCATTTTGGCGGACGCAGACCCTCTCACGAAAGTGTGATAGACCCGACCCTCCAGGGTGGGAGAGGGATTGAGGATTCAATTGAGCTCATGGAGTTTATCAACCAGCGCACATATCTGCTGGAAGAGCCGAAAAAATCGTTGGCCGACTTTTACCAACACATCCAGAGAGAACTCGCAGCAAGTGGTCTAACTCCATTGGACGTCTCTGGTCTGCCGTTGTCGGCTGCGAAGTTGCGAGGCCAAGTAACAAAGCTGATCAGGGAATACTTCAACAAAAGAGAGCGCAGTAAAAGCGAGAAAGAAGCGGAGCTGGAGAAGGAAATTGCAGCATACACAGAGTGCATGCAGCGCCGCAAGGCTAATCGCATGGCGGCAGGCGAAAGAAAGCGGGTGCATTCATCCGACGGCCCCGGCGGGCTAGACGGACCCCGCAAATTACGGAGAAGGGTTTCTGGCACATCCTTTCCAGAGTATGGATATGCAGCCGAAAGACTTTCAGACATTTTGCAATCAATGGCACGTGAGAGTAACAAAATCGGCGAACTGAAAACACAGTATGACGAATTGAGGTCGGCGTTCACAGAAAACTACATGATCCTGTCATCGCAAATAACAAACCTGAATGATGAAGTCGAGGAGATGAACGGCAACTTACACACCATCATGAACCAGCTGGCAGCAAAATGATCCCGTCGCAAAAAGTTATTCGTAATCAATAAACAGAGCAGTCTAATTCTATACAAAAAGTTATATTACACGGTTTTCAACTATAATCCTCGTCAGAAGAGTCCAAATATTGCGCATACTCTTCGGCATCGGCAAATTCGGGCAAGTCCTTGAGCTTTTGTCGTTTGGATTTTTTGCCATCCGACTTTGACGCACTTCGCTTCGTACCCTTCTTTGGTGATTCCTCATCTTCGCTGGAGCTTTGATCAATGTCAAGGTCGATTTCAGAGTCACTTCCAACAAGCGCATCCTCATCATCAAACCCGGCAAAGTCCTCCTCCTCATCGTCTTCATCGTCTTCTTCACCTTGTGGGGACTTTTCGTCGCCTTCGTCTTCGTCGCTGGCGGCTTCTTCCTCGTCATCATCCGACATTTCAGACATTTCGTCTTCAATATCAACGTCGCTGTAATCAGAAAGGTCGTCGTCTTCATCTTCTCCTTCCAGGTCAGGCTGGCTTTGGACCAATGCCTTCCAAACTTCGTCTTCATCCAATTCCTCTTCCTCATCAGCATCTCCGCTCGTGGAATCCTTCTTTGGCTTGACCTCCTGACGATTAGTGAAATATTGGTAAAAGAACCGTTCGCTGACATCCACGTCTTCAAGTTTCAACTTGGACCAGTCAGACACGTTGACCGGAGCAACTTCTCCACTCGAGCTCGCAGTGAGACCATTGGGATCTGCACCAGATAATGCCTGCATGATAGATCCGCCCTTGGAAGAAACTTTTTGCTTTGGGTTCTTATATACAAATCTGTCCAAGAAATGCGTCAATGTGTGGAGTTCAACATCTGGTTTGGCCATGGAAGTGTCCTTATCCAAGTAGCCTGTTGAATAATGCTCAACGGTTGGATGGTAATGATGCAGCAACGGCACTAATTCCCACAATTGAGTCTTATCTGCATGTGCAAATGCAGGGTCCCGTTTCCGTCCGTCGTATTTTTCCTCCTCGGCTTCGTCAATTGTGGATCCCGTGAGTAGACTTCTCAAACCTGGGAAGGCCTTTTCAAGCTCACTGACTAAGAAGATAGCGGCAGACACAACACCGATGCCCAACCAGCTGGTTGCCATCTGAATGATTCTCTTGGAGAATGCCTTTAATCTGTATTCATTGGTATCCTCCTTGAGGGATTTGAATAGTAAATTGAGGTAAAGTCGTAATTTCGAAGACGAAGCAAGTCTGGGATCCAACAAACTCTCGTACAGGGTACGATAATATCTGTCGAGCAACGATTGCTGGCTTCTGGAGATTTGATGAATCAAAATCAACGCTTGAAGACTAGTGTTGAAATTGGCAGAGTGGGTAACTTGGTAAAGAGTATTGATATGCTTATCAAAGATGGATTTCGGCAAGTCTGAGAATGGGAATGCACGGTTAAGACCTGTCAAAATTGCTGATGAAAGCTTGGCATTTTCTTCCTCCTTGACCACTTCAGAAGTCTTTGCTTCCTGTCGAACACCTCCGTTCTTTCCTTTGTTACCTTTGTTCTTCCATCTTGGCTTCTTTACTGATTTCGAGGCTGGTGTCTCTGCGGTTTGCGATTCCTTATCCCATTCACCAAGTAATCGTTCAAACAGGTTTAGGTATACTTTCATTAAAGTGTTTGCAACCTCAACATCTTTGTGCTGCAAAATTGTTTGATTCAGAGTAATGACCGAGTAATACCTCGAATGGTAATCGGAACCAGCTCTGAAAACAAGATCCGAAATGCATTCAATAATAATTGCCTTCATTGCCGGATGAGCCTGTTCCAATTGAAGTAAGAGATACGACACTCTGGATGCAACTTTGCGATCTGGATCACCCTATAATTTTGTTAGCGGTTAATAATAATAAATACGATCGTGATTTTCTTACCAATTTGTTCACACCTAAACGCAACAGATTGACCTCTTGTTCCGGTTTTGATTTCAACAGTTCGATGACATGAACCACACAGTTAGAACGGATGTTTGAGATTGTATCGTGACTTAACGTTTCTAGGATTTGAAGAAGATTGAAAAAGTAACTCTTGAGCCAATCCTCAAACGCCCATAAAACGAGCCATTCGACTGGTGTATTGGGGGACACTGGCTGGTTCTTGAAAAATTTCAACTTTCTATCAGGAAGCACACCCCCAACAAACAAATCCTTAAGTGCAGCTACACCTTGCAATGCAGTCCGACGGGCCTTTTTCTTACACAACCCGAGAAGGCTATCCAAATGCTTCATAGAGTGCAGTGGCGAGTTTTGAATTAACAAGATGAGGGAACCAATCTTATCACTAAGGGTACCCGAGGTTAACATTTGAGATAAGAACTGTTTTTGGGAAGTGGACTTGATATCCTCGTGCACATAAAGGTCGTTTTCTACCTTCAACAGTTCTTTTGCCTTTTCATGTAACTTTTGAACAACCTCTTCACTCACATGGCCCGGATCCGCAGTGATTTGTTCTAGTTGTTCTTGGTTATACCAGTCGTTTCTCGGAACGATTACGGCCTTCCCAGGGTGGGTGATGTCGTCAATTCGAACAGTATTCTTTGGCTTCTTTTCAACAGCCACTTTTCCTGATTTTTCCTTTGGCGTAGTGCTACTATCCTTTTTATCCTTGGAAGAAGGTTTTTCTTTTGATTTTTGATCTTCATTCACAGTGAATCCAATCTCCTTCATGTACTTTGAAATGTCGTTATCAAGAGCCGGATCATCGTTGCCATCATTTTCAAGTTCCAACTCAGAGTCTGAATCATCATCCAACCCTTTGATCAATTCCAAATCCTCCTTGGAACCGCCCAATTCTTCAATTTCATGCATAATATCATCTTCATTAACTTCAGGTTGATCTGGAGTACTCTGTTCCTGTTGAACTTCCTCCTCTTTTTGATCAACACTATCCTTCTTCCCTTTGGTCGTTTTGGATTGCTTCTTGCTTTTGTTATTTTTTTTACCGCCCTTCACTTCTTCATTCTTGCCTCCTTTTTTGTTATCATGTCCTCCAGCCTTCCCATCGGATTTTTTCTTTTCAGACTTTGCTGATTTTTTGGTATCAGCCTTAGTTGAATTCAACTTTTGCTTTACCTTTTCAGAAAGCTCAGGGAAAGACAGCTTTACACCATCTGCAATGGCTGATTCGGACATGTCGTTAGCAGACAGATTCGAAATCCAATTTTTTTTTTTTTTTTTATGAAAGTGTCGGCTCATTGAAAATTCCGGGAGTGCCCCTAAGTAATTATGGGTATGGAGTAAGGGTAGTATCTAGAACACACTCCCAACGCGGCGCCACACGGAAAAACTCTTGAGCCGTGTGCATTAGCCTGCAAGTGTGTGCATCGGTGCAGCAGACCTACAGTTGCGTACAAAATCGGTCGTGAAAATACTCGATAAATATATAAAAAATAAAAGAACTATGTAAAACTGAGCTCGTCAACATATCCTGATTAAACGTTAGCCGGGACAGCGTTAGTATCGCCATTGACTAGTTTGGCAGCAGTATCTCCTGCCTGGTGTTCATCTTCTTCATCTTCATTATTCTCGGTCAATGCTTGTGCAATGCCGTCTAGGAGGTCGTCAATTTCTTCAAACTTTACACCACATGAGGTGGCCACAAGCTGCCTATAATCGTTCATCTTTTCACCAACACCAGCATTGGCACACAATTCTGTAATTTCGTGGACAAGATTGTGCCGTTCATTCTGCAATCCTGTCAACTCATGAGCCAATTCAACACACTCGTCAATGTCATACTGGTTTTGTAATAATTCGGCCTTGATATTTTGCTCCTCCTGTTGGACAAGTTGAGCCAGATCCCTTGATTGAGTTCGCTCAACTAACTTTTTCAACTGAGTAGTTCGTACATCAATCAACCGTCGGGATTCTTCCATGCTATTGTTAACTGAATGCTCATCTCCCAGTTTGGACTCCAATTGCTGAATAGTATGGTCGGTGGTGGAAATTTCAGCTTTCATGTCACTAATCATTTGATGTACCTGCTCCAAGTCGGATTCCTTTTCCTTTAATTCTCCATCATAGGCTAATGCGAGTTCTTCGAGATAATTGGGCATATTTGGTGCAACATGCTGGGTAGCCTTTATGGCCGTTTCTGCCACATGTGGGTTCCCCAAGAACCCTCCATTTGTGTTCATGTTAAAACTTGAGTTGAAATTATTCCCGTTACGCGAGGAACCATTGACATTATAGCTCCCATTAGGAGTAGCGGTGACATGGTGGCCATTAGGTTGCATAGGAGATGAACCGGACTTAATCTTGTGTGTTTCATGATGTTCCTTTTGAAGATAAGGACGCAGGGAATCATCTGGGTAGATAAAGTCATAAGCCGTTTGTCCTTGCTTGTTTGGAATGCTGACGGAGGCATTGTACGAGAGCAATACCTTGACGCATTTTCTTGCTCCATTACGTGCTGCAATCAATAATGCCGTATCACCATTGTTATCTTGACGGTCAAGGAAGCTAGTTAAAGCATGCATTGGTTGAGTCTCCGACACCTTGGCAAGGACGATTTCTGCATAATATCTGGTGGAGGAAAGCTTGGAACGAGATGACGTTGTATTGGCAATGTGGTGGAGAATTGTTTGCCGATTAACATCAACATGGAAGATTGTGTCCCGTAAGAGCTCAACCACGCGTGGAAAAGTCCGTCTGTCGTAATTATTGGTGAACATGATAGACCGTATTAATGGGGTTTGACCGGCCAAGTTGACAGCGTAAATGTCCGCGCCAATGTCTATCAGAACTTCTATTATTTTCAAAATGCCCATGGCGCATGACCAATGGAAAGCAGTATGTCCTTCGTCATCTATCACTTGATTAATCTTGAATCCCGGTGGAGGGTGTGTGATAAAGTCTGGAATATTATTGTCATCGGGGGCCATAAAATAGTCCAACAGCCTGCTGCTATAATCTGCCGCAATCATATCACTGTCCATAAATTGACTCTTTTGCATCGAAACTGCAACATTGTTGTTGTTATAATTGTTATTAGTGTTGAGTGCAGACGACTCTCTTTGGTAAGCGCCATTACTGAGAGCTGCGTCAATATCAGAACCGGACATGAATTCGCTTGGGGAAGAGGAACGGGATGAGACAGATGCCGAATCTGCTGAAATGCTGGCGACATCCTCATCCGGGATTGTCAGCGGAGCGGAATCTTGACTGGAGTCATCGCGTTCGATTTTGGAAGGTAATAATTTCGCCTCTTCTGGTTTTGAGGATAGCGACTTTCGCATTGGAGGAACGCCCATTGTGGCCGACGATTTTGCGATAGATGCAGCAGCAGCAGCCTTTGCCGAATTTGGTGGTCTTCCGCGACGTTTTTTAGGGATGGTACCGTCCTCAGTTTTGGCAGGCATTGTGGATATTTTTCTGGCTCGTTTCGGGGTAGGAACTGACGCACCCCCATCCATATCAGAAGCCGAGCGAGCAGCGGGCTTTGGTTTACTTGCACCTTTGGGAGCTGGTGGGGGACTGTTTTCTCTTGGAACGTAATTGAATAATGGATCCAGCAGGTCACCAACTTCATATTGAGCGGCCACCACTTTGGCCTTGTCTAATGGGACCCATGTTCCTTGATACTTGCCATATCCACCTTGAACTTTTTCGTGGACACCTTTTTGTACATCTCGTTCTAAGATTTTGGTCCGCTGGGGTTTATCATACCCGCCTACCTTGAGGATGTGGGTTGCATTAACCCACCCATCTTCCATTCTTCGCATGACCGCTACATTTTTGCACAGGAATTCATACACAGCGACCTAAAACAAAAGGTTAGAATACACAGAAAATGTCAAAAGAAGGGGCATGCGAAACATACACCTGAATAAATGGATTTTGTTATCTGTCCTTCCACTTTTTTCATTGTCCGTTAGGTTGTGTTGTTACTCCAATAAATGGATAGAGCCGAGTTTTAGAAATATAAGCGTTTTCGCGTTGGACGAGAAATTTTAGTACATAGAACGCAAAATGTCAAATGATATACAGAAGCCAGAGAGGAATGCTTTCTGATGTAGTAATGGCCAGTGTGCTTTTTGTCTGGAGAAAAAATGAGCACTGGTTAATTCGATCCGCTTTGAGAATCGAGCTGATATTCAACAAGGAGGAAAAACGCGTCTTTTCGCCAAACGCCATGCATAGTGGTCATCTTCGCGTTAATGGGCCAAAAAAAAAAAAAAAAAAAAAAAAAAAAAGTCGAAGAGGTCAATGGTCGGGCACCACGTTCGACCTTGGGACGAAGTAGAACGGCCTCACAATTTTTGTTGACCTAAACCCGAGAAACTTTATTCGTCACTATTCTTGACAGGCAATAACACTATGGTAAGAACCGCATCGGCGTGTGGTACTGTGAAATTGCTAACATTTTGGAATAGCTGCCGCTATCTCTGTTAAATGCTGCGCAAGGGCAGCCAATGCAGGTGGAGTTGAAATCTGGAGAGACCCTCAACGGACACTTGGTGAATTGTGATACATGGATGAATTTGACATTACGAGAGGTTATCCAAACCAGTGCTGTAAGGATGGACGCGAGTATACACATGTCGGATTCTTCTGCTAATGGAATTAGGATGGCGAACACTTTATGAAGATCCCCGAGACCTATGTACGAGGAAATATTGTAAGTGTGCATCAACAAAATCTGGCAAAATTGTGACACAACGTCTAACTGTATAGATTAAATATTTGAGAGTTCCGGACGAGTTGATTGATCAGATCAAGGAAGACCGACAGACTCGCAATGAGAACCGCAACTTTCAACGATACGGTAACAGAAATCAAGGTGGGAATAGACGAGGCGGCCAACGACAAGGCGGTGGTGGTGGTAGAGGCGGCTTTAGATCAAATCAAGGCAACCGGCAACACCAAGGCAATAACAACAATAATAGATATTAATGAGTCTTTGTGTTTATATTATTATTATTAATTATTATTAATTTTTTTTTAAAAAAAACATCGTCATTGTCATTACTCCGCCTTGATGGCGCTATATATTTTACGAACAAATGTATACGACGCAATGAAGCTAATTGTTCCTGTAATCAGACCGTAGATAACACAGCCAATTAATGAATAACCAAAAAAGAGTAGGCCGGAAACAAATCCATCCACTTCCAACGTTGTAATGTAGTAATAAACGGAATAGATGAAGATCCACCACGCCGATCCTGTTCCCACAGCAAACGATCTCCACCACCATCTATAATCCCCAGAGTTCAATTGGAAATAGGTCATCACAATCGACATTTCTATCACCGAGATTGTCAACACGGCGAATACTACCGCAACGAACCCGTACATGTAGTAGTACCCGCCTTTGTCCTGCCAAATGCTCTTATAAATAAACATCAATTCGACGAAGATTACCAAAAAGGGCAACAATCCGCCGCCCAAAACTGCAACCGGGAATGACGATAGCCAGCCGCGTTTTCCCGGGATTTGTCTAGGGATGGCGGCAATTCGGGTGGGGGCCTCAGATGCCTTAACTCTGTGACCGATTAATCCTCCGGCCAAAACCAACGGACAGGAGATTAACAACCAGATACAAAATAACGCGACTATGGTACCGAACGGTAGCGCTGAGGATGACGATTCCTTCCAGATAAACATGTTAAGCACCAAAACGATGACAAGAATTGACGCTGGCGTGATAAGAGCTGTCAGAAACAAACTCGTGGCCCATCGCGGACTTTCAATGTCTTTAGTAATCCGCGCATTAACATAACCTCCGAATACCCCGGAAAATGCAAACAAAAAGAGAGCATAGCTCAAAAAGCCCCCTCGATAGGATGGATTGAGTACTCCAAGACACGCAAACGCAATCACTGTAACTGCCATAACCCCGGATTGGACGCCGGACCCGACGAGCGAGATCAACCATGTAGAGAAATTTGGTCGCCTAAATACGTCGGCATAGAGCAATTTCCACCCGGAAATGTCCTCTGCCAGATCCTTATCTTGTTCGCCCAATTCGTGTTCCTGTTGCTTATATGCCTCAATGTCCCGGTTTAACGTTCGAATTAGAATCACCCCCACCACAATGGCCAAGAAGATTGCAATGACTAGGGAGTTGATTATCGCCAGCCAATGGACGTGATTGGATTTTTCAGAATAAGAAAAATACATATCCCATCGGTTCGCCCAGGTAATCGTCTCATCCTCCCTCCAGTACACGGAATATGTGTATCTAATGGTATCAGATTCCTTCTTGGGGTCAATCACAAACGGCTCATATTCATCTGAATTCCCAGGACACTTTTTGGAGTCATTCGAGACGGATTTGGGGTACACTTCAAACCCCACAATTACGTAACGGTCCGACGTTCTCTCAGCCTTTCTATACCGAACAAGTAGCGTAACATGATTATTAATCATAGTTTTGCCAGTATCCTTGTCATAAGACCCCAGCGGGAACCCAGAGGCATAGTACCTCTTCGTCCTATCCAGCGAAATAAAAGCGGTAGCACCGGGAAGATTGTCAAGAATCCACTCAACCTGATAACTAGAACTGACAAGGTCATGCGCACTCTTAAGCGCATCCTTATCCACTTTAGTCTCACATAACGTGGCACAATCCACATCCGTATTTTGTCGAAGTTCATAGTCAGACCCCCAGATGCGATCACCACGTAACACTTCACCTATATTCAGCCCAACATTCTGAATCTTTGACGAGCTGGGTTGGCAAACAAACGGGAGGTCGTAATATGCATATGGGAGCTGGGTAGTGTCGGACGTCACCTTATTAACGTTCAATGGTACTTTTTCGCCCTCCTTGTAAGACTTGATTGACCAGCCCGGTATGTAGAACGCAAAACACGTCTGTAACGCAAGCGTCAGTACAACCACCTGTCTCCAACTTAAAAATGGAGTGGACATGGTCTGTGATTATATGTTAATTGTGGTAATTAAGCTGTAGGCGTTGAAAAAAAAAAAAAAAAAAAAACGAAAACCAAAAACCCTGCTAAGGACCAAAAATAGGTATTTGGGACTTGTGCTAATCACTTTAATTTTTTTGGTGTTGTCCCAAAAACACGCATTTTTGGTACTACTAAAGTGTGTGTGAGAGTGTGTTTTGTTTTTCCACTATCCCGCACTAAAGTAACATGATAAGTGAAGCAGAATTGTCGCTAGGTGGCCTGGCATATTGCCAGCAGATGCTGCGCAAGACCGTGTGGTATTCGTTAGATTGCGAGCTGTTTCCAAGTGCCGAGTTTGCTGGGGAGCGTTTGTTAGCTCTGGATCCGTCAAATCCCGACTCGATCCATCTGATGGCGTATATCCTTTATCGACAAGCCAAATACAAATCTGCCTTACGGATGGTGCGATCCCATTTTAGCGAACATATCGGATGCAGCTTTATCCGTGCTCTCTGTTTGTATCAATTGGGCAGGTACGACGAGGCCGTAACTGCACTAGATGGTTTATACGAAAGAGCCGAAGAGACGACCACAATGCCCACAAAATGCCCGAGCAGTGATAGAGAAAGATGCATAATCCCGGACATGAGAGCTATAGAATTGTGGGCAGGCAAAGCTCGAGCTGCCAGGGGCTCCTTTGATCTTTATGACCAGTCGAATGCGCTCAAGTATTTTGCTAGTGTGGCTATCAAAAACCCTTATTTATACGAGTCGGTCGACCACTTGGCAAAGCTGCGGGTCTCGCTCAAGGTGGATAAAATTTTTAAACCGGAACAATTGGAATTTTATTGTAAAGATGGTCCAATCCAGGATCTCGATGGTAATAATAACTCGGGTAGTAATAGTGGAGACCCATTTACTGGTACCACTACCAACGGCAGCAACTCATTCACCTTCAAGACGGGTCAAAATTTCCTCAGAACCTCCGCAGCTGCTCATTTGAAGGCGCAGAATGATGCCATGAGCACACCCACTGCATCATCTTCCTCATCATCATCCTCAGAGCTACATCATGGCGGTGGTGGCGGCGGCGATGCATTTGCGACCCCTTCAGATGGATCACGAGGCATCAGGGCCACTGCAACTATGGCCCCACAGAAGCGGGCAACCCGGTCGCGGTCAAATCTGTCATTTGATTCAAAACCTCCAGCATTCGAACCGCCCAAACGCCAAGTGCGAGCGTCCACAATTGCCAAACGTACAGCCGCCCGCAGTGCATCATCCTATTCTGCGGCCACTGGTACTGCCAAAAAGGTTAACACGTCAACTACAAATAGCCATAGTACCGCCAACACTAACAGCAAACTCAAGACTGTCGATAAGGATTCAATCGCAAGAAATGAGGCAGCAAAGTACCTCTCCTCACTATACACCGTACTAACCCAGATTAACGTCAACTTCCACAAATACCGCTGCAAAGAAGCTCTCGCTGCATATGAGGATCTCAATGAGGGTCAGCAAAACACCCCCTGGGTGCTGGCCAAAATGGCCCGGACCCACTTTGAACTTGTAAATTATTCACAATCTCTAGAGTACTTTCAAAAGCTGCATGAACAGAATCGGTTTCGAGTGGAGGATATGGAGTACTTTTCGACTCTTCTTTGGCATTTACAAAAGGATTATGAATTGGCATATTTATCCTACGACATTATTGATGCCGATCGGACGGCTCCACAAGGGTGGTGTGCATTGGGCAATTCTTTCTCGTTAAAAAAAGAGCCAGACCTGGCCCTGAAATGTTTTGCTCGAGCAATTCAGCTGGATCCAGATTCTCCGTATGCATACACCTTACAAGCCCATGAACACATTTCCAACGACGCCTATGAGAACGCCCAAGAATCGTTTAGGAAAG
Organism: Blastobotrys chiropterorum; assembly: GCA_030570055.1. Taxonomy (NCBI): domain Eukaryota; kingdom Fungi; phylum Ascomycota; class Dipodascomycetes; order Dipodascales; family Trichomonascaceae; genus Blastobotrys; species Blastobotrys chiropterorum. The sequence goes on from JAJLUK010000030.1 coordinate 58,805, forward strand.
CGATCAAAGCGGATAACCGACACTATAATGCATGGTACGGGTTGGGCATGGTGGCCATGAGATTGGGTCAGATAGGACAGTCTGAGATTTATTTCAAACGTGCCGCTGAAATCAATCCGAATAATGTGGTGCTAATTTGTTGTATCGGCATGGCGTTTGAAAAGAAGGGCATGCATGTAGAAGCGTTGGACCAGTATGAGCGAGCATGCCAACTGCAACCCAAATCGGCGTTATCACGGTATAGAAAAGCCCGTGCACTTATCAACCTCAAATGGTACAATGACGCATTGCAAGAGTTTGATGATTTGTGCACATTAGCTCCGGATGAAGCCAGTGTTCATTTCTTGTTGGGCCAATTATATAAGGTCTTGCAAAACCGGGAAAAGGCTGTCAAGCACTTTACTATTGCATTGAACTTGGATCCTAAAGGATCCCATCTGATCAAAGAAGCATTGGCAGGCTTGAGTGGAGACCAGGACGGCATGACTTTGAGTGGATAGTGGTGTGTATGATATAATATCATTTTTCATAAAAAATTTCATAATTAATAATATATACTTCAAAAAAGTTAATGCATTCACGATTCTTCCAAATTTGTTACAATCTTTAACCCAGCTGTTTTGGTTGTTAAGTGTCTTGTTGGGTCTGTTATTGACGAATAATCGTTTGGCGAGGTGGTGCTAGAAACAGCTTTCAGACTGCTTGAATTTGTAGCGCTGGAACCGGTTTTTGACGACCTCAATGAAGAACTAGGAGAATCCGAAAGTGTTGTATCATGATTATTATTTTCAGATGTGAAATTGACGTTAGTGTTTGAATTAGAATTATGCCCCGTACCAGCGGACGATTTTGTTGGTTCGTAAACGTTATTATTATATTGTGGTTGGTTTTGTTGTTGTTGTTGTTGCCGAGTTGCTTCGGAAAACAATTCCTGAGCCTTCGGTAGGGGAACTGTTGGGGTGACACAAGAAGTCAGGACCGGCTTTGTTTCATCTCTATCAATTGTGGCCTTCATTAGAGCTGCCATCCACTGTCTCATTTCATCCTTTGTTTCGACTGCAAAGAAATGAACCTTGGGTGCAGTGAAGGTGACTCCCTTGCGCGTGCCTGGTGCGGGCGGCACCAGTTTGAAGCAATGACGACCAGCGCCCACCGACGCAGCGTAAAATGAGACCAACTTGTCTTCGTTTTCCCTCGCTGGGAGGACTCTGTGGGACGTAATGTCGATCAGGCCCCGTTCTTTTATATCATTCATTGACGTGAAATAGGACAGCCTTGTTCCGTGGAGGGTGAAGAATCGTGATTTCCAAGCGCCTGGGCCAATTCCACCTTTCTTGTACATCCACCCGGAGAAGGACGACGTTCGAGCCGCATCTTCCGGGGACGTTTTCTTTATTCCTTCCATGAACGCCGTAGTCTGTTGCTTCTTGAGGGGCTTTCTCAGATTGTGCTGGGAGGATGCCTGACGTAAGGTCTTCATACGTCCAAACGAGGACGATTTCTGCTTGGGCAGTTCAACCTCGTCTGGGGCCGACGATTTTTTGGAGTGGGAGAGCGGTGGGGTGAACTGTTGATCGGATGATAGGGCCGGAGAGGAGTCCTCGAAATAGTTATCGGATCCCCCTTCTCCACCTTGATAGTCGCCGTCCTCGTCTTCTTCATTTGGAGGACGAATTTCGAGATCTGGCGAAGATATATCTGTAAACTCATTCTTTAATGGGCTGGTTGGCCGTTGCGGGGATGGTGGCGTGGAGCCGTTCCCACCCGTGCCTAACAGCGCCGAAAGCATTGACGAACGCCGTTTGTGAGTTTTCTCTGTTGCATCCATACTAGTCGATTGGGAGTGTGAACGTCGTCGCAAAAACGACGCTCGAATGTTGGATTGTCTGGTTGTTGTATCGGTGCGCTCGTCCGCCGCTGCTTTAACAGTGTCAAAGCTGCTCTGTCTGGAATGTTCTCCCATGTGGCGAAGTCTCGCATCCTCCACATAGGACGTTCGTGATCCGGCCGAGAATGTCTTGCGGTGCTGGATCTTTCTCGCGCTTGTTGCCGGGTCGTTATTATTATTAAACGAGCCCGAGGCGGGAGATGATACCATATTTTCGTATAAGGTTTGATGAGCTGTCGGAGACGGGGAGGGCGATGCGGAATGGTTCAACGGCTGGGGCGGCTTCCAATTTTTGTCAAACGAACCATTGCGCTGATGATGGGAAGGGGGTTGTGCAGCTGAACTGTTATTATTAATATTTTCGGATAACGGGGGCGACTTGAGCGATGAGTTTCGGGCCGAGATTTTGTGCTGGTGTTGTGATGGTTGTTGTTGTTGTTGGATTACGGACTGGCGCTTGATTGATGGCGCCGGCATAAGCGGAGACGAGTTTGAGTTTGCACGGTCCCGTTGCTTGTTTGCAAGGGACTTTAGATACTTGATGTCCTTGGAGATTTCAAATCTCGTTCCAAAGGACGTAATGTCAATCTCCTTGAGATACGCCAGCTCCAGCTCCAACAAAATGGACCCCGTGATTTTGTGATGCACAAACTGCGAACACACTTCATCATCGTATCCCCTCGATTTGAAATAGGAGTGAACTTCGTATGGCGACCAGTCGGGAATAGCGTCGTAGTTGAGCTTGCTATAGTTGTTAATCTCTGATATTGCCTCGTCAATATCCGTCAACGTGTCATGCACAGAGCCAGCCTGATGATGTTGCATGTAGAAGTCGTTGTTATTATTATTCTCGTTTGGCAGAATCAGCGTCGTGGTAAAGACCTTTGGAAACAGCCCCGTATTCCCTGTGGTCAGGTTCTGGCCGATATACCACCCGTCACCAAACTCCTTATCTGTCTCAAGCACCTTGATGTGGTCCCCTTTCAACAGGGAGAGCTCGTCATCCGACCGAGCTCGAAAGTCGTGGATCCCCAATAGATACTCTACGTCTCCAGTATCGTCGTTTTCGCTCATAGATAAAGCTCACAGGTGTGTAACGGGAAGAAGGGAAATAAAAAAATATAAAAAATAAAATAAATATCAGCGCGCTTGATACGGCTCCTAGTCTTTTTTTTTTTTTTTTTTTCCGTTTTGGCGATCTATCTCAGCACGAATAGGGGAGGAATAAAAAAATAAGCCCAGAAAAAATATACCGTGTAACGTTTAGAGTCAGGATTCTTAGTAATTTCTGTCCGAGATAAGTGCGTATTGTGTGAGGTTACTTTTTTTTGCTTTTGGGAGGAAAAGAGGAAAATCTGTAAGTGTGAGAACGGAGATTAGTGTCCGTCGGGGGGTCACCCACCGCACACATCTCCTACGCCGTTTGATCTCCATGTGACGATGACCTTCGGATCACGCGTAGCTCTGATCGGCCCTCCTCAGCCTCGCAGTGAATTACTTCGTTTTTCCGTCATGGTTAATGGATATCAGTGGTGTTACACGAGAACTGCGGATGTATTGCGTATCTGCCAAAAAAAAAAAAAAAAAAAAAAAAGATACGTCCGAGTCAAAACTCTAATTGTGCACACATGTGTGAGGTGACCCCTTATTCTGAACGACCCGTAATTAATGGGGGGTTTGGTGTATGCAGCTTCATGCAGGAGGCGGAGAAGAGCTGCAGATGCAGGTGCATATGCATAGCTAGCTACACAGAATACTAGATTACGACTAATTAACTTCTAGAGACCCTTCTCGAACGTTTGCCGCGACCAGATTTGGTCGTCCGACGTGTACCCGGTCAGCGGGAGATCGAACGGTAATCTTAAAGGCTCGTCCTCGGCGTTTGAGCTAGTGTCGGCCTTGTAACAGGGACTGAAACCTTCTTTGGACTCTGGGTACATGAACACACCGGCTTCCCAGGATTTGATCCATTGGTTCTTGTCCTTCTTTGCCACGATCCCCCACGCTGGAGTCGAGAGGTTTGCCGAAGTGAGCAGAACCCACGAAACTCGCTCTCCGCCTTTACACGTTCTCATATACGTTTTAATGTGAGGCGCGGCTTTGTCGCGACCGGCCTTGACTGCCTTCCAGCGACAGAGCATTGGCTCAATCTGCGGCAGCAACTTGTGCTGCCTTTCGGCGTTAAAGTGGATGCTGCCGCCGGAGGAGTATCCGTAGTACGACCGCTCAATGTCCAACGTTGTCGGGAAGATGATTCTGACTTTTGGTGGGGACAATGCTGACGGACTATTTTTGTTGTCGTCTCCGCGAATCTCTTCCCCTCTCAACGCCTTGACAATTATGGGCTCGAAATATGTACTGAGCGCGTTCATTGTGCCAATTGACGACATTTGGATGATGATTTCCCCGTCCTCATGCTTGCGGCCTTCATCAACCTCAGCGACCAGCTTCTGCAGCTTCACAACCCCCCACTGGGAATATTCCGCACTGGTCCGGTGGTAGTATCCCGGAACCGACGCAAGGAAAACGGCATTGCGAATTGGTCTGAAATCCACACGGGATGTTAGAAACTCCGCCAACGACGTCAATCGAGATCGTTTATATGCGCGCAGATACTGTGTAAAATCAGTTTTAAACCGATTCTCACCGCCACCGTCTCCAATGGGCAACTGCGGCGACATGAAAAGGCCCTGGGTCATGTTTGCCCAATCAAACGGAATCAGGTTGGCCGTGTGCACGGTTATTTGGACGTGTTCCGGAAATACCAGCACCATCATCTTGGAGTGGTGCGTCCCATACTGCCTGACATGAATTGGATCCAGCGTGATATTTTCGCCGCCAAACCCGCGGCTCTTAGCCTCCTCCAGATCCTGTTTGACGGTTTCCTCCACCTTCTTGTCAAACACAAAATGCGCCTTGACCTTGTTTCGCACTTTTGGATGCAGGCACTCCATTGCAAACGAGACGTCAGTCAAGTAGCTGAATTGGTACATTTCCACCAAGTCCTCATGCCGCAAAAGATCAGTCAGACAGACCGTATCAACATTGTCGTTAGACTCGGGCACCATGGTCAGCCTCAGCGGAGATCTCTTTCTACTCCTCTTTTCCTCCTTTTCCTCATCCTTTGTCTCCTTGCCTCTGTCAATCTTGCGCCTCTTCACCTCAGTAACTTCGTCGTCCGAGCTGGCGGCCATGTTTGCGGCAATGTGGTGATGGTGAGAACGTCAAAAGCCGCAACCTCCGCCGCAGTCCTTTATCATCATCACAACATCATGACCGCCAACACAAATCAACAAAGCATTCTGACAAAGCTCTACCAGTCCTCCGAGACGCCGCTCCCAGCGGCCGTGGCATCGGGCTCGTGTAAGTGTGTCTCCTCTCTACACTCGCTCTGTCGAGTCTAACGCACTCTAGTGTTCGCGTCGTACCCATTGGCCGCGAAGAACCATCTTTTCAGACCAGCTCGGGGCTCGATCCTGGGCTTTGGCACCGCCTTTGCTCTCGGCGGGTTTATAATCTACGATGGCGACCTGACCAATGGTGCCGGGTTCACGTCGGCGTGGAGCATACTGTATCTGATGGTCAATGGCCGTCCCGCGCTCAAGTCACTGAGACCGTGGCCAATGGCCGTATCCGGGCTGGTGGGACTCAATGCGCTAAATTACGGCCGCAAGTTCTTCTTCCCCACGGCCGCGCCCTATTAACCTGGTTTTGAGTGTAGAGTAATTCATGTATTATCCATTCTCCAGACATACACCAACCCCGCTTGCATATGTCATACTTATTAATACGCGTGCATGATTATGGACGGACCCATATTCGTTTCGGATTTCCGCTTCGTAGGAGCATTGGGGTGGATGTGTGTCCTTCACGCGACCTTCCTAAAAGCACACATATCTCCGCGAAGCGGAGCTACCCTTTTTTGCTTCTTTTTCGCAGAAAAAAAAAAAAAGAAGTCGCCGGCGGCCTAAAACCCTCTGGAAGAATAGTATTCCCTGCGGGCGGCCTTCTTTTCCAGAAAAGAAGCAAAAGCACTGGCACACAGATCTCCGCGAAGCGGAGCTACCTTTTTTTGCTTCTTTTTCGGAGAAAAAAAGAAGCCGCCGGACGGCCGGAGGCACCACATCCATAGGATCGCAGAGGATGCAATTGTCTTGCGGAAACGAAGCAAAAGTACTCGTACACATCCTCCGCGAAGCGAAGCTAGCCACTCCTTTTGCTTCGTTTCAGAACCGGAATGAAGCTGCCGGAGCCTCTTAAGCTGCCTACCGGAGGTGGGGCTTGATTCAGTGGGAAACCCGACCCGGCCACTGCGCCGAACTTGTGCCGAGGTTCTTATCTTGATCCGTCCTATATAGAGAGGGGAGGAGGGCAATTTTTTTTTTTTTTTATCCGAAATTTTCATTTCCCCCCTCTGTTCAGCCAAAAATGACCGTGACCATGTCCGACCCTATGAAGACTTTAGAGCAGCATCCCTATGTGCAGGCGCTGTTGGATAGCAAAAAGTACGAGATCAGCTACCCGTACCATGATGTGGACGAGGAACGCAAGGAGTATTCCTTGACTCCAGGCATCTTGATTGAGGAGGGCCGAATCAGCCACTCGCCTATGACACTGACGTTGAAGCGGGAGCTGATCGATCAATCGGGGGAGTGTGAAATGTTTGTGTTTTACCACCTTGGTCCGAGAATCTGCGGACACAAGAACATCATCCACGGTGGTCTCCTGGCCACGCTGCTGGACGAGAGTTTGTGTAGATGCGGATTCCAGGTTCTGCCAAATCGGGTTGGCGTTACTGCCTCACTGAATATTCAATATTGCAGTCCGACTCCGGCGGATTCGTTTATCGTACTCAAGGCCAAGACCACCAAGATAGACGGCCGGAAGGTGTGGGTTGAAGGTTCCACTAACGTCCTTCCAGAGGCATCGCAATACAATGCAGAGAACGAATTGGTCGCAGGCACCAAGGCGGAGTTGCTTGCTATCCAGCCCAAATGGGCGGACAAGCTGAGCGAACGAGGAGAGCCAACACCCCAAGCTCAACAAGAAGCAACTAATTAACCAGCATCATCGTCAGAAACGAAAACTTTATTATAGACATCTCCTGCGGGGAGTAAAAATTTGCATGTATTATTATATAACGGTACTAAATAAAGAGCGCCAGTGTTTTTCTGGTGGAAAATTATGAATCACCCTCATCAATATTTTGGTAATAATCCTTGGATTGGCCAAACTTTCGACGAGTGGCCGGATCGTCTGGCGGCGGAGGTGCTGATTCATACGACAAATTGGATGGACCTTGTGACATGACCGCATCGTAGGAGGGCAAACCTTCCGAATCGGCCTGCATCGCTTCATCGTGTTTGGCGGCCGGTGGGATCTCCTGCTGGGCGTATTGTTGTTCTTGTTCAAGCTTGGATCGTTGCGCCTGTGGATTGATGCCGGACCGAATGACAGGATCCAGAAGTAACGAAACGTATTCATAGTCTCTAGTGTTGTCTGCTCTAAATCCAGCCGAAATCTCCATCGAATAGGACCGACGAATGTTGCATGTTTCAAACGATGGCGGCACATAGTCTGGAATCCGGACTAATTGCATCAACTTTGGATCCATTGGAACTTGCCAGGACTGCTGTCCGCCAGAACCTGACTTGGATGGTTGGGCGTTTTGTAGCGGGATAGCAATTACCGCTGTTTTATCTGTGTCCAAAGAGAGTTGCAGGTTGTTTTGTTTATGGCTGTCTTGGGCTCGGACTTGAGTATTGGCATACAGCGTAACTGCAAAATTGCTCATGTACAAGGTTGAAAATTCCAATTGATCGGGCGGAGTTCTAAACACCACATAGAGCTCCACAGGAAGCGGAGCCATTGGTGTGAAGCCCACAGCTTGCGGGAAGCGGGCCTCAAGATGGAAGTTGGCAACCTTGCCCCGAGAGAATGTATTGGTATGCTGCACGCCCATGGCTTTTGAAATATTGTTCCAGAACCCGCTCTTCTTGGGCTTTGGTGGCTCCGGCGCTGGCTGGGCCGAACCGGGCAGACTGATGCCGAGTTCTCTGCGAACAAAGGCTATACGCGAGTGTTGTTGCGGATCAACATTAGGGTCGATTGGTAGGAAGATGAACGGCTCAATCTCCCGGGCATTCATCTTGAACATGGACGCCCTGTTGACAGTGACCTTGAAAAAGTACTTGACGGATGCCAGATCGCCCAACCCGGAAAAGGACGGTGGCAGTACGTAATCGCCATGGGACGTGGCTGCGCGAGCATAATCAATGCCACCGCTGTTGACCACCAATTGATGGCTCGCGAGGAACTTTGAGGCCGGATTCGAGTTCTCGGCGTGGTCAGCACGGACGCCCTTGCCGCATTCAGTCTTGAGCGGGATCTTGAAATCAAAGTCATACGTGTATGAGCCCATTGGCAGCGTGTATTGTTTGGACGTCGAGGTTTCCTTGATTTCCTTCGGAGGGAACACCGAAACCGTGTGGTAGAGCACCTTGTGGATTTCAATTGCGTCATGCTTCGACTCCCGGCGCCGTCGCTGCTCCTCTTCGCTGAGGACCTTGGGTACAACCGTCTTTGCAATCCCTTCCATCTTGACAGTGATGTTCTTGATGCTTGTTTCCTGTGCTAGCTGAAGGTGCACTTTCCCCTTGACCACATCGTTGTTGGTCAGGGTGCCCTTGTTCGCTACTGTGGCTGACGTTAGCAGATGCGACTAGCGCACGGTCCGAGTGGTGTACTTACGTTCCAACTTGACCTGGCACGAGGAGACCATGATGATAGATGCTAGTGGTGGCTGATAATGTCGCAAGTAGCGTACAAGACTAGGGATAAGGGCCCATCGGACCTCCGGTTCACTGCCCAGCGTCAGCCACTTGAGCCGCCCCCAAGGCGGCGCTTTGAGTGGAGACTGCTGTATATGTACATGTATATGGCGCAAACGGGGATGTGTTATTTGTTAGTGCTCGTTCCCTCTTGGAAAAAAGCTAAAAGCACAGAATTGGCCTCATGGAGCTAGTTTTTCGTTCCTTTTCAGAGTAAAAAGAAGTCGCCGTAATAGCACCACAACGACATTAACCCTCTTGGAACGTACCCTGCGGGTCGTCTTCTTTTCTGCAAAAGCACCAGCTCAGTTTGCTTTTTGGCTTCTTTACCGGAGTTTACACACCCATTAGGAACACTGGGATGCAATTGCCCTGCAAGCGGCCTTCTTTTCTAGAAAAGAAGCAAAAGCACTGGTCGACACAAACCCCCACGAAGCTGGTGTGTAATATGCTTCGGTTCAGAGAAAAAAAGAAGGCCTCAAGGCAAGAAAACCGTCAATCTCTAGGTCCATTGAGATATTGTCCTATGAACGGCATTCTTTTCCAGTAAAGAAGCAAAAGCCAGGTCCACACTACCCTCCGCGAAGCAGGTGTCCGGAAAAAAGCGGTTGAAGGCAACTATACTACTCCAAATTTGATAGCGACTGTATGACCCTGTGGTGTTCGTTTTCTAGAAAAGAAGCAAAAGTACTGGTTTACTCTCGTCCTCCGCGCAGCGGAGCCACCTTTTTTTGCTTCTTTTCGGAGAAAAAAGAAGCCGCCAAAGGCACTATAGAGCAATTATGCCATGCCGGCGATCCTCTTTAATGAAGCAAAAGCGCTGGCTTGTTCACGCCCTTCTCGACGCCGCTGGAATCACACCAGCCCTAGATCTACGAGGCATAAACGTCCTGCGAATAGCCGTCTCCGGAGACAGCTATCAACCTCCTGAGCCGGCGTACGCGGTGTCATCCCCGTGCCTAGCCCAAGCGCAGGTTCACGCTGTCCTCCGCGAAGCGGAGCTATCTTTTCTTCGGAGGCACCCACTAAACCCCTGATCCTCTGGGGGCTGCAGTCATTCTTCGGGTTGCTATCTTTTCCAGAAAAGAAATAAAAGCAAAGGCTCTCGACTGAGCCATCAGAACCTTATACAATAAGTTATATACCACAGTAAATGGCTGATAAAATTTGAACAACCCTAGAAAGGTACCAATGAAAGGCTATCCAGCTCGTACGTATATCAGGGGCGCCGGACTGCGAGAAGCTATCTGCGTTCGGAGACCTCCACATTATCCACCCCTGGCGGTCGCTACCCCTGAGAGCCGGGGTCCGCATAACGCCCCAGGGGATTGAAACATTTCTCCGTGGTAGTTCATCTCCGAGGTCCAGGAAAGCGTCTAGAATGAACATAAACCGAGGCGAATCCATCGCCACCATCCACCCATCGGAGATGTGTGCGCTCTGCGGAACTCCTCTCCGTAGTAACACACCAATACATCTACATACAGCGACATATCTAGCCGCGCCGAGCCCGTCCGTGAAGCGCACCTCCAAAGGGCTGTGCTTCGGAGCTCGAGCACTAGCTAGCGTTAGCGGCCGCACCACGCCGATGATTTTCGGGACACCCTAGCCACCAGCTAGTGCACCAAAGAAACGAACTACACGGAAGCCACCGACGCCCAACTGGCCCACCGTCCCTTAGCTATTAATTATATTATTACATGAGTCAAATGGGCGGTGGTGATCTCTGTGGGTTGCCTCATCGAGACGAGCACATATAAAAACACCGGGTTCTGCAATATACGCGGGGTCCCGCGAACAATGGGGTAGTTTTTGGCATATGCATGTATTACATGCAAATGTATCACTCAGAGACCTGCCAAACGCCGGAGGTGCAGTACGCGTTGTGTGGTAGCAGGACGAGTCTCGTTCCCCGCCATCACAAACTTCCCATCATTGGATGCTACTTGCCCATATATCAGAAACTTAAAAATCCCGTGTGCTCTTTTATATTAAATATTACTTGGTACCTGCAGGAAGGTACTCATATTTACACGCGCCATGACGCGAGTGTACTGAAAATTACTTGACTGATCGGCCCCCGAATGACGTCAGGTTTATGTCATATGAGAGACAACACACAGCTCTGGCCAGTTATATAGACGGAGTTGTTTTTTTTTCCTCTTCCTTTTCTTCCCCGACTGTTTTTCCTTTTAAGCGACTATTCGCCTTCCCGCGTCAATCAGATTTAGTGCTAGCTGATTTTTTATTTTTTTATCGTGACACTTTTTTTGGCCGTACGACTGTTAGCTGCAATCTTTTTGCTTTCTTCTCCGAGCGCGCTTCCATTACCAACCAGAAAATAAATAAAAAAATACCACCGTTTTCCGAAACAGGAGAGAACTAGAAAGAGTAGGGAAAAAAAAAAAAAAAAATCAAAGAGTATAGACACTTTCTTTTTTTCCTTTCAATGCGCTCACCATCACCGTCTATGATCCATCAGCCATTCCCAATTTCCCAGATAACATCCTCCACTATAGTTTTGGGCTCATACTCGGACAGCGATTTGGAATCAATCCCAACCACCACACACACAAAGTTTGAATTTTTTGATAGCTCTTCCTCCCCAACCAAAACCACAAAACCCCCTATGCAACACGACGAGGACCAACACGCACCAGCGCCAGCACCACCACCACAACAACAAGAGCAACAGCAGACAAACGACAATCCCGTGCCCTACAACAACATGACTACACAGGACCCTCCGGAACGGTGCACGTCGCCGCGAAGGGACAACACCGCTATCGAGCGGATCGGCCGCGAAAAGATCCATGTGTTGCGCAAGGAAGCACAGCTAATGCAGGACTCGCTCTCGGACATTTTGGACCGCATCGTCAAGGTCAAGGAGGACTATGATCGTCTCAGCAGCGAGAACAAGTTTCTTCAGGATTACATTGGCAACTTGATGGCTACGTCCAATATTCTCAACAAATCGTCACACTGATAGTGACGACCCCTGTGACGTGTGTAATGATAATGACCTTTAATGACCTAGATTATATTGTAGATTAACAAGCTGTTTTTGCTGCTCATCGTGGTGATCGGTCGCGGCTATGACGATGGCTGTCTCGATATCTGTCGTGCTCTCGTTGACGATATCGTCGATCGTCGTGGTCTCGTCTATTGTCCCTATCGTCGTATTTTCTTCGTCTGTGATCATCTCGGTCATGGCGTCGTCTGTCATCTCGATACCGGTCTCGACGCTCTCTATCGTCTCGGGCGCGATCTCGGTCCCTATCTCTGCGCTCCGTATTGCCTCTCTCTCTACGGTCCCTGTCTCGACGTTCCCTACGGTCTATATTTCGACGCGCTCTATCGACTCCGCCACGAGGCAGGCTCAGCTGCCTCTGCTGCATTCTGGCAACACTCTGTGAAAAGTCAACATGAATTCGGTTGTCATCAATCAGAACCCCTTCCATCTTGAAATACGCCCGTTCACAATCCTCCTTCTTTTCGTACTCAATAAATGCATACTGTAGAGAGTCGCCCGTGGCTCTATCGCGGATAATCTCACACGACACAATCTTGCCAAACCGCGAAAAGATGAGCTCCAAATCTTCGTCCTGGGTTATTGGGTTCAGCTTGCAGACGAATAAAACATTCTCCTCCGGTCGGGCCTGCGCAAACGGTAAATCTCCGATAATCTCCAACGTCAATGCCTGGGATCTGGCCTGCTGTTCCATCTGCCGTTGCTCCACAACTTCCGGGTCCTCATCATCTTGGCCAACCTCCTCTCCTTCGCCAATGCGCACAGTGGATAGCTGTTGATCCGTCGGATCGGGGCTCTCAGCAGGCTCAATCAGCCCAGAGGGATCCTCAAACGGATCCTCAAGAATATGCGTATGCTTGATTCGAATATCCTGCAATGGTCTTCCAGACTCGTCACAGTATGCCTGATTAATCTTCTCCAGAGTGTCAAAACCTTCGACCACTTGACCAAACGCCGCCAATTTGTCATCAAGAGATTCTTCAAGCCCGTCCTTGAGCGTTATCACAAATTGAGAGGTGGAAAATTGGTTTCCTTCTTCATCGGCAACCGTGCTCATCGACACCACCCCTTTAACGGAGTTTTTGTGTCTTCGGACAAACTCAGGCTTGAACACCCTCGCCTTATCATCCCCGACGAACCCCCAAATGCTGCATCCACCGTCTCCCTTGGGGTAGTTTGGATCTCCCGACTGGCAAGTGAAATCCCGCTCGATGTTGTAGAATGGTGAAAAATTATAGTATTTGACCTTGCACAGCTTCAGGAAATTAGTACAGCTTTTCGGGCAGTCATCTGTCAGCAGGTCAATTACCAAATCCCCAACAGACGTTTCAACCAATACGCTCATTTCTGTGTCGCCTCCAGTATTCCGCAGGTGTGATCTATTTTTGTGTGTGAAACGCGGTGATAGATCGGTCCCACCCAGCGCCACAACCTGCGAACTATTGGGCTTACCAGGCTATTAGCATAAACGTCTATAGATGATTACTAATATAGATGCTGTCTTTTTAACCAGAAAGAACCAAAGGCGGCACATACTCTCCGCGAAGCGGAGCTACCTTTTTTGCTTCTTTTCGGAGAAAAAAGAAGCCGCCGGAGGCACCACTCCCCTAGGTCCACCGGGAGGCGTATGCTCTGCGGGCAGCCTTCTTTTCTGGAAAAGAAGCAAAAGCATTGACACAAATTGTCGTCAGCGGAGGAGTGCCATTTTCTGCTTCATTTTGGGGAAAGGGCAGCCGGATACAGCATCTTAGAGCCGGTCGCGCTAGTCCTTAGGGCGACCTCCCTTTCTAGAAAAGAAGCAAATGCATTTCAGACTTGAACAGACCACGATTGAAATTGATTTGTCGCTTCAGCACTTCACACTTATAGCAAACCGTTGACATTTCCAACAAAGTTTACAGCAGAGTTGATTAAACTTTTTGACGCCACAAACATCATGGCTGACGGTTAACGTGCAGTTAATACCATTTTGCCTTGCTTATTTTTACACTCTACACCCAAATTGCTCCTTCCACGCCATGTCGCGAAATAGGATTTCACAGATTGATACGAATAAATCCTATCATCAGAACATCAGGAACATTTCACCATCGTCCCGGCAATCGCCAAAAAATCGATACAAAAAGTATCCAAAGATTGCCACTCCTGACTCTGACGATGACGTGCGGTTTGAGAACCGCCCGCCCGCGCCTCAAGAGACATTTGGACGACGCACGTATAACGGTAAGCGACCATTCTTTACCGAATTGTTGAATTCCCCAGAGCTCTCCAACGGAATACAATTGGATGAAAATCACAACCCACAGGAAACCTTCAAAGAAAGCCAGCTTCCAATTGAAAGGGACGAGCATTCTGAACCGGGCCCTGGGATGGATAAAATCCGCTACAGTTTTTATGACGACAGCGAGTCCTATGATTCTGTCGACACTGCATCTGGAAGCGACTTTTTAGTAACACAAACTCAGCAGTTGCAATCAAACTACCAGCGTGCTCATCAACAACATGGCCATGGAAATCTCCCTGCAATTGACCTCTCAAGATTAGGCCCTCCGTATCACAAATTGAAGTTCGGCCCATTTTACGAAGATAATTTGAAGGAACGCGAGATTGAATCCCCACTTGAAAACATTTCCCAAGAAGAGCTAGATTCGTATCAGGAAAACGCGACAAACACGTTCAAAAAAAGATCATGGTTTCGCAGGTCTCCTCCGCTGCAAATTCCCGTAGATAATGACGGCACTGTTGGAAAACTCAAAAGGAAACGGTCCATACGCGGGAAGGGTAAACCGACGTCACCGGCAGTGTTTGACTCTGATTTTTATTCAATCCCCGTCGAGCCATACCCTAATGCAACAGCTGCATCCATATCTACCGCTTCAAATCCGCCGTATTCAATGAGCTCCCCACAAACGTTCGACACCAATAGTACCAAAAGACAACAAAAGCAAAGGAAACGAGACCTCTTTGTCAAGTTGTTCAAGTCGTAACAAAATAGTACGCTCCATTTTGCTAGAAATTAAATATAGTATCATGCAACCAATTCCTCCAAAAACAGTCGTTCATCGTATCGTTCCCGGAAAATCTCACCAGGGAACCGCGACCGGTCATCATGGACCATGCACCATTCTATTGATGTGAGGTATAAACTGGCACCTGCCCAACATCCTAAAGTTTTTATACCACGTGTCTTTGGGTCCAGTTGCCGTATTCTTTCCACAATCGCCTGTTTCAGGCCCTTAATGCTACTGTAAATTCCAGTGAAGATGATATTTTTCAAAACTTCACCTCTTGTCTCCACGTTCAGTTGTTTGACCACCGTCTCAACCAGATGGATCACATTTAACTCCTCATCGTCTTCATGCTCGTCAGACGGTTTTGCAAAAAAGACCTCGTCCACCGCACGCTTGATCAACGGATCACTGTGATAATGACCGTCGCGTAGCCGTTGATCAACGTTTGAAAAATCAGCATCATCTTCACTTACTGTTTCGGACAATTTGGCATGTAATGCCTTGCCTCCTCTGATACTGCACCGTATTTGAGGTATCATCTCACGAACATCATATACCGGAATAACTGTCAGTTCTTCCCACCCAAAGTCAACCACCAGTCCACAACGGGTCCCAGAAGATAAGACACTCAGAGGTGGAGATGGTTGGAAAACAACAGAATTAGCATTGAATCGTTGGAAAAGAATCCTCGAGATAAATTGCTTCAATGGAATGGAACACTGGCTTGGCGGAACAATAATAATCCGTTGGTGTTTCGCATCCACTAACAGCTCGTGATTGAAAATGTGCCGTAGTAGATTTTCCAGTTGACAAGAACTTGTACTC
Organism: Blastobotrys chiropterorum; assembly: GCA_030570055.1. Classification (NCBI taxonomy): domain Eukaryota; kingdom Fungi; phylum Ascomycota; class Dipodascomycetes; order Dipodascales; family Trichomonascaceae; genus Blastobotrys; species Blastobotrys chiropterorum. The sequence goes on from JAJLUK010000030.1 coordinate 74,390, forward strand.
AGCAATTTTCCGCCACGTTCCCAAAGGCAGTTTGCTCCTCCGGGGTTTATTCGTGGGTCATTAATTTCAAGATGGCACAGCTCTCGTATATTTCCAGAAAATCCTGCTTTAATGTAACGATTCTGAATCTCAATGATTACCAAGTTGTCCAACTTCAACGCTGTATCTGCCGAGGATAGAGATAATCCAGTGAATTGGACCGGCAAACGCGAACTCAATCGTGTTGGGGACCGTCTGGATGGTGATGTACGCCCTGATTCACGTCGTCTCGAAGAGGACGGTGGTGCGAGATTCGGCGTGTGCCGCCCACTCGTCAGATGCGCATTATGACCCCGGGAACTTGTGCTTCGTTTCGGGGTCCTTGGCGGCTCTCGAGTAGGAGAGCTCATACTGGATGCAAATTAATGGACTAAACGTGGAATTTGACTGGGTGCCGGTGGTAACTGATCGCGATGAATTTGAGGTTGAAAATCGAGCCCTAACCCCAGCCGTACAAGAAATTGCAAACCACCAGGGGTAGGGGTATTCGGGGCGTTGCTGTCGTGATGTCTCCCATTTTACAGAAAGAAGAGAATAAGCTAGTTCTATGTGGAGGCAATAACGCATTTCTTCATTTTCTGGAAAAAAGGACGCAGTTGTAGCCAGCCGGTCGACCACTTCGGTGAGCTATTCATTAGCTTAGTATATTTACAGTTTCAATAATTTACTTGTATTACTCTCGCCCTAACGGTTGGAGGCCTGATTCATCAATTGAGCTTTCACCCAGTCCAAATTGTTGACCAGGTTCAATCCGAAGGACCGCAATTGAACCAGGGCTTCTGAATCGGTGGAGTACAGCTTGTGCAATTTGTCCACAACCCCAAGCTTTGCATGATTGCTGAAATATGAGTCAGCCCAATATGGCTCTAACGCCAAAAGACTTCCAATATCTAGGCCCCTCTCTGTCGCGACTTCTAGAGCGTTCACCAAATTGGCAACGTCGCTTTGTCCCATATTCATACCCTGGCCGGCTAACGGATGGGTGGTATGTGCAGCATCGCCAACAAGCGCAACCCGTTCAGCAACATACGTGTCAGCATGCGACATTTTCAGTGGGAACGGAGCTCTAGAGTTTTCCTGGACATCAACCACCCGCAACGGCATTGTGTTATCCTCATCTTCAATTGGAGTATTTTCAAGTCTCCATTCGACCTCCTCCGCCACATTCTCCTTGAGTTCATGTAGATAATCTAATTCCGTTGATGACAGACGGAACCCAGCGTTGACCATGGCGCAGAAGTCTTCTGGCGCCAAAGACTTTAAGTGTTGGGCTCTTTCTGGAGTTGTTGACCACACCAAACTGGCATATCCATTCGGCAATGGAAGCATTGCTATTGGCCCAGTGACCAGAAATCTTTGCCAAGCAACAGACCTGAAATCTTCCCATTCTAACTGGATAGTGGCCACAAGACCATTTCTGTTGTAGCTCCATCCACGGCTTTCAATGCCAGAAAACTTGCGCACTGGCGAATTTGCTCCATCAGCCCCGACCAGGAGTCTGGCCGCGAGGTTTTGTCCATTATCAAGTTCAACAATGGGCCATGAGCTTGGAATGTGAGGATCCGTGCTCTCCTTGCGGCTGATATTTTGAACTCGAGTTGATTCATATAACGACACTCCCGAAACTTGTTCGTTTAACTCATCTAAACGGGAGAGGAGGGACTGTTGAAGGTTAAAGTTCTCGACCATGAAGGCAATTTCGGAGTTCTGGCCCAAAATATAGGGATCAAATTCAATCTTTGCATCAGAACATCCGTCCCAAACAGTCATTTGATCATAATCCTTCACTCTGTCGACGGAAATGTGATCCCACGCTCCAATATTCGACAAGAACCTCTGGCTTTTTGGAGTTAGGCTGCTGACGCGGTTTTCAAATTTATCGTCCGGCAGAGACCAATTGCGAATTTTGGTTAAACTCCCACCTTCCACAAGAGCCACTTTTAACGAATTGGTGATGGGAGAATTTTTCAATGCTGTAGCCAGTGTCAATCCAGCCGGTCCTCCTCCAATAATGACAACATCATTTGCGGTGGTGGTGGAAGCGTTTTTCACCGCCTCTGTCGCTTCATTGCAACTAACCCGGGTAGAATGAATCAATCTCCGGAACACGCTAGGCCTACTAACTCTAGTAACCGAGAGCTTCATATTTTTAAATTTTTTCGTTTTACTTGTCTTGGGCCGTGGTGTGACCGTCTCCTCGGTTGGAGGACCAACAGAGCGTTTTGCCGGTATCCCGATAAAGAAGCGGATCTGAGCGGTCGGAGGCCATCTATTCGAACGAACATAACTCGCAGAGACGGAGCATGCACGCAATGGGAAAGGAAGATTATTTACCTGGTAAGGAGGGTTATCTCTGTGTGGCGAGTGACTAGTTGTATGCTAACTGTCTAATCCTTCTAGCTATGAACGAGGTTTCAGTGTGAGTAGTGGCGACAGTTGCTGTGAGCCAGCAAAAGATGCTAACCCAGACACAAAGTCCTCTTTCTGATGCTGAATTACAAGTTCTGCGAGACCAGTATCTTCAAGAGGGAGAATATGTCTCGTTACAAGTTCGGTTTAATTATGCATGGGGCTTGATCAAGTCCAAGAAGGTGTCAGATCAGCAAGAAGGTGTGAAGCTACTGACTCAAGTATTTAAAGACGCACCACAGCGAAGACGAGAATGTCTCTACTATTTATCAATTGGCAGCTTCAAGTTGGGAGACTATACCAATGCCCGGAAGTATTGCGATATTCTGTTGGAGTATGAGCCGGACAATCGACAAGTTACTCAATTGAGACAAGCTATTGAGGACAAATTGAACAAAGGTAAGTAGGAAGTTTGACATTTCCGGACATATGAGCTAATTTGTGTTATTCTGTAGAGGGTTTGATGGGCATGGCTATTGTTGGTGGTGCGCTAGCTGTTGGCTTTGCCCTGGTTGGATCTTTGGTGAGGCACCGAAGATAGAGCTCGTTAGATACACTCGATGTAGTATATATTTTTATCATATCAAACATTATTACTTTCGCACCGGGTTTTGGGCCACAGGAGTTGTTAACCGAGAACAATGAGTTTCGACGGTTCGGATAATAAACCAACGGATAAAAAATGTTCAATTGATGGTCAGATGTAAAATTTCAACGGACACATTCATTATACAAAGTACTTTTACATGCATATGGTGATTGGTAAGTCTGCCAATCTCGCTACAAACGTGGAGTAGAGCCGTTTTAAATTTTGGTGTTCTGGGAGAAGTGGGACCTCCATTTTTCAATGCCCACGCCAGATGACATCGCACGGATTGTAATCTCAAAGTATGAAAGCTTACCAGGGAAGGGGAAGCCTCATGTACGATCCAACGGAAAAAAGGAATGGACTATTCTGGCTGGAATTGTGGTGATTTCAGATGATGGGGAGTGTGAGTGCGTGGGCATTGGAACTGGCATGAAAGCCATCCCCAACAGTCAACTAGATAGAGCAGAGGGGAAAGTGCTTCATGACATGCACGCGGAGACCCTTGCAATTCGGGCGTTCAACAGATTTTTGATTGCTGAATGCCAGATGCTCCAATGGGGAGGTACAAGTCGCTACGTCATGAGAGAAGATGAAATGAGTGATCATTCCTTCAAGTTCAATCCCACGATGACAATTGCAATGTATGTCTCTGAACCACCATGTGGTGACGCGAGCATGGCACAGCTTTCGGAAGGCATAACCGATAGCTGGACTGACCCAGTTATGGAAATCGGGACTGGCGGCGGTACGGTCAGAGGACGAGATCACGTTTTCCATGTTGGGCTAGTTCGAACAAAACCTGGAAGACGAGATTCTCCAATAACATATTCCAAGTCATGTTCGGACAAGCTAACTTTGAGGCAATGTACATCACTATTACTAGGACCAGTGGCTAAGCGGCTCATCAATCCTTCCGGAGTCTACTTAACAAGCATTGTGATATACAATCGGAATCTCACAGACACGCATCGAGCGTTTTCGGACAGAATCAAGTTTGCAACGGCACTCCGCAGTGGAGCATATTCGTGTCACTTTTTCTCCGTCCATAACAGCGACAGAGAGTTTGACGACGGCAAGGTCGAGGGGGCCTTACCATGTCCACACTCAATTGTTTACGCGGCCAATGTTGGCGACGAGGCCGTGTTAGGGGGTGTGAAGATGGGCGCAAAGGCGTTCAGCGGTAGAGGCGAGAGTATGGTCTGTCGGAATCAAATTTGGAGGGCAGTAGCTCGAATGACGGGTGAAGCACCCACAGCGAGTTATGTCGAATCAAAACACTGTGAGGCCAGGCAGGCAATGAAGCAGAGGCTTTATCAAGGGCTCTGTCGTAACGGAGATTGGGTCCCCACCAAAACAGATGACTTTAAGTTAAACTAAGAACCGTCTGGGGTAATTCTCCAGGGAAAAGAAGCCCTCCGGTGGAGCGCGTGTATGCCCTGCGGACGGCCTTCCTTTCTAGAAAAGAAGCAAAAGCACTGGTGCACAAAACTTCCGCGAAGCGGAGCAACCTTTTTTGCTTCTTTTCGGAGAAAAAAGAAGCCACGGGGGGCAACCTCCTCTCATCTGATCCACAGGGATACTTGTGTACGCGCTAGGCGTAGCTCCAAATAACGTTAATATGTTGCAGTGTTTAACATCAGCGTGAGAGGTGTTGTTGTCGAAGCGATAGCAGTCATCAACCATCTTGACTTTGGTACGCCGGTTTTAATGCCAAATTACTTATCACTGCGCACCTGAGATTGATGACCGCCGACACTACTATAACCGGAAATTTGGTCCTGCCACATTGTCTTCTCAAGAAGATTGAGTATCCCTCGCCTCGCAGAGCTACCTTTTTTGCTTCTTTTCGGAGAAAAAAGAAGCCGCCGGAGGCAACCCACCCCCCTAGTATCTAGAACCCTTCTGGAGCGTATATACCCTGGGAAGTTGCCAAGGGCAGTTGGCCCTTTCCCTCAAGGCAAAAGCTCAAGCTTAAACCTTCACCTTCGAATTCGAATTCGAGGGTAGTCGACTCCCAGCCGCACGTGGAGTGGCTGCGCCCGACCGAACCGAGATTTAGGGACGTTTGGGAGGAGATTAACCTGAAGATCACACACCACTAACTACGACTAGATACTACAACAATGGGAGCTGTACTGTCACTACCGTTTGCAGTCACTCCAGCCATCACGATGGCCGGGTCGTGGATAGCATCATGCTGCGGGGCGGCCGCGTTCTCTGCGGTATGCTCCGTGTGCGGCAAGTGCTCGTCCAGCATCGCCACTAGAATCGGCTACGCCGTTCTGTTCCTGGTGAACTGTATCCTGTCTTGGATCATGCTGACGGACTGGGCGATTAGGAAGCTGGAGCACCTGACGCTGGACTACATGCAGATCAAGTGCCATGGCGAGGAGTGTTATGGGTTTGTTGCGGTTCACCGGATCAACTTTGCATTAGGACTGTTCCACTTGATCCTGGCGGTGCTGTTGATTGGCGTTCACTCAACCAAGAACCCGCGAGCGGGGATCCAAAATGGATATTGGGGGTTCAAGGTGTTTTCATGGCTCGCGCTCATGGTGGTCACGTTTTTCATCCCGGACGCCTTTTTCGTTGTGTGGGGGAATTACTTTGCAATGGCCGGGTCATTTGTGTTCGTTCTCATTGGGCTTGTGCTGCTGATTGATTTTGCGCATTCGTGGGCCGAAACGTGTTTGGAGCATGTGGAGGAGAGTGATTCGAACATTTGGCGGATCATTTTGGTCGGGTCGACGTTTGGAATGTACATTGGCGCGATTGTGTTGACGATTATTATGTACATCTTCTTTGCCGCGTCCGGATGCTCCATGAACCAGGCTGCGATTACTATCAACCTGATTATGGCAATTGCCGTCTCTGTGCTTTCTGTGAACCCGAAGGTTCAGGAACACAATCCTCAGGCCGGGCTGGCCCAATCGGCCATGGTCGCGGTGTATTGCACCTATTTGATCATGTCTGCGGTTGCGGCAGAGCCAGATGACAAGAGCTGTAACCCGCTGGTGCGTTCACGAGGCACTCGAACAGCGAGTATTGTGCTTGGTGCGATTTTCACATTTGTGGCTATTACCTATACCACGACCCGTGCCGCTCACCAGACGTCCACAATGGAGCCTGCGTATGAGCCAGTGGACAATGAGCATACGTTGGTGACGCAAGAACCGAGTCGATCAGTCATGCGACAAGAGGCGCTGAGGGCGGCAGTTGAGAGCGGTTCGTTACCCTCCACCGCCCTTAATGAAGGCAATTGGTATGATTCCGATGATGAGGACGATGAGCTGAGCGGAAGGGGTGATGACGAGAAAAAGTCCACAAAGTACAATTACGTCTTGTTCCATTTGATCTTTTTATTAGCCACCCAATGGACGGCCACATTACTGACCATGAACGTGGAAAAGGAGACGGTCAGTGAAGGGTTTGCCCCGGTCGGGCGAACATACTTTTCCACCTGGGTCAAGATAGTCAGCGCGTGGATCTGCTATGGTCTGTATGCGTGGACGCTGATTGCACCCGTGCTCTTCCCAGATCGGTTCTATTAATCTTTTTTTATTATTTATGTACTTTTGAATTTTTATCAGTAATACGGTTTTTCGATTTGGTATCAGAGTCCCATGTTGGGGTGATGTACCCGGGACCCAGTCACTAGTGATATATGAGGAGGATCGCACTCAGCCGTAGGAGCGTAATTGGAACAAGTTTGAAGGGAGATTTGCCGCGTAATTAATATAAAAAGGACCCTACACCCCCTAGGTTTAATCCGAAAACCTCCAATCAACAGCCAATGCTTCCATGCTCTGTGTACGGGACCAACTCCGCTTCACGGAGGACGCCGTTGGGTGGGTATTATAAAATGTGTCATCGTGCCTTAGGGGAGAGGAAAAAAAAAAAAAAAAGTTGTGCGGATGCGCTATGCTATATAACACCAAACGTTGATCTGGCTTTGATAACAGAGATCTGAGCTCGCAAAAGCGCCGTTATAATAATAAAGAGATCGCAGCGTTTGTTTACTGACCAGTAAACGACAAATCACAGACTCTAGCCGTCCCCAATTCACTCCCACACAACGTTGCTCGCTCGCTTAAGATCGGTCGCTCTCCGGGGAACTCTTGGTCGACACTCCCCGGTCGGCACTATTGCACATCGGCAACATCGAATAGTCCCTGGATACACGGCACCATTCCACAACTTCAAAAACTACTCCCCCATGTCCGTGTCCAAGGTAGGTGCAAATAAAGAGGATGTGGTGTTCGTTCGAGAGCTCTTTGTCAAGGCTCTGACTGGGGTCGATGCTTGGCACAGACCCCAACCACAGCCGGTCTCCATCTCCATCTGGCTGTCGACCAACGTTTCCCGTGCGGGAGAGACAGACCATCTGGTGTATTCGCTCAATTATGATGTGATCAGCCGCAAGGTCACCCGGATGGTCGAGACCAGCAAGTTCAGAACCCTAGAGGATATCGCCGAACGGGTCGCCCACGAGGTTTTGAAGGATTCTTCCCCTGGCCAACTTGGCAGGTTTCAGGTGCGGAAGCCCCGAGCGCTCCTACGAGCTGGGTCGGTCGATATCGACATTACACGAAAGCGGGATCAATCCGGCGTTGTCAGAGTGGAAGAAACCACCGACACCATCAAGATCCACAAGTTGGAATTAGTCACCATCATTGGCGTCAACACGATTGAACGGCTTCATCGTCAAAACATCATCATTGACCTGACCCTCCACAAGCCCAAAAGCGATCAAAACAGGGATGCTGGGGAGTTTAATGAGAAGTATGATTTTAGAGAGGTGGTTGAAGCGGTTTCCAACCATGTTGAATCGTCCAGCTACAAGACCGTGGAGGCGTTTGTTGTCTCTGTGGCCCATGTTGCCTGTCAGTTTGGCGTGGAGAAGGTGACGGTACGTGCAGAAAAACCCAGTGCCATCACGTTTGCTCAGGCTGCCGGCGTCGAGGTCACTCGAACCAAAAAATACTTTGATCGAAACAGCGGCGTGGCGATTACCGGAGTCGAGAGTAACCCAAACTCCAGTGTGACGAATACCCCGGTAACCAGCAGCACCCCAGAGCCCAGTCCCGTAGCCCTTTTCCCGGAATCTGGCGTGGAAAATGGCGGCACCCACAAGGTCTATGTGGCGTTTGGTAGTAACGTTGGAAACACGGTTGAAAATGTCAAATCGGCGTTGAAGATTCTCAGCGGTAAGCCTGGGATCAAGCGAATTGTGCAGACTTCAACCCTCTATGAATCAGAGCCAATGTACGTACAGGATCAGGACAAATTCCTCAACGGAGTTGTTGAAATTGAAACGACCCTTCCACCATTGGACCTTTTGGATACCCTCAAACAGGTCGAGTATGATGATATGCAGCGAGTCAAGGAGATCGAAAACGGTCCCAGATCAATCGACCTGGATATATTGTTGTATGACGATTTGGTAATGAACCACGCTCGTCTCAACATTCCCCATATAAACATGCTCTCGCGATCCTTTGTGCTGCAGCCGTTAATCGACATTATGGGATCGGCTAAAGTTCATCCCTTAACTGCTGAGCCATACCAGAACCATTTGGATCAGATCCCTCGCGAAGGAGGCCACGACCAAAAATCGTCGCAATTGTATAGTATGGTGCCACTTCAAGGCGGCAGAAAGCTCAAGCTCGATCCAATCCACAACACTTCTCCAACCCAGATTATGGGCATCCTTAATGTCACCCCAGATTCCTTCTCAGACGGCGGCCAATTGTCCACACCAGAGAAAGTGGTTGAACGCGCCAAAAAGATGGTTGCGGATGGTGCGCACATTCTGGACATTGGTGGCATGTCTACCCGTCCAAATGCTGCCCACGTCAGTGAACAGGAAGAAATTGCCCGGGTCGTCCCAGCAATTGAAGCTCTACGAAGGTCATCTGAGTTGGACCAGATACCAATCTCCATTGACACTTTCAGAGCAGCTGTGGCCCGTGCGGCTGTCAACGCTGGAGCAGACATTATCAACGACATTACTGCTGGTCAATTAGACAAGAACATGTTCAAAGTTGCGGTCGAGACGTGCGCACCAATCATATTGAACCATACCCGCGGGACTCCAGAGACGATGAACAGTTTGGCGGATTATCGCGTCGAGAATAAAAACTACCCGGACAACAGTGATGAGGCCGTTATTGAGGTTGTCGGGGAAGAGCTTGAAGAGCGAGTCAATGAGGCGATTGGCGCAGGGCTCCACCGATGGCAGTTAATCCTGGATCCAGGTGTTGGGTTTGCCAAAAACACGCAACACAATTTGGCGATCATCCGCGGGTTTGACAAGTTGAAAGCGAGAGAAGCATTCACGGGGATCCCGTGGCTCTTGGCAACGAGTCGAAAGAGATTCATTGGCAAAATTACGGAACAAGAAGTTGCATCTGAACGCGTTGCTGGAACTTGTGCTACGGTCACTGCGTTGATTAGCAAAGGTGCCGATATCGTCCGAGTGCATGACGTTAAGGAGACCAACGAGACTGTCAAGATGTCAGATGCAATTTATAAAAGGACCTTTTCATCTGCTTAAGACTTCACACACACAACTTGTACAATATGATAATTTATATATAATCTTCAACAGAGCTTACGAATAAATGAAATCACAAAACCTATCAACCTACACAACATCATTAATGCCACCCTCGGTGATACAATAGGTGCATTCGGCTTCGGGCATGTCAGGAGAATCCTGCAACTTTGCAATTCGTTCATCCCCCCGTCCCTTGCGCAATAAAATTCGAGTGGAGGAAGCATGGGCCAACACATGGCCTCCAATGGGCTTCTTACCGTCAGCGCCAGCAAACAACGTGAGCGCACCAGGATCAGATTGGACTTGGTTTGTCATAAACACGGCAACATTAAACTCCTCAGCAAGGCGGACAAGTTTGCCCAGCATTTGGTTGAGCTTTTGTTGGCGTTCGCTCAGCTCTCCGCGACCACAATAATCTACGCGGAATTGGGCCATGATTGAATCGATGATGATCAATCGATAATCCCCCTGAGAAAGGTTGGACGCTATTGCTTCGACTAGCTCCATTTGATGCTCACTGTTTAGCGCTCTCGCGTAGGCAATGTTATCCAAAACGACGGTAGGGTCCAACCCGAACCGTTCAGCAATTTTAGAAATTCTGTCCGGACGGAACGTGCCCTCCGTATCAATGAAGGCTACTTTGCCCTCTGCTCCACCGCAGTCTCTGTCCAATTGAGCAGTGACACATAATGTGTGCGAGAGCTGCGTTTTCCCGCACCGGAATTCACCAAAAACTTCGCTAACAGACATTGTCTGGACCCCGCCACCAAGCATGGCATCCAAGCTGGTAGATCCGGTGGAAATTGAGATCACCCTTTCCCTCATGGATGCCTGTTCCGATGCGGTCACAAATCCAACCGTCTAAAGATTAGCTCACATTCTCAGCAGACACAAAACAAAACGCATATCTATATGTTCTAGGAGTTTATTACCAGAATCTTGCCAGCCGCTTCCTTGATTTTATCAACTTTGATCTCAGACAGACCCCGGATCTTGAGCAAGTTGCGGCGTGTGGTTGATAAGACCGACTATAAATTAGACGCCGAGCTATTTTTGGGCGATTTTTACTAAAACTTACAGAAACAGAACAAATCCCCGCTGCAGTGAGCTTTGCAATGTCAGAAGCATTGATCCCGTGGGCCTGCAGCTCCTCGACCTTGACAATTTCCAAAAATTCGTCGTTTTCAGTTGAAGTCATGATATGAGGGTGGTAAGGACGATGGATCCAAGTCGTGTGGTTTTTATACTGGATTGGGAAATGCACCACTTTTGTAAAACCCCACCTAATTATGCATTGGTATAAGATTCGTATAGTATTCGCAATAGGGCTCCACGAGACCATTCATAGAAACCCTGAGGCGCAATATCAGCGCTTTTGTCGCTTTTATAGGGAAGAACGCCGCTTCCAGTAATCCTGGGGAGTATGGAGCCTCCGGCGGCTTCTTTTTTTCTCCGAAGAAGAAGCAAAAAAAGGTAGCCCCGCTTCGCGGAGAATAGTATGCATTAGTGCTTTTGCTTCATAGCGATTCTACCGAATGATGCCGAAAAGATAGCTCTGCGAGGCCAATGGCCAGTGCTTTTGCTTCTTTTCTAGAAAAGAAGGCCGCCCGCAGGGCATATCAACCCGCCGGAGGGTTGAATTGCCTCCGTCGTCCCTTTAGGTAGCTCTGCGAGAACCGCAAATGCTTTTACTTCTTCTCTAGAAAAGAGGGCCGCCTGCAGGGCATACACTCCCCAGCGATCACAGGAAAATACATATGCTATTAAAAAACCATCGGGTTTATATGAGCTTAATTCGACCGAGGGCGTGAGCTACGCCACCATGTTGGCGGGAACTCTTGCACGATTCGACGCCTACACTGAAATGCGAATTACATATATTAATTTGTGGAAAAGCCCTCCACCTAATTATATAAATGAGATTAATTTGGACATTCGCTCACAATGTGGCCGAGAACGCCACACTTGTAGCAGGTTTTGGTGCTGGGATCGGTCGAAGGTTTGGAGTCGCCAATGACGGTGGTGCAGTCCTTGGAGATGTGGCCATTCTTGCCACAGGCATAACACTTGACCGCATGGGCCTGGCAATCTCGTGCAAAATGGTTAGGACCGCCACACTTGTAGCAGGTGGTCACTCTGGGGATAGGGCCGCCAGCCCGTCGAGGGTGGTTGTTATATCCTCCTCGGGCTCCTCCTCGACCGTTCACAAACCGCGGCACAGGCTGACGCATCATGGCGTTGTTTTCTGCTGAATCTGCTGGACAATTTCGAGCTATGTGGCCTAATTGACCACAGTTGTAGCATCCGCTGCCGGCAGATCGGTTCATTTGGGGTCCCATAGGACATTCGGACTGAATGTGGCCAATCCCTTGACAGTTGTAGCATTGCTTGGCCTCCGAGGATTTGGGCAGAGGGCATGAAGTGGATTCATGGCCGGGTTGTTTGCAGTTGTAGCACAGTCTTTCTGAATAATCGCACACATCAGCAAAATGGCCGATATTTCCACACCTGGGGTTTGACGTCAGTGGAATGTTACACTAGTGTAAATTGGGGGGAGTACTTACTTAAAACAAGTTCGTCGAATCATCTTTCTTTTTTTTTTTTTTTATCTTCTCTCTCACTCGCTCGCTCTCTCGCAATTTTCTTCCCGCACTTCTTCTACTCCGTCAACCCCAACTAATAAACGCTCCCTGTTCTGACAAAAAAAAAAAAAATTGATAGCTGCGCTGAATTGATTTTTTTTTTTTTTTTTTTTCTTTTCTTTTAGTTCCGTTTCTTTTTTTGCAGAGAGTCCCACTTTTCGTACAGAAAATTCGCCGGTGCGTCAGCTTTGGGACAAAAAATGAATTTTATAAATAAATCGTTATGCAAGACTGCGTCAAGTTGGGGGAGAGATCATATGCTGTTTTTAATATTATGATTAGTGGCCAGAGTGCCTTCTTTTTTTCTTTGGTCAGGAAATAACAAAACAAAAAAAGCCGTAGTATATACACGCTGCTATCATATGTACCGTGCCTGATCTCACCGGGCCTCATCGGTAATGTTGAGCCCCTTCAATTCGTCGTCCATTTGCGGGTGCCCAGACCTATCGTCGTCGGACCTGTCCGTGGAAGTTTCACCGTTCACCCGCCTGAGCCGACCAAGCAGTCCCGCGGGGGATTTTGTCCACGGAAAGCCGGAATAAACTGCATCCGCCTGGTTGAGACAAAAGTCTGATTGAATGCATTGCGATGCCTCGGTCCACTCCCGAGCTGATAACAGCATCCAGAATGCGGCTTTCCGCCTCCTGGTGGTCATGGTGGAGTTGACGAGCGCATCATATGCGCTGTATGCTCCGGAAACCCTTTCCATGAGCATGGCATACGCTAATCGCCCCACAAGTCTCTCATTGAGCGCCTTGAGGATCCATCGCGTCGCAAACTCGGACGCGGCCGAGGGCGACGTGGAGCAGCACACCAATTCCGCACACAGCACAATGCATCTGAATGCGTATGACGGTAGCGAGCATCGTGAGATGTATGTGTATGTGGCCGAGTCCAGCAGTGGCTCCAGCACTTCGGTTGACGGCGCCGACGCTCGTTTGTACAGCGAGCTGACTGCAGCAGCAGTGTCCTGTCCGGTGGTGTACAAAATGTAGCTGATTGCGGCCATCTCCTGCACCCCAGCCAAGTACGCCCATGCCTTTTCATTGTGGAAATCCCGTTTGAGCATGTCATATGTTGTGTAGGCGAACTTGTAATCCCTCAGCATGAACGCAAAGTCGGCCAGCTTGCGCAATTGCGCCTCTGGGGTTAGATATGCATAAATGTGCGGGCTGCTTGTTCGCGACGGTGGTTGGGGAGAGGGCGTCGGTGTGGGTGTGGCAGACATGGACGATGGCGGTGCGGGAGATGGCGAGCCAGGGAGCGAAAACGGGAACGATCCCGTGTTGGCGCTGGAGAGAATTGAGCTTGTGGCCTTTGTGGAAGATGCAAAGTATTTTTTGGATGCGGAAAAAAACCGACCAGTGAACCCGCGTCGACTAGACGCAACCTGGTCGTTCCAAGTCGCAATGCACCGCTCCATGAACGGAATGACGCTCTGGGTTACGAGCTCTCTAGTGAATAGGGATAATGCATCGTGATCATTAGTTGTGTCGGCGCTGCCGCTGCCGCTATCATCGCTGGAGTTTTCCGCGGGCTGCTGCTGCTGTCTATTGACCCGGATCATATGGCAATGGAGTCCAAAATTGCGCTTCATCTTTTCAAACAATGCAATTGATTTTTGCAGGTCGTCATTCTTGTCGTCATGCACCAGCACGTAATACCTCAAGTAATCCTTATTGACGTAATCCGGGATCCCACCGGGCTCATGGCTCTGCTTGTACAAATTTGACAGTGTTTCTATAGGGTCGGCGTTTTTGGACGAAATAGCAATCACTCCCGCTACAGGATGACTGAACGTTTCAAACGGCGCAATGGGCGGGTCGGAGATTAGTCGCGTGATGAAGCTAGTGTACAATTCCTCCTTCGCCCGGCCCATTTCCTCTGGCGGCGATTGGTTGCATTTTTCAATATCCTTCGCCAACGCCGCCTCCATCTCCGGAATGTTGAATAATTGCTCCGGCACGTATCCATTGGCCCCACCACTCGAGCTATTGTCCAGATTCGGCGTCACTCGATGAATCAACGTCGGCGACCGCAGGAACGTGGGTGACGATTGGGTCGGTGGAGGAATTTCCGGGACTTCAATAGTTTCGCCGGACGGCGGAGCCCTGAAGCGGACGGAAAAATCGTCAAACGAATTGCTCAACGACTGCGAGTCGCGCACTGTGACCCGGCCAGATATGTTGTCGCCAAAGGGCTGAATCAGCTCCAAAAAGCCCGACAGTCCCATTTCCCGGCACAGCTCGTCCGTGTCTGAAGACGCGGTCACGCCGATCGTCGGGCAGAACGACTGGCTGATGATTTTCTTGCATCGCTGGGGTATCGAATTACTCATTTTCTTATCATGTCAGTGAGGCCGGTTATGCAGAGTTAATTATGTCTATCTATTGATGGCCTAGGGTGCCTCCAGCACTGGTTGACACATATCCTCCCAACCGCACACAGGCGCACACCCACTTTTCTCCGGTGACGTAAATTCCAGAATACCCACGTAACTGTGGCCACACGGTAGTACTAGTCGCCCCTGAGTAGTATGTACTGTTTGAACGCGGCTAGTGGAGTTGGTTAACGGACGGAAAGGGAGCGTAAGAGAGGGTGGATGGGTGGCCCATAGGCCCTCCTACAATGGCTCTTACAAGAGCTGGTGTGATTTTGTCAAACAAGAACCACCTCATTTTCTCTTGGCATAGATAAATGCGTAAGAATCACTAATTGGCCGCTTAGACACAATTCCATGCGGGTTTGCCTTCTTTCTCAAACAGAAGCAAAAACGCTAGTAATTGGTCTCGCAGAGCTACAGTTTTGCTTCTTTTCGGAGAAAAAAGAGACCGTCCGGAGGAGGAGTATGCCCTGCGGGTAGCCTTCTTTTCTAGAAAAGGAGCAAACGCACTGGCCATTAGCGGTCACTAGGATGCTGAGGGTGAGTACGCCCTGCAGGCGGCCTTCTTTTCTAGAAAAGAAGCAAAAGCACAGCAGCATCCTCCGCGTAGCGGAGCTACCTTTTTTTGCTTCTTTTTCGGAGAAAAAAAGAAGCCGCCGGAGGCAACACATCCCCTGGGACCTAAAAGCCTCCGGCGATGAGTATGCTCTGCGGGCAGCCTTCTTTTCTAGAAAAGAAGCAAAAGCACTAATAAACTACCTCGCAGAGCTACCTTTTTTTGCTTCTTTTTCGGAGAAAAAAAGAAGCCGCCAGACGGCCAGAGGCTACCAATCCCCGAATATCTCTCAGGTGAACTCACACAGCCAATACGCCGCTCGGCACCCTAAAGAGGCTGAGAGAGAGGGGCTGCGGCCATCAAGCTATGCGCATCCCCCTAGAATGTGCATGAGACGATGCCGGGCGGCGTTGGGACTTTTCACGGCCTTCCAAAAAAATAGCGTACCGGTACCTAGAGTCCTATTTAATTTTTTGTACGTGTAAGGTTTCGGGTGTTGTGCTGACGTGTGTGAAACCAACTCTACCAACAACACAGATATACGGAAACCATGAAGTTGATGCTTGTGTGCTTGATCGCATTGATTGCGGTGGCGCATGCATTCTATCTGCCTGGGGTAGCGCCCACGGACTACGACAAGGAGCAGCAAGTGCCGTTACTGGTCAACAGTCTGACTCCTGCATCCAAGAGTGGCGGCGGTGGTCTGAGCAGCGTGATATCGTATGACTACTACTTCAAGTCGTTCAATTTCTGCAAGCCCAAGGACGGTCCCAAGAAGCAGGGCGAATCTCTGGGATCTATTCTGTTTGGGGATCGTATCTTTGATTCGCCGTTTGAGCTGTTCATGCTTAAGAATGAGAGCTGCAAGAAGCTGTGCACTACGCATTACAACTCTAGAGACTCGACGTTTGTTCAGCGGAGAATGTGGCAGGAGTATATGCACAATTGGCTGATTGATGGCCTGCCAGCGGCCCGCGAGGCCACTGACGCTGACACCAACCAGCACTTTTATTCTGCTGGGTTCCCGTTGGGCTCTGCCGACCTGGCAGAGGGCGAATTCGGTCTAAACAACCATTTCAACATCAAGGTGGAGTACCACACCACCAGAAGCGGGAAATATAGAGTGGTGGGCGTCATTGTGGATGCTGTCTCCAGCAACAACAAGCCCAATGATAAGGGCGAGGTCAAGTGCGATTCGCAGGAGCGCGTTATACTGGACACGCATGAAGATGACAATGAAGTGACCTATACGTACTCTGTTACCTGGGTGCCGTCGCCAACGCCATGGGCCACCCGATGGGACAAGTATCTGCATGTCTACGATCCAAAGATCCACTGGTTCTCGCTGGTCAATTCGGTCATCATTGTCATGTTCTTGACCGCCATGGTCGCGACCATCCTTTTGCGGGCCCTCCACAAGGACATTGCCAGATACAACGAGATTGACTTGAGTGAAGATGTTCAGGAGGATTCTGGCTGGAAGTTGATCCATGGGGACGTGTTTAGAAGCCCCAAGAACCGCATGTTTTTGAGTGTCTTCTTGGGCAGCGGTACGCAATTGTTCGCCATGACCGGCGTCACCTTGTTGTTTGCGCTCTTGGGCTTCCTCTCACCATCTAACCGGGGCTCGTTGTCCACGGTGATGATCCTGCTCTTTACCCTCTTTGGCTTTGTCGGAGGGTATGTGTCGGCGAGGTTTTACAAGACCTTTGGCGGCGAATCATGGAAGCTCAACATGATCTTGACCCCAGTGGTTGTGCCGGGCGTGATCTTTGCATCCTTCTTTGGATTAAACTTTTTCTTGATTTTTGCCCACTCATCTGGTGCAGTACCGCTTGGAACGATGATTGCGCTCGTTAGCATTTGGTTTGCCATTTCAGTGCCATTGTCTGTTGCCGGATCGTTCTTGGGCTTCAAGAAGGCTGGGTTCACGTTCCCAGTCCGCACGAACCAAATTCCTCGCCAGATCCCACCACAGCCAACCTATCTCAAGCCCATCCCAAGCATCTTCATTTCGGGCATTTTGCCGTTTGGCGCCATTTTTGTTGAGCTGTACTTTATTCTCAACTCGATTTGGTTCCACAAGCTCTACTACATGTTTGGATTTTTGTTCTTGTGCTATGGTCTGATGATTGTGACATCTGCAGCGGTGACGGTGCTCATGACCTATTTCATGCTGACGTCGGAGAACTACCACTGGCAATGGAGATCGTTCTTCCTCTCCGGTGCTTGCGCAATTTACATCTTCCTCCACGCCATCATCTATTGGATGAGCAAGCTGTCCCTGGGCGGCTTCACCTCTAATGTGTTGTACTTGGGATATTCGCTGTTGATCAGTTTTGTGGTATTTATTCTTACTGGTACAATTGGATTCTTGTCCAGTTTCTTCTTTGTCAAGAAGATTTACTCTTCGATCAAGATTGACTAAGCGAGGTGAAAAAAATAAAAAAAAAAAATTGAAAAAAGAAACAAAAAAACATAAAAAACACAAAGATTCACACAATCCATATGTAATTTTATATACATATAACGTATATCAGCGTCATCACATTATCATTATCATCTTGCCAATCTATCTTCAGTGGCCTTCTTGATGCCGGCCTTTTGAGCCGCAATCTCTTCTGGGGTTGCATTGTATTTGGCCGTGACCTGGTTGAAGGGGTTTTCGGGACTCTTTTCAAACTCCTTTCGGATCAATTCCTTGTATTGGTTCAATCTGAGACCAGGATGCTCCTGTTTGAGTTCTGGCAAACGTCTCTCTTCATAGGCGGCAATTGCAGCCTTGAATCGACGTTCTGGGTGGCGATCGATTTCCTTCTTATTCGCACCAACGCCAGTGGTGATTTCTAATGCGTCCAAAGCGTCGTCAATACCAGTGGCCGAGAGAGAGGTGCCCTTTTCGGAGACAAAGTCGTCAATCTTGCCGGCTCTTCTGTTGGCGACCTTTTCTTGCCCTCTTTGCTTGCTCTTGACTGATTTGGAAGGTAGGGAAGCCTCTTCTTCCTTCAATTGAGCATCTCGTTCGGCCTTCTTGCGGGCGGCCTCGGCCTTTTTCTCAGCCTCCATCTGCTTTTTGTTATTGGCTCCTTTGGCTCCCTTGGACCATTTTTCGTCCTCAATTGCCTCTAATTTAGCGGCTTCTTCCTGACGCTTTTTTTCGGCCTGCTCGGCCTTTTTGGCGTTTCCAGCTGCCTAGAAACTTATCGTTAGTGCTTGTACGCGGAGCATTATCGCGGTAGAGTCTTACCTTTTTGGTGTTTTCTCCGCCACCCTTGGACTTTCCCATTGTGTCTGTGGTTGATGAACTTGATAGCTCGTTGAAGAGACGGATTGGATGCTCAACACTGCAGCAGCGTCGGGGATACCTTGTCGGTGGACCGTGCCGGTTGGGACAACACAAAAAAAATGAGCGTGGCGGTGCACCTGACAATGGGCCAATCAGAATGAGCAGGCGCGCACGACTGTTCGCGGCAGATGGTTGCTTGATAGCTAATGATTTATAATTGATGAAAGAGGGCTCTCAAGGTCATTGGTAATTGTGTAGAGTAAATTAGACAATTCCAGTACAATTGCAGATCCAAAGTCGATCCTCTGTAGGGTTCATGACCAAAGTGGTCCTAGGGGGGTAGGGATGCCTCCGACGGCTTCTTTCTCCGAAAAGAAGCAAAAAAAAAAAAAAGGTAGCTCTGCGAGGCCAATTGCCAGTGCCTTTGCTTCTTCTCTTGAAAAGCTAGGGGTGTGGCGCCTCCGGCGGCTTCTTTTTTCTCCGAAAAGAAGCAAAAAAGGTAGCTCTGCGAGGCCAATTGCCGGTGCTTTTGCTTCTTTTCTAGAAAAGAAGGCCGCCCGCAGGGCACACACGCCTCCTCAAACCCTCCGGGTACGACCTGCCTCCGACGGTTTTGGATAAACATAAAACGCGCAGTCCGCACGCCTGGTGCGGATTTTATCCGATCCCCATTAATGCCACTAAACCTGCTGAAGCACAAATCGTACCATGTCAACAGGACGGAGAATATAGAGCGGGTAAGGAGAGATGAGGAACAGGCACGGAAGGAAAAAGAAGAGGAGGATCGGACCCGTCAACAGAACGAGAGAGAGGATCGATTGAACCAGTTACGAACGGACAAGGGAATCGGAGCACCTCCTCGGTCAAGTACGGCGGGGATCAAAAAAGCCCCTGCAAATCAAGGTCCAATGAGATCCGTCCACCCCCGCCACAGACCCAAGCCGCGGTTCCAGAAAGACAACGAAAAAATAAAACGGTCGCTAGACCCGTTGAACGACATTCAGCGCTATGTGAAGGAGACGGAGGATTACTATGTACATAAGAGAACTAAAAAAAAATAAGTCCAGCCGTAGCTAGCCCCTAAATTATTAATTCCCATTCCGCTGCCCCTGATTATGCATAATTGTGTGTGTCGTTTGTGGCACCTCATCTCAAACGCACCCTGACGGCGGCGGCCTTTTACCCGAACACGGCAGACTGCAAATTTTTCCTCTTAAGAGTTACGCTATTTTTGCTGAACTTTTATTTAATTTTTTTTTTTTTTTTTTTTCTTTTTATTTCTTTTTTTTTAGTCTTCTTCCCTACTCTTCTACACACACCTTTCACCTGCGAATAGCAGCAAACCGGTCGATAACTTTTCGAATTCGTATCTAACAGCCCCCGTTTATTATCATCATTTCTTCCGGTGGGTTCGGGGACGTGGTCCGACAGACTGAAATTTACTTTCGCAAAGATCTCAGCATCGTCCTCAAATTTTTGTGTTTCGCCACTTCATCGGCCACTTTTTTTCGAAGCCCTTTGGGAGGAAAGAAAAACCAACACTTAGTAGTGGGCGTGATATACCCTTTCCTTGGAGTGAGAGAAAAAATATATTTATTCTAAAAAAAAAAAAAAAAAAAAAAAAGGGCACTGAATTGAAATAAAAATACAAATATTTCGGAGAATATTACAGCACATTCAGAGGAACCACTATTAAAAGGAATAAAGAACGAGGTCGTGTTTACCCTTTTATTCTGTCTCTGTTTTTTTTATTCTTCATTTATTTTATTTTTATTCTCTCACACTTAACCAAGAATGAATATTGAGACGCCAACACCTAACATGTCCGTGTCAAGCAGTAATCAAGGTCCTCCAGGACCGCAACAACAGACACAGAGCCCGCCCCCTCCAACGGGGCCAACAAGCGCGGGCCCCCATCCTCCTCCGCCTCAACAGCAGCAGCAGCAGCAGCAGGTGCCGCAGCAACCGTCCTCTCATCCGATCAAGACGGATAAGGACCTGCTCAACTCGTATATTTATGACTATCTGTTGAAGCACAATCTGATCGAGTCGGCGCGGGCGTTTAGTAAGGAGACTGATAGGGGGCCATCATCGCGAACCTCGACGCCAAATCCAAACGTAAGTGGAGCGAAAGAGAGCACACAGTGACCAAGGCGGCAAATTCACTAACTCGCATCACAGAAGAAACCAGGCAAAGACAATAATGACAGTGCAAACGGAGCACATGATGGTAAGAAAGAGTGCACAGCACACCCTTCCCAATGCATCGCTAACACACACCCTTGTAGAAGTTAAAAAAGAGGATATTTCAGACTTGCCTAAGCCCACCGTTCCTATAGATGCGCCCCAGGGCTTCCTATACGAGTGGTGGATCCTGTTCTGGGACATGTACTCCGCCAGGGGTGGTAAAGGCGGCGGAACCAGCTACGCCCAACAGTACGCCAGCGGCACGCTGAGGTTGCGTCACGAACAGGCCACCCGCGCAGCCCAGATTCAGCAGAATGCAGTGGCAAATTCTATGATGGCAGGTCCTCATGGACAAATGATGAACCCGAATTTAATGGACCAACAAACGCTCATGAGAATGAAGCAACAGCAACAGCAGCATCAGGCCCAAGGACATCAGGGCGCTGCGCCAATGGCTCATTTGCCCGAGAACATGAGCGAAGCGGAAAAGAGAAACTTGAGTCGTCAAGCAATGTTTAATAACTCTAGACGAGCCCCTGGCATGGTGCCCGCTGCTGCCGCTGCCGCGGCGGCCAACCCTCAGTTCCAAATGCAACAGCAGCAATTGAAACAAGGTCAGCAAGCGCAGCATTTACAGCAGCAGGCCCAACAGCATCGAGAAGATGGGTCTGACGGTCACTCCCATTCCCCAACTCCTCAAAACAGCAACTCTCCGTCCAAGCGTCAGCGGTTGTCGCCTGATGGGGCCTATGTTGTAAACGGCACGGGTAATAATGCAGCCGCTGCAGCTGCTGCGGCAGGAGGACGGCCTGATGGCGCCAATCAAATGACTCCACAGCAAATGCAGCAACATCAAATGCTGCTCAATTCCGGAATCAACCCAAGTCAAATGGCCGCGGCCGGGTTCAACCCGCAGATGATTCAACAGTTCAAGAATCAACAAGGACAAATGTCGCCTGGCGCTCTGCCACAGGGCCAGCTGCAATACAACCAACAGCGAATGATGGCTGCCGCCGCTGCGGCTGGCAAGGCTCCTCCACAACAACAGCAACATGGAGGAGCTGCGGCTGCTGCTGCAGGCTCACCAATGATCCACCAACAAGAAGGTCAACCGGGAATGTTCCAGGTTGAAGGATACGGACCTCGAGTTCAGCAGCCTCAGCAACCTCCTCAACAAGGACAACAGCCAATGGCAAATGGTAACAATGGTAATGCGCTGCAAGACTACCAATTGCAATTGATGTTGCTGGAGCAGCAAAACAAGAAACGTTTAATGGTGGCTAGAGAAAGCCAAGACGGACAACAGCAGCCGCCAACCACAACGGCTGGTCAACCACAACGAACTCTTTCCACGTCTGGTGCGCAGCAGTATCAAAAACAAATGCAGCAGCAGCAGCAACAACAACAACAACAAGGAGCAGGTAATCGACAATCAGTTTCCTCGCCGTCTACCACCCAAGGCGGTAGATCGACTCCAAAAATGTCCAACCAACAAACTCCAGTGTCCCCGTTAACCGATGTTCAACGAACTTCGCCCCAGATGAACACTAATAATAATAACAACCCCAGCAACACTAATAATACTAATACTAACAACAACGCGTTCAACGGATCTGTTCCAATGGACTTTAACGTTGTTGTTGGTGGCCCAAGCGGCCAGGTTGTTCGCCAACAACAAGCGCAACAGGCAGCTCAGGGACGTCAAGGCATGATGTGGCAGCAGCAGCCTCCACCGGGTAGACCTGGCACTGCGCCAACTACTCAAATGCCACCACCACAAGGACCCGTGAACGCGAATGTTGGTAATAGAACTCAACCGTCATCGCCAAGCTTGCCAAACCCACCAACTCCGACTCAAGGACAGAAACAACCAGCGAATAAGGGCGTGAAAAAGGAACCAGGTGCTGCTTCGCAAGCGGCCAAGAAACGAGGTAAGAAGGGAGGCGCGGGTCAACCAGAGACTCCAATTACCTCTGAGCCACCAACACCTACTACTCCAGTAACTCCTCATCCTCCGCCAGGTTCATTTGGCATGAGCAGTAATAATGCCAATGCCAATACTGTCCCTGGTGCTACTGCAGCTAGTGCCAACAGTTCGAGTAACGGGGGCACACCAAACTCTACCACCAACACCAACACTGCAGCTGCTGGTGGCGGTAGTGGTGGAGGTAGTAACAATAACCAAACGTTGTTATCAAAGGCAGCCAACTTTTCGGTTGCGCAGCAGGTGTCTAATGCAAACAAGCAGGCCGAAGCCGGCAGCGATAACAATAATAACGGTACTAACAAGACGGAATCTGGTGACAGCTCGTTTATGGAGAACGATGCCACATCATTCTTTAATGACTTTACTACTAGTAATGATGGCGAGGTTGGCGACATTGACTTTGATTTCAACACTTTTTTGAACACTGATGAAGGATCGGGCGGTGGTCTAGGTTTTGATTCTAATTCAGCTTTTAATTGGGGAGAAAGTGTTGAAGCATCTAATGATGTTTGAATGAGTTTGTTTTAATACGTGCTTTTTTTTTTTTTTTTTTTTTGTCGTCGTCGTCGTTTTTTAATCCCTACTATTATTTATTATATATATATATTCAATCGAAAAGATAAAGACGATATTGACTGTGAAAGTTGCATGAATACTACTCGACTCTGTCAGACGGATCTAGTTACGATCCATTCCAAATATCCGTGCATGACCGTTGGCAATTAATTACGGCACAAGCCCGCATTCTCTCCGCCTTGGCCTATTCTAACCCCTGAAAGGGAAAAACCTCGGATGTAGGAGAAAACGGCGCAGTGGTACCCCTGAATTTTCACAGCAGTGAGTCCTGCAGCAGTGGGTCAACGGTTTTCCGTGAGTTGGGACGATATTTGGACACTTGCGGGGTGTTGATCGGCTTGTTTTGTTTTGAATCTGCAAGTTGTTATGAAAGTGGGCCGAGGAATGTTGGGCGCATATTTTTCAGCGTTTTGGGCGATGGGAGTGTAGATTGAGAGTGCAGAGGAGAGGCACATAGGGAAAGAAAAATAATTGAGCCGATAACTCTTTTTTATGTATGATCATATGCAAGTTCACTTTTTGAAGCTTTTCCTCCTTAAAACTCCCTACTTGTGTCTCAACTTGTTTTACTTTTGTTTATAGTCCGGTTTTGAATTTTTTTTTTTTTTTTTTTCTTTTCTTTTGTGTTTTAATTTTTTTCTCAACGCTACTAAAAGCTAATAGACCTTCAACACAAGAATGGAAGAAGATGTGGTGTATGAAGGTACACCGTTTGCGGAATATATTGAAGAGAATGGCTTGAGCGAGTGGGGGATAGAACCTAGCAAAAGCTCTACGCGAAAGAGCATTCGAGGATTAGGGCCAATCCCCCTTATTTTGACGGCAGAGCATGGAAAAGCTAGACTACGAAGAGACCGGTTTCGCGGCCTATTGAGCCAGGCAGTCAAGAGTACGATTTCAGAATTTGAAACGAACGAGTTTTTGGAGCGATTCCGATATAGTCTGGTCAGTAGCGACCTTTTGGATGATCGAGGCCATCATTATTACTATCAGCAAGATATTAGCGGGAAATATAACCAATGCGAGGCCAGCATCAACAAAGGAGTTCGCGATGATAGACGGAAGCGTGTTTTACTAGGGGACGACGGCCCATGGAGCGTGTTGGGCGGACCTCAGAAGCATTGGGTTGGTGGTGGCGGATGTATTGTAGTGTTGACCACGTTATTAACCTGGGGGATTCGAAGTGGACGCATTCGCGGGAGCAACAGTGTTGCGGTAATTGTTGTTATTCTATGCATTGTATTATTTCTCTTTTCGCATTCTCGAAGAAGACGATTACGACTACTCCGGGCAAAGGCGATATCTTATGCGAACCAGTTCATTCAGAGTAATCAGCAGTTTGACGTGGCCGTGGGCAAATGCGTCAACTTTGTAATGCAAGTTGAGCTTTTATCGCGTGGTTATTATTTGAACGGCCAGGGGAAAAACTCGCACTTGGACTCGAAGACGCTAGGAAAGCACATTCGCGCCAGTGTGTCTGCTGGGCTCTACCTGGTGATGAATGCGTTTATCGACGCCATCAATGAGCTTGGAGAATATGCCAACCAGCTGGATTTGGAACGCTACTTGGACATGTATGACTTGACGTCGGCCGAATTTGGAACCTGTCTCAGCGATCCTTCGCATTACTACGGCTCTGCCGGCGCAAATGCTAGCGTGCAAAGTCTAAAGACGGACTTTAACCGCCTGCACAGTCTCCGTCGAGCGCTCATGTGTATCATGCTGTCCATCCCATCCAGCGGCAAGTGTTCGCCCACTGAAATTGCATCCTGGACTGCGTTGGTTGATAATACGCAGACAATCTCAAATCTGGTGTCGGAACTGTCCAACACCATCACCAAGGATAACCTGAGTCCGCCATGCATTTTACCCGAAAACAACAATAATAATAATACTAATGATAATGATGATAATGAAAATATTGGACGGATGGCCCGACGACACGCCAGATCCTTGAACCAGCTTGTCGGGTCGGTTCAGAACCTCAATGCGCATTTGGAACTCTTGTCCGAGTCCACGGATGACGATATGATGTATTTCCGGTCTTTCCAGTCTATGGGCACGGAGATCCAGCTACTGCTGGAATCGTGGGAACGGGGATTCAAGAATTTGGAAGAGCCTGCTCCACCACCGCGAACCTCCTCGGCCCCACATTCATCCAGCGGTATGTCTCGCCCAACATCCATGATAGAGGACGAAACCACCACAATCTGCGAGTCTGACTTTAGTCCGCGTATGTCCATGTATTCGACCATGGAAGGCAGTCCGCGACTCTCTATGCATTCCAGAACCGATTCTAACGCGACCACAGTTTTCCAGACTGTGGTTGAAGATGACGAAAAGCCTCCCATCGCAAACCCGATCCCTCGGGCAGAACGAATAAAACTCATGCATCAAGCTGAGGCTAATCGAAAGGCTGCTGCGTCAACGCGCAAGAACTTTATTGTCGAATTGGATAATGTTCTCACCCGACGACGGAATAACAGTAGCGCGACACCGCCTCCTCCAGCATCCAAGATGTGAAGCCTCCTTTTTATGTAATTTTAATTTATTGTCGCTCTCCTCACCTTTTTTTTTTTTTTTGATCATTTCTAATTAATTTATTATCTTACCTTGTGTGAAAGAAAAAATTACGTGATTATACAATGTTGGCATCAATGACCTTGGATTCATTGAGCTTCTCCAACCCTTCACCGCCATAACTGGTGAGCGGAGAAACTTCTACTTCATCAACATTAATTTTGTAGCCCGCAGAGAGGAGCCAGTTCTTGGCCTGGGCGAGCAGGTCAGCGCGGGAAGTTTCTGGACAGTCGTTAGCGGATCCTGGACCATTCTTGAGTGGGGAAAACTCCTGACTTCTATCAACTTCCAACGACGCAAACTTGTCAAAGGACACTCGTGGGAACACGTCAAAGACGAATTGTTCGAGCTTGACCCCATTTGGCTTTTGTGGTTTGGCGTCAACCTCGCCGGTTTCCAAGTTGACGTATGGGATCTTCTTGCTTGCTACGTGGAAGGGCAGGAAGGACGTGGTCCAGTTTGGAATATTGAGCAGGAAATCGGCAGAATAATAGTGGTTGACAATGTTGGCGGCGCGCAGCTTGAGGAGCTGAGGATTGCTTTCCTCTGTGGCAGATGCAAGTTCTTCAGTGATTTCGGAGTATTCAATGACTCCTGGGACGTTGTTCTTGGACACAATCAGGCCGACCTTTTCGTGGGCGTCTCTCTTTCGCACAACCTTGGTGGCAATGTCTACTTTGCGTTGAGCAGAGAACCCAATGAAGGTTGGATCCGCAACCTTCACCAGCGAGTTGTCCACACAGTACGTGTGGATGTGTTGGATGCCGCGCTTCTTGATGTCGTCCAGGACGCCCGAACGGTTGAGAGCGTTATAAATACCACCATTTCCGTCTGGTGCGAGGGCGACCTTGGATGGGGTTTCCAAGATGATCTTGCCGTCCATGGTTAGGCATGGAAGCACGCCCTGGTTGAAGAAGAAGATGTTTTCCTCTTTGAGGCCAAAGAAGTTGTGGGCCTTGAAGTAGTCTATGGTTGGCTGTTTGGTTGGGCCGGAGGTCATGATGTACCAAGGAATGTTGACTGGGGCGGAGCCGCCGTTCTTTGCCTCGGCGAGCTGAGAGATTTTGGCGATTCTCTCGGCCTGGAGCTGGAACAGGCTCTTTTGCGAGGGCAAGCCAACGTTGTAGCAACCTTTAGGATCCGACGATCCTAGTCGCGTTCCTTGTCCACCGGCCAACAGAACCACACCGACTTCGTTACGACCAATCAGGTCCAGCCCGAGATCGTACCACTCCTTCTTTTTGTCGCTGTCACCATCAACGACTGAGTCGGTCGCAGCGGCTGGCAGACCGGTGATTTCGCACTTGGCCTGTTCCTCAGAAACGTCCTTCTGGAGGGTTTCCGTTGCGATCTTGGTGATGTGTTCGACATCCAGCTCCTCTAATTGCGACAGCAGAGCCTGGCGTTCGGGCTCACTGAGCTGGCTCCAGAACGTAAACACATGGCCCTGGCCTGCTGCCTCAAATCTGGCCTTGATTGCAGTTATATCTGACGACGTCATCGTGGTGTATTATAGGGTGGTGAAGAAAAAAATAAAAATAAAAATAACAGATCAACCGGTGAAAGTTAGAAGAAAAATAATAACGAGAGAAAGCTTAAAAACCCTTGGTTATAGGAGGTCAATATGCGTGTTTTAAAGGGAAAAGAAAGAAATCACAGTGATCAACGGTGATGTTACAAACCCGGTAACAAACAAATTATATAAATAACATCCCAACCCTAAACCCCCTCAAAAAAAAAAAAAAAAAAAAAAAATCGTCATGCATATGATGATATCAAGGCGGATGAAATGTGCCACCTTTTTTTTTTAAGCCCCCATATAATGCAGTCTAAATATATCTCGCTCTTCCTCCCCTATGTATACGTCATTTTTTTCTTTTGTGCCCACATTTCTGCGGTTTCCTTTTGTTTTTTTTGTTTTTTCGTAGCCGCCCAAGATCAATCTCGGCCCAGACCAGTCCTCACTCCCACTCTCTCACTACCCCTGATGGGTCGCCGCCCTATTTTTAGCTCCAAACAAATAACAACAAAAATTATTTCTCGGGGCGCCGTGCCGGTCCGGCTCCTCCTTCCACTTGAAACGACGACCGGATCTGCCTGCTCGGCATTACCGGCATGGCTCAGCCCATTGTCCTACCGACCGAATCCGTCCCTGGTCGGTGGCCTGTGAGACAGTTTGGGTCCATTGTTCTTTCTCGCCTGCCCTTTGTATGGAGAGGTCCGAGGCTGGGCGGCCGTTTATCCGTATACACCCACTATACCTGCCGCACATGTGGCGAGGTGCGTTTGGGCTAGCTGCTACCCCTGAAATTTTTTTTTCAACCTTCTCGGGACGAAAGATGGGCGCAGAGACACACACTCCGCTTCATGACATCAGCGCCAGCTATGCATACTCCAGAGACGATCTCGTCCGTTGTTCTATTTTCGGATGCCTCTGTGGTTACATGCCACCCTCCATCCGGTAGATCTGCGTTTCTGCAGCTCGGAGCGGATCCGATGCCACTAGTCTGGGCCCCATCGTATGCATGCGGTTTGACGTCTAACGTCCAAGCCACGCGTAAGATCGAGGCGGAGCCGAGTACGTCCTGCAGGGAGCTCAGTGAACTCACCCGCATGGCCGGCAGTTTCTCGGAAACAGATCCCTACATGGGCCCATGTGTACTCCGGGCCTCAGAGTTCTGGCAAACCCTAACGCACAGGGCTGCGATCGGCACCGTTAGGCAGCTAAGCTTATTTTTAGCGTCCGAAGATCACACGCCGCAGGTGTCGGATAAGCACTGGCACATACCCTTCGCGGAGCTACCTTTTTGCTTCTTTTCGGAGAAAAAAGAAGCAAAAGCACTGGCGGAATATATCCTCCGCGAAGCGGAGCTACCTTTTTTGCTTCTTTTCGGAGAAAAAAGAAGCCGCCGGAGGCAACCAGCCCTCCGGAGGGCGTATGTGCCCGGCGAACTGCCTTTTTACCTTGAGAAGAAGCAAAAGCATTGCCACAGGTACCCCCCTCCGCGAAGCAGGGGTATCTTGCCGAGCACGGCCGCCTTTGCACTGTCGGTTTGCAATCTTGAATTTTAAAGCTAAAACAGAGAATAGTGACCATTTAAAAGCAGTATAAAAAACCGGAATAAAAGGTTACACGTTCAGTGGTGGTTGCGTGACCAATCGGTTTTGAAACTGCCGTCATTAGATTTTTACGTCTCCAATCGAGTCGCCATCTGAAGCCGATATGATCAACTATTCGCCTCATTTGCAATGTTTTGTTTCACAATATGTGCAAGGATGTAAATATGGGGCCCATTTCAAATAAGGCTCTGTTGTAACTTTACGTGATCACATCATGGCAAAACTTCTCGAACTTTCGGTGAAGTCACTCGAGCTTATATTTGAGGCCTCCCAGCGTAGCGAATCTACTAATTCTAAGAGATACTTGTAGAAGTTTCAATGAGTTAGCATTCAAGCTTCCAATCTATGGCAAGTATTTCCGGTTGTGGGTTGAGCAGCACGATAAGCGTACGTGCTTGAAAGCACCCACTTTTATCGTCAGCCAACCCTCTTTGTATTTTCCCTCGATGACCTTTCTCTCTCGAGTCAAGCGGGCTGGATTTTTCCTTCGAAAAAGTTGGGTGTACCGACTTCCATCTCCGCGTACACCATCTCCTTGAAGAAAACAGCTTTTCTGTTGCGGATGGAGTATTCTCGGTTATGAAGTGGCTAGCAAAGAATAACGAAGTTTCGTTGTATGGAATCAATTCCAAGGAAAAAAGCATTACACGTGGGGTTTTGGTCAATGGCACATGCCCAGTTGAGCTGTCGATGTAATAAACGCAGCCGGGTTCGCTTCAGCTCCTCGTTAATATTTGGCTTCCAACTAAAAAGTGTGCTGACCAATCCGAATGGGCCTTCACGCATAAGACCCTTAAAAATTCCAATGAAGCTGTTAACCTCTCGGCAGTCACAATCAAGGGGTCACCGCCCAGGAGATATATGTGGATGGGTAGATTGTTTCCGCAATTGCAATATCACTAATCCCTATATCTACGGAAATCTTACACTTCCTAGCATCAGGGCGCTTACAATGGACAGTTGGATCACGCTATTGTTTTGGCGCCGATAATATTTGCAAGGTAGAACCTGCTACCTTTCTGAACCCCATAAGCAGCTTTAATTTGGCTAGTGCAGTATTCCCGAACATTTCCGAACTGCGAACTGTGATTCTACGATAGCTACGATAGCTTTGTTCTTGGTTATTACAGCGGGTTACTCACCTGTTCTAGAACGAATTCAAACAAACCATGCCATCTGAACTATTGGAAATAACACAAATTTGGTATTCACATTGTAGGAATTCATTTTTACTGAAGCTATTTGGGGGTTACGAATTTCAAAACAGTTCCATTAAGTATTCTCTTTCAATTCAAAGAGCCCTCGGCGGTTGAAGATATATTCCGTTGTCATCACAACTTGAAGGAACTGGAGCTCGTGAAATTGGATTTCAGTTTCAAGGCGGCGACATGGAATTAATCTTTTGTATCCACTTAACAGAGTGGTTGAAAACCCGCGCCAACATTTCCTCTATATAAACTCGGAAGGCGTTCTCAGCGTTTACGGATACCGGAGGATTCTGGATCCGACGGTGATAGTGATTATTAATTGCGAAAGAAAGATTGTGAAACACTTGCAGTATGAGTTTCGATATCTATGCCATATAATGTAAAGGTTATACATAATTCCAGCCTGAGAGAAGAACCTGCAGGAGGCAATCGCCCATCCCTTCCGAGAAGTGTTCTTTTCTACGATTGCAGAATCAGTCATGCTGGCCATATATCGATAACGTCGTATACATATAATTGGTTGTTTGCCTCATTGAAATGCTCTATTTCACAATATGCGCCACGTGGTAGGTATAAAGCCGAACCTCATTAAAAGTGAGGCGCCCGTTATAAGTTAGCCTTAACATCATGGCAAAACTTCTCGATCTTCCGGTGGAGCCATTCCAACTTATATTTGAGGGCTACGACATAGCAAAGCTACTAACTCTGAGAGAGACGTGTGGGTTTTCAGTGAAGTAGCGTTCAGGTTCCTGATGATGGATAACACCTACTTCCGGTTGCGTGTTGACCACGAGAAGCTGCAGATGCTCAGCGAGCTTTCACTCACGGCCAACCTTTTTTGTGTTCTTTCTCGACGACCTCCTTTCTCACGAGTCAAACGGTCTAGATTTTCACTTGGAAAAAGTTGTATACGTTGACTATGCCTGCCAGAACGCCACCGCCTTAAAAAATAGAAAATTCCCAGTTGTAGGTGGCATTTTTTTTGTTATGGAGTGGTTGGCAAGGAACAGACAAGTGTTGTAGCGTGGAATCAATTCCGATGAAAAAGGACCTGATAATGGCCATTTGCTGCATGGTACTTGTCCATACGAACTGATCTATGCCGTCAACCAATCGGAGTCCATTTCAGCACGTCTGTGGTAATTGGCATACCTAGTCGCCTGACAAGGGAGGTTTTCCTAAGACCACGAATAACCAAACTCAAAATCGTGCTGAGAATCCCCGGTCGGACTTCTCTACAAGGATTTTTTAAAATTTTCAACGAGGTTACTAATCTCGCAGAGGTGAAACTTGAGGGGATAGGACACGTCCTGGCCAATATGGGCGGATGGGCAGACCGTTTCCGCAATTGTGAAATTAAAAATCTCAATATCTATGGAGACATTCTGCTGGAGGGGTTTCCAACTAGTGTCAAAGTCCTTACGATGGACGGAGAGCTCAACTTTGGTCCCCGTGCTGATACTATTTGCAGGGTAGAATCGGTTCGCTTCCTGCAACCAAGAAGCAGCTTAAACTTGATAGTATTCCCAAACCTTTCAGATTTGAGCGTTGCTATTACACACAGCGGCAGTGCTTACTCTTCGTTTTCCATCGATTATAAGCGAGCATTATTGGAGGCCTTTATGCCATCCATGCCATCCAAACAACCGGAAATCATTCATACTGGGTATGCTGGAAACGGTAATCCATGCTCGAAGGAACTGCGCTTGGGTTCCGAAAACAGCTCTATTGAAACGTTTCTGTTTGTATTCAGAGAGCCCGAGAACCATTGACAATGTACTCCCACGTCGTTACAACCTGAAAAAACTGAAGTTTGTGCAATTGGATTCGATTTCATCATACATGAAACGGAATTTGGATTCGCATTGAGATATGTCAGCAAAGAAGTTGAACACTGTCGCCGGCACTTTATCTACACAAACCCTCATGTTGAAATAGAGGTCGGGGAAGAGCATTATTGAGACTGATACTGAAGACGAGGATTATTAAAGAGTGAAATCAAATGTGGAAATGATCGTGGGTACTTGAGGCAAAGAATTCTGACTGATAACGTAAGGTATGATAAGAATGGAATAAAAATATATAATCAGGTCATTCATCTAGACCAATTTAATTTAATTAATACGCCGGAGACACTAGCTCGAAACTACCTGAGATTCTCATGTGTATCACATCTTGATCATCCTAGTCCCAAAAAAGCGGCCGGAGACAACCCTTTTGATATACTGGAGAGGAGACTACTCAACGTTCCGCCTTCTTCTCGAGAACACACAAAAGCAATGGCATACTACAACCCTCCAGAGGGCGTATATGCCCTTCGAGCCGCCGTCTTTTCTAGGAAAGCAAAAGCACTGGCCAATCGCCTCGCAGAGCTACCTTTTTTGCTTCTTTTCGGAGAAAAAAGAAGCCGCCGGAGGCGACCCAACCCTCCGGAGGATAAGTATGCCCTGCGGGCGGCCTTCTTTTCTAGAAAAGAAGCAAAAGCACTGGCCAATTGACTCGCAGAGCTGCCTTTTTTTTGAAAAAGAAGCCACCGGAGACAATTGGCCCCCCTAGTACGACGGGTCAGGGGCCCACAGCACGGCAGAATCACGTTCGCACGGCCATTGCGCAGCTCCAACGTGACCCTAGCAGCAGAAGACACACATGTACAGGACCCGCGGAGAATAAATCAGCCGCGAGCAGAACACGACTTTGGTCTCCAGACCCTAGACCCATGGGTTACCCGGACAACATGTTCAGGGGTAGCTAGCTTACCCTGTCGGAGGAGGGAGAGCCCCGTTACCCTACCGGGTGACGTAATCTTCCCCAGCGGCGTGTACCTTGCATAGGTTGAGACCCAGAGAATGTGAGAGCGCGCTAGAGAGAGAGGGTTGAGGGAGCACAGGAGCCGGAGTGGGGGAGAGACAGAGTTGGAGGGTATAGATTAGTAGTCTATTTGATTAGTGTCCGGGCCGTATCCCTACCGTGGGCCAAACCTTTTTGTTCTGACCCGAATATTATATATATTATTTTGACTTGATGAGATTGACGCGGGTGGTCGACATACGTCTTCTGCACAGGACTCAACTGGCCCGGTAATATACACGCATCATCATACGTAAGGGTAATTTTTTTTTTTTTTACACCACTACCCACCCACACACACACTCACTCACATATTCTCCTGGTGACGGAAAAAAAAAAAAAAAAAAAAAAAAAAAAAAAAAAAAAAAAAAAAAAAAAAAAAAGATTCAAAAAAATAAAATAACAAGTAACAAATCCTGATATCGCGGAAAATTAGTCGTGTGCAAAAGAAGCTCTGCAATTTTTATTTTATTTGACCAGATCGAATTTCCTTGTGGTGGTATTATTACTCAACAACACAATTTTTTTTATTTTATTTTTTTTTTAGTTTTGTCTGACACCTCCCGCTCTTTTTTTTTGTGATCCACTGTGTCTTAGAGGGAAAGAAATTATTACACCCTTTCACTTGCCCGCTACTCTCTGCGTAAAACCTACAACACAACATGGCAGTGGCGGAAACAGACCAGGCCTATCTGGCCATCTCAGAATTGTTGGCCAAGCTGCCCATTATGGACGCATCGGTAAATGAGCCGTTGTCAGTGGTTAATAACCACATCAACGTGAACAATCTCGATGACGGGCTAATTACCACGGGCACGGGGAACAGCTGCTCGCATTACTACAACTCATCCTTCACGCCATCGTCGCTGCCGGGCGAGGACACGCCGGCAAAGGCGTTGCTGCTGAATCGAATCTCCATGCTGAATAAACGACTCGAAACGCCTTCCAAAATTACTACTAATGACACTACTAATGATAATGCTAATGACGATAATGATAATATTGACACGCTCTCACGACTCTATAGCAAGGTCAAGTCGCAGCAGGCGGAGATTGAGGCCCATCGGGCCACTGTGGCTAGTTTAGAATCCGACCTGTTGGAGGCACGGACGCTGGTCTCCACGTTCACCGACTCCATCCAGCCGGACCAGAAGCGCGTCGTCGACACGGACCTGCTGGACCGCGAATTGACCAAATCGCAGAATGCAAACAGAGCGTTCCAAAAGGCGCTGCGGGAGATTGGCGAGGTTGTCATCGCTGTCGCTCAAGGTGACCTGTCCAAAAAAGTCACCGTCCACTCCCAGGAGATGGACCCCGAAATCGTCAAGTTTAAGGACACCATCAATACCATGATGGACCAGTTGCAGCGTTTTGCGTCTGAAGTCACGAGAGTGGCAACTGAAGTCGCCGGCGGTACCTTGGGTGGTCAGGCCGAAGGGGATGGCACCGTCGGTGTCTGGAGAGAGCTAACGGATAACGTCAACGTGATGGCATCTAATTTGACCAACCAAGTGAGAGAAATCGCCGATGTGACAAGAGCGGTTGCCCAGGGCGACTTGTCCCGCAAAATTAACGTGCATGCCCAGGGAGAAATCCTTGAGCTGCAAAAGACAATCAATACAATGGTTGACCAATTGCGAACGTTTGCATTTGAAGTGACCCGAGTTGCGAGAGAAACTGGTGTGGAAGGTAGATTAGGCGGACAGGCCCAAATCGACGACGTTGAAGGAATTTGGAAGGAACTGACAGACAATGGTAAGTTTGGACGCTATTATCGGTTTAAATTAGTTTACTAACTGACACACCTAGTAAATGCAATGGCATCGAATCTTACCGATCAAGTGAGAAACATCGCCAACGTGACCACAGCGGTCGCCCGGGGTGACCTGTCACAAAAAGTGTCGGCAAACTGTAAGGGCGAAATATTAGACCTCAAATCTACTATCAACAAAATGGTGGACAGATTGCAGAATTTCGCTACAGAAGTCACAACCTTGGCGCGGTCGGTCGGTACCGAGGGTATTTTGGGTGGCCAGGCCAAGGTTGAAGACGTTGAAGGGGCATGGAAAGAAATTACGGAAAATGTCAACGTGATGGCGTCCAACCTCACCACTCAAGTGAGATCCATCGCTCATGTGACGACGGCGGTAGCAGAAGGTGACTTGAGCCAAAAGATTGACGTTCACGCGCAGGGCGAAATGTTGGCATTAAAGTCGACTATTAATAAAATGGTGGATAGACTTCAATTGTTCGCATCCGAGGTTACGCGAGTGGCCAAAGACGTCGGTATCGACGGTAAGCTAGGCGTACAAGCTCAAGTGTCGGACGTCGACGGATTGTGGAAGGAAATCACCACCAACGTCAATACCATGGCATCCAACTTGACCACGCAAGTGAGAGCATTTGCGCAAATCACAGCGGCGGCGACCGATGGTGATTTCACCCGGTTTATCACTGTTGAAGCATCTGGTGAAATGGACGCGCTCAAGACGAAGATTAACCAAATGGTGCTGAACTTGAGAGAGTCCATCCAACGTAACACGGCAGCACGAGAAGCAGCCGAGTTGGCCAATAGAGCCAAATCCGAATTCCTGGCGAACATGTCGCACGAAATTCGTACGCCAATGAACGGTATTATTGGCATGACCCAGTTGACTCTTGATACAGAGCTGACACAGTACCAACGTGAAATGTTGTCCATTGTGCATAATCTGGCGAATTCGCTACTGACAATTATTGACGACATTTTGGATATTTCAAAGATTGAAGCAAACAGAATGACCATTGAGAAGATTGCATTTTCTCTGCGGGGAACTGTGTTCGGCGCGTTGAAAACGTTGGCCGTGAAGGCAAATGAAAAACCGTTGGATCTGGTATACAAAGTGGACAATACATTCCCGGATAGTCTAGTAGGCGATTCATTCAGGCTGCGACAAGTCATTTTGAACTTGGTTGGTAACGCCATCAAGTTTACGGAATCGGGTGAAGTTGCGCTGAGCGTTCGTAAGGCAGATGACCAAACCAGAGGAAGCCCTGAGGAAATGATGATTGAATTTTGCGTTTCTGACACGGGTATTGGTATCCAAGGTGACAAACTGGATGTCATCTTTGATACTTTCAGACAGGCTGATGGCTCGACCACCAGAAAGTTTGGTGGTACCGGGTTGGGCTTATCCATTTCCAAACGATTAATCAATTTGATGGGTGGTGATATTTGGGTCAAATCTGTCTACGGTAAAGGCTCCCAATTCTACTTCACCTTGGCAGTGCAGCCGGCTGATGCTGGCCTGACCCAATTATTAGAATCTATCGCGCCTTTCAGGGACCATTATGTCTTATTTATTGACACAGTTCATGAAAAGCATGTCACTGAACAACTGGTTGCTAACATGGCAAGATTGCATCTCAACGCATGGGTTGTGCATAGTGTTGAAGAAGCGCCATTGCCAGAAAACAATTCTGGACCTAAGTTTGATACCATTATTGTGGACACGTTGGAAGTTGCAACCAAGCTGAGAATGCTCAACCATCTCAAGTACATTCCATTGGTGTTATTAAACCCATGCATCCCACAAGTCAACTTGAAGCTATGCTTGGATTTGGGTATCACCTCGTACGGCAACACGCCATGTTCTGTTCATGACATTGGCAATGTTTTGCGACCTGCATTGGAATCGCGAGCAGCACCGCTCAATTCAGATGGAGCGAAGCAATTCCACATTTTGCTTGCCGAGGATAATGTTGTCAACCAAAAACTGGCAGTCAGAATTTTGGAAAAATATAAGCACCGTGTCGAAGTTGTTGAGAACGGATCAGAAGCATTTGAAGCAGTCAAGAGAAAGAGATACGACGTGGTTCTCATGGATGTGCAAATGCCGGTGATGGGAGGTTTTGAAGCCACCGCAAAGATTAGAGAATGGGAAAAGCAAAACATTACTGTCCGTACACGAACTCCAATTGTTGCATTGACCGCACATGCCATGCTTGGTGATAGAGAACGATGCATGCAAGCGCAGATGGATGAGTATTTATCAAAGCCCCTCAAACCCGCTTTGTTGGTTCAGACTATAAACAAGTGTGTTCACAGTGTTAACCAATTGAGAAACCTTGCATTGGGTCCTACCGGATCCTCGTCCAATGGGTTTGGCGTGAAGGCTTCAAAATCAATGTTGCCCAATCTGGCGAACCGGGCCAGCGGTGCAACCACGGCTGCAGTGACTGCTGCTGCCAGTGGAAGCAGCACGTCATCCAGCGATAAAAAGCCATCGTCGACGTACGAACAACGGACGTTAACTGCCGGGTCTACGAAAGAGTCGGAAGATTCATCGTCAAAAGGCACCAATAACGAATGATTGTACCAATGAAACTACTCATGCACAATACCAATGCTAATAAAATGAATTTGCAACACTCGTCCTCTAGAAAAGAACAAACACACAAAAAAGGAAGACACACAGTATGACATTATTTTTACATACAGAGGAGAGGGAAAATCAAGCAACTTCCGTCTTTCTCATTTTTGAATTATTTAGAATTTGTAATCACTATGATTGATATAATTAATACAACCAGTAAAGAACTGATATTTGTCGACGGGTAAACATTCCAACACCATTCGTTCACGCCCCACAAGATGGGCTTAATAAATAATGGCAGAGATGATGTATGCAATAAAAATGGAAGCGACCAATAGAACCAACAATAAAATTGGTAATGTAAAGACCGGGCACAGAGAATTCCAATGAGGTTGCTAAGTGCGATGATCTGAACAACTTTTTTCGCCTCGAGCGGGGATTTAATATGGACGCCAGAGGGTGAGAGCGCTGACTTTATAAACTGGACCAGAGATGTTTCTTTAACATTTGAGAGCCATCGCTTCCCTGGAACCAGTGCAAAATAGCAAAGAAGAGACAATTGAACCATCAACAACGCGGTTGAGAAGGAATTTGACAAAAATACCTCTTCCGGGACAAATCTCCAATTGACCGTCCATTTGTACAAAAACTGACGTGAGAATTCAAACGCTCGGGCAAAGTATGCTTGGTGGTTTTCGAGTAAAAAAGGAAGTGCCATGATCACTTGCGGCGCCAAAAATGGTAACCCCAATGCAGCCAAGCAGGCCCATACATTGCGAAGTGAGTAGAGATAGACCATTGCCGCCCCCGGTAAATAGAGCAATGCAGACATTTTAACAGACACAGCCAGGGAAAATAACATTGCAGATAACGAGAGTAATGATAATGAGCTTGAACGGAATGTAAGAACGAGAATCGCCAGTAGAGCAAAGAAGGTTGCAAAACAATCATTGAAAAGTCGCAACAAATAAATTGAATGGAGGCGTTTCGACAGGATCAAAAATGGTAGTACATATGGTGGCACTCTAGCTCTAGTATAAATCGCCAAAACAACTGCCAGAGTGAGCAGATATAATCCTGCAAAAATATACTGGGCCTTGACGATGTCATTCCCTTGGTTGGTCAATGTATACAACACCGAAAACACACGAACATGGCCTGCTGGGTATACCAATGGACCAGTCCCACCTTCAATATTCGTATACGTATACTCGTCATGAAGGAGAATTTGGTCTAGTTGCTCCATATAGGCGATCCAATCGATTTCCGTGTAACGGATTTTCCAAACCACGAGAGCACACAAGAACGCATCTCCAAGCCATACCAGCGGGGTATAGTATTTTGTGTATTTGGGTTCGGTTATAAATTTCAGGTAGTATCCGCTGTTCATGTGTTCGGTACGCCCTGAAAGATCAACGCTCAACGACTTTCTGTTTGTGTCTCGGTCCCAAATCGTACGACCCTCCGATAACCACCTCCACACATTCCTCGCTTCTCTTTATTCTGTTGTCAAAACTCTCTCAACTTGAAAAAAGATGACTTTCTTCAGCACTCTTCAAACTGCAGCACCATATCATGTGCTTCTCTACTCCATTTTATATGGAGCTACTACCTATCAATCGTTCTACTCTGGATTGGTCGCTTTCCGGGCGCTGCCGTATGAGCACTTTGCCACTCTGCAACATGCTATTTTCCCCAAATATTTCACTTTCCAATCGATCGCCTCCGTGGTGCTCCTCTTGACTAGACCATATGAGGCCACTCAATTGAGTACTGTTACGTTGGGCATCTCTGCCGTCTGTGGTTTGGTGAACATGCTCTACCTTGGACCACAGTCCAACAAGGTCGTCAAGCAAAGGCTGGCACAAGCGGAGGCAGAGGGCAAGTCCCACAAGGACCCAACCGCAAGCCCTGAAATGAAAAAGATTAACAAGCAATTTGGCAAGTTGCACGGGATTTCTGTCCTTTTCAATTTGGCCTTTTGGGTCTCATTGGGCGTTTACGGTGTAGGGATGACCGAGCAATTGGTCAATTAATTGTATAAAATACACTAAAATACGGAAATATATGCTCTGAGTAGAACTGTGAAGCAAGAGCAGTTAGTTCATTTCCTTTTATGTAGTCGCTGTGTCGGCAACCAGTGCCGGTCCCAACACCAAAAATTGAAAATTTCAATTTCGGCCCACACACAAATTTTTCAACAACCTCTAGAGGTTTTTTATACACAATGCATCAGTATCTACGAGTTCCAACAAAGCGGTCTACGGTCGCTTTGTTCAGTAGACTGTATAGCAGCAGTTCTGCTACTGCTGCGTCTTCAGCCAATTCCGAACAACCAGAGCCAGCACCCCAACACTCGGCGCCCAAAGACGTTTTATCTGGATTGGTCCTCTCGAGAATCCCCATCGTCACACCAACCTTGACCCCATTCGAACAGGCGTATTATAAGTATCAAGATGAGTTGGAACGAAGATTGATGTGGACTTTCCCTCAACATTATTATTACAAGAAAGGCTCTTTAGGAGAGCGAAAGTTTGTCAAAGCCCAACGAGGGCCAGTCGTTAAACAGCCGGGTGTATTTTTCCCACGAGGTGAACCAGACGTCAAGTTCAACAGAGAGCGAAGGTTCAAACAGGAGGTCGTGGTTCCACGGGAAGGTGAAGGAGAAGATGGGAACGTGGAAGAGTCCTCTTTTACTAAACCTATAGAGCCTAACCCAAGACTCACCGAAGCCGACGAAAAGAATGATGTAAAGTCGCTAATTAGAAAGCTTGACCGAACATTATACTTGGTGGTTAAAGATAAGAAGAGCGACAGCTGGAAGTTCCCAACTTTTGCTCTCAATACTAACGAGTTTCTTCACGATGCTGCCGAGCGTGGGCTGAGAGAGTTGGGTGGTCCAAACCTCAACACATGGACCGTGTCCAACACGCCCTGTGCTGTTGTGAAGCAGGAATCCAATGCGCCAAAGGAATTCTATATCAAGTCGCACATTCTTGATGGTCAATTCGTTCCTACCGACAAATCCGTCGACTTTGCCTGGTTGGCCAAGGAAGAAATTGAAAACTATGTGGATAAAAAGTATTTTGAAACTTTAGAGCCGG
The DNA here is from genome assembly GCA_030570055.1 of Blastobotrys chiropterorum. NCBI lineage: Eukaryota > Fungi > Ascomycota > Dipodascomycetes > Dipodascales > Trichomonascaceae > Blastobotrys > Blastobotrys chiropterorum. The sequence goes on from JAJLUK010000030.1 coordinate 114,817, forward strand.
TTCTCGGTAACTTGTAAATATAACGAAATCATTAATATTTTAACAAAAAAAAAAAAAAAAAAAAAAAAAAAAAAATTATTACTCCGGTTCTATTCATTAAATATTATCATTCTCTATCTAGTTCTTGTAAAGGGTCAACCCATGCTGATCGCCCGTCGCCGCCAGGGCAAGTCTATGAGGACTCCATGCTAGGCTAGGATTCAGTGTATAATTTTGTCGTTTGATCGTCTTCACGACTGTCCCCGAATCGACGTGCACTAGCTCAATTGGAGAGTTCGTGTCAGTAGCCACGGCAAGATAATTTCCGTCATGAGAAAATGATATACACATGATAGCAAGGTCAAACATTGAAAGAGTCTTTTCACAGATCCATTCGTGAACATTCCACAAACTAACAATCCCCTCATTAGTCCCCACCGCGAGATATTTACCTTTCGGATCGAATGTTATGGTATTTGCTGCGGTTCGATGACCTCGTAACGTGACGACAACCTTGACCCGCTCTCCACTACTATTTCCGCCCGCCCCACTGTCTTCTTCCTCAGGGATAACTCGACAAACTCTGACACTACCAGTACCGAGAGCCACACAGAAGATTTGTGAAGAGTTTGACCATGCGATGTCATAAATATCACCAGGGCGTTCCCGTAGAAAGCCAACTTCTTGTAATTCGTCAACATCCTGCAAATTCCCATTGATCACCCGAACACCGTCTTTTGTGCCAATAGCTATATATTTCCCATCGGTAGAATACCTAACAATATAATTAGGCTGTTGTGTTCTGAACTGTTTTAACTTTGTTTTGGTTTTGGTATCCCATAGTTTCAACGTTTGATCGTGACTGCCACAGCTAACCAACTGCATCGCGTTCCACGGATTCCAGCTCACGCTCTCCACCATCCGCTCATGCGCATTTCTAATTTCCACGGAGCTTTTGACATCTGGTTTATCCGTCGTCCATATCCGAACGTTTGAGTCCGTCTGAATGCAGCACATTTTCGAGCCCAAATTGTTGAACGCTACATGTCGAAGATTTTGTCCACTCACATACAAATCACGATACACCTCAGGTTTGAGCTTGTCAAATAAGGACGATGTGTTATCATCTGTTTGAGAACCCATTTGTCCTCCAAATGAAGAATGAGGGGGGTAGTAGTCACTCCGTCTAGCCATTGGGGGAGAGTGCTTGATCTTGGGAGGTTTTGAAAAATACAAAACGTACGGAGAAAAATAAAGGAACTGACTTCATAGCAAAAGAGAAGCATTTCAAACATATTACAATAGCGGTAATATAAAAATTATGTAGAATTACATTCAACCCTGATAATTCTGGTTTTGTGGGTTTTGTTGTTGCTGTTGTTGGAAAAATGCCGCTGCCATCTGTGGATTGAATGGAAAGGGTGGGAATTGACTATTATTATTATTGCCTCCATTTTGCTGCTGATTCATCTGCGGAGGCATAGGGAATCCCCCCGGAGGCATAGAATTTCCGCCATTCTGAGCCATGTTTGCAAAAAATGTTGCAAGCTCCGGAGGCATGTTGCCATTCATACCGGGCATTCCGTTCATTCCGCCCATGTTAGGGAATGATTGAGCTGGAGGAGGTGGAGAACTGCTATTACTATTACTCCATGATTGACCACTCGACCTTCTATGGTTATTGTTATTATTGTGGTTGCTATTGTTGTCATCTTTCGTCGATCGGGGCCCGTTTTTGGAGCTATTTGTTGGCATTCTTCGGCTGATGGCTTTAGATGAAACCCCCGATCCGATTTCAATATCAGGCTCTTCTACTACAACTCCATTGGTCAGCGGTTGCCCGTTTGTCCCGCCGACTTGTGCGTGCTGAATCCATTTCACATCTGCGTCGGTTAACCTGGAAATTGGAATTATACTGATACCAGTTTGGTAATCACTACAGTCTCTCGGCCCAAAGCCCACGCCCCATCGTGCTCGCAAGCTCAGTCGGCCAGTTCGGTTCATTTCTTCAAACTTTTGTTTCGAGAGCTCTGCCTCTCGTCTAGTAAATACTTTAACAAAAGCATGCTTCTTTTCCTTGTGGAATACTATACTCTGAACTCTGGCAAATTCACTGAACACATCACTAAGGTCAGACTCGGTCATGTTTGATGGGACGCCTCCAATAAATAATGTTCGACTCAAAACTTTAACTGTGCCAGGGGGGATAGATGTGTCGTGGCCCACAACATTTTCAAACTGTGGACGGCCGCCGTTTGACGAAACAGGGCTCCGCGATCTCGGATCACGATTGGTTGGAGGAGACCTACGTGATGGTGACCGTGAACGAGACCTTCTTTCTCTAGACGGATGATGGTATTGTTGCCTTGGATCTTCACTCTGTCTAGATTGACTCTGCTGAGAAAACAGCTTTAGCAATTGCTCAGTGTTGGGAGCCTGAGCTGCTGTGTCGGATGCAGGAGCTGGTGCCGCAGCAGTGGGAGCAGGAGCAGGAGCCGATGCCGTTGTATCCTTGCTCGTATTCTGCTGATCAGATGGATTTTGCTTAGCAATGCTGGCTAGAGCTTGGAGAATTGACGCGGTGTTTGGAATTGGATTAGCAGCTGGTTCAGCCGGCTTTTCCTCCGCCTTTGGAGGAGCAGGCGGAATCGAAGTGCTGGTTAATACATGGGGCGGCGGGGTGCCTGGTGGAGTAGTGGACTTTTCAATCTTGAAATGCTTGCGTCGAATATCATCTAAAGTGGATTTTGGGAAAGTTCCAGCTCTATCCCAAATATCCAGTAGCTTTTTAGTCTTATCAAGTTGTTCCTTAGGGAGGCCAGCGGTGCACACGTCATTCAATAAGCCCTCAATTAGTTCACTGACTCGATACACCCCCGCCGCAGGGGTCCCCTCTGGAGCATCAGGACCAATAGTCTCATTGTTCTTCTTTGCAACATCCTGATAGCGACGGACAATCGAGTCTACAACATAGAGCGCTCCTAACTTGTGAGATGGTGGCGTCTTCTTAAAGTGCGTATAAAGCTTCTGGACGATGACCGACTCAGATTGCACATTCTCAGCGGCAATGTGGGTCAGTTTGTGAATTTTGGATCCTGAAACCCCTGGTGGCTTTACATTAAGGAGCGATTGAAGGGTGGCAGAAAATTCCTCAAGTGGATTTGACATTATACGAACAGGGAGGGGTTTGAGGAGACTTTCAAATACAGTTAAGTTGGCACCTTCCAACTCTTTACGACGTTACGGGATAACAACTGGACGGACAGGCGATTGTGGTTAACTATCGTTTCCACAACGAATTTACCGTAGGAACAAAAATTTACTGTGTAAGTTACCCGCTAAAAACAGTGATCTAATTCTGTTACGATAAGCTCAACCAAACGCGGTTTTACGATAACAATCCTAAGCAGGGTCTCGTTGTCTGTACGGGAAGGAAAAAAAAAAAAAATTTGTTGATGGGTGGCCACCGTGTATTTAGCCAACCAATATTTTTTCCCCCTCTCACATTCCATTTGTAATGTCGCAGTGTTTTTTGTACTGTTACGGGTATATTTCAGTACGCTGCAACTTCCAGAGGTCTGGCTCTTACCCGGCCTTGAGGTCGATAAGATAGCGGGTGCAAGTGTCTTAGCTATGAATCGATGGTGGGGATGTTATTAGCTATCGCTGACATCAATTGGTATTTTTCACGGCGCATTCCATGTTTGCCTATGACATATGCATATGCATATATTTTTTTGGGGGGCAGGTATTTCTCACTTTTCGCTTATGCATATGATGCCAGTTTCCAAACCTTATAGCTATGTATGCATATATGCGTTTGTGTCAATGTACTTTCGGTAAACATGGATAGGCAAGTTGTTCGTTAAGCATGCATTTACACTCAGTGTAGCTACGCCTACACTCATATTCATATGCTCAATTGGCGTGAACTACTTGGGAGATAGAATATTGCACACATGCAGGCGAGTCTCTTTGTACGCATGCATGTGCGCATGTGTCTGGTTAGCTTAGCTAGCTATGCATACGTTGAAGTTGTACGGTTGCATATTCGTGGACGAACGAATTGCCGCATGCTCGTCTATTTTATGTATAGATATCTGTGGTGCGTACCCACGTCAAACTGTTGTTGCGACATAACATTGCTATGCCTTTTTTCTTTGGCTGTTAACATTGAACCACTAGTGAACGTAGCTCATAGAGATAACTAATTTGAAGACGTGTTATATAATGCGGGTACTCCGCCCATGTATATCTTTATTAAACGATACGAACAGCCCAGCTGTTCCTACCTAATATACTCTGTGCGGCTTGCGCCAATATACACGTACGCGTGGACATCAACCTGCAAAACCTTTTTGCGCGTCAAAAGCCAAATTGGCGAGCCTACTTTTTTCACTTATACCCAGAAACATGTACCGAAGCACCGGCTCCAGAGTAACGAAACCGAAGAACAACTATGGGAAGAAGAAAAAATCCAACGGCGGACATATAAAATCGGACCGCCAGGTACAGGCGACCGACGACATGCAGAGTACTCTGACAGCTGGGGAGCAACCGGTTCCTCGAAAATTCCCCTCCATCGAAACAAATGATCAAAACCTCGACATTAAATCTGCGGCGAAGATGAAGATGAGCAATGAGCTTCAACAGCAGCTGGAAAAGCTCAAAAGCACGAGTTCAGACGTTGATAGCGATTTGGAAGATCTCGAAAATGACGATAAGGATAAGCAAACAAACACAGTGCAGAGCGAAGAAGAAAACATGTTTGCCAGTCTGAGTTTGGACGAATTGATTAAAAAGGGCCACGAACTGGGCTATCCTACGAGTATTGATCGTGCAAAATTCGAAAAACGAGTAGACGCCCACCTACAAATCGCACAGGACATTTTATCGGGGAAAAAGGAATCCGCTTTTTATAACAAGGCCAAGAAATATTGTGAAGAATCAGAATCAACCAATATCAGTCGAATAACTCTCACATACGATCAAATGGATCCGCCGAAAGGATACTATGGATACAAAGGAGTGGAATATATGTCTACGACACTTCAAGACCGTCTAACTAATGCATTGCACCAAGCACAGGAAAAGACTCCGTGGATGCAAAAATTCATAATCGCACCTATAATATTTGAGCTGGTGGTGATTCCTGAAATTACCATCAGGCTGATCTCTGAAGATCAACATGTTTCATATCAGAACGCATCTGAGATACTAGAAAAAAGTGATAAGTATGGTGAGCGCGTTTTCCGAGCAGATGATGATTACATCGCTAGTGATGACGAAGGGAAGGATGATTCGCTTGCGTTAACCGATGATGACGAAGATGATGGGATGAATAGCAAAGCTGGAACCCAGATTGGAATAACACCAATCATCACGGAAGCATCCGCAGCGCCAGCCAATGGGAGTAAAAAGTCAGGTCAGCAAAAAGAGACGAGGGCTACAGAAGCAGCGAAAAATTTTACGAGCCTCATTAGTTATGAGGACGATAGTGATCTTTCAGATGATCTATCAGATGATTAAAATGGCTATAGATTTTAGCTTTGTACATATATTTTTGTGTACTAGTCAAAGATTATGCATGTGAATGAATAGAAACAAAATTAAGTGTATGTGAGTCAGTGAGTGTTGTGAACGTCGAACCTATAGCCATATATCATTGAAATTGATGAATGGATGAAAATTTACATGCCGGACCGCTCAGAGTTTGATATTATACAAATATTGTTGCAAGTCGCACAGAATCAGATTTGGTTATGCAGATATCTGACAATTTCTCAACTAGTTCGTTATCAAAGTAGAAAGTGGAGTCTGTAACGTGAATTTTTCACCGGGCCGATAGTAATTTTTTTTTTTTTTTTTTCTTTTGCAGCAATTTTTTTTTTTTTTTTCAAAGCCTACAAACTACTAACCACATTTCCAAATCCCATATATTATAAAAGATGGATATGCAAATGGAGCTTTCATCTGATCAGCGGGTGCTGATTGATGACAAAAACCGACTAGTCGATAGTACGCTGGAGAGATACAGATTGGCCGGTCAAATCGCCCAAACTGGGCTGGTTGTTGTTCAAGAACTTATGAAAGACTATGAAGACAGATCCGTGGGGGAAATCTGTAGATTGGGTGATGCATTTTTGAGAAAGGCTACAGGAAGTGTTTTTAAGAGGCAAAAAGTGCAAGAAAAGGGAATTGCTCTCCCAGTTCAGATAGAAAAGGAAGAATTTGTGTGCTCAGTCTCCCCGGAGGAAGAAGACACTTTCCAAGGGGGATTCTTAAAACCAGGCGATATTGTTAAAATAACATTGGGTGTTCATATTGATGGTTACACAGCACAGGCTACTCACACAATTGTTATCAGAGACGAGGCTGACGATAGGAAACAAGCTCAACCACAGCCATTGGTTGGCACCAAAGCGGACGCTATATGCGCCGCGTTTATTGGTACAGAAGCAATTGTTTCTCTTTTGAGTTTGGTCCTCAGTCCGAATGCAACAATTGCAGCTGGAAATGGAGCTATAACCGGCAATAAGATTAGAACCTTGGTTGAAAAGATTGCCGCGATCTTCAGAGTTAAGGTTGCCCCCGGAAGCTCAGTCCGAAGAGTGCGACGTTTTTTGGCTGGTCAATCCGATGTTGTTCAAGAGAGCGACTTTAAGGGAGTTGTTTGGGACGAATATGAAGAGGAGACTAGAGCATTATCGGCTATTAACAAGCCGGAGGAAAACTCTGTTTCGAAGGAATCTGCCGAAGACTTTGAAGTTCAAGCTGGTGAGGCGTGGTTGGTTGACTTGAGAATGGCCGCAACCGAAGGCAAGAAGGGTATTATCAAGACGACCGAATTCACCGGTTACAACGGAGACACTGTCAGACCCACGATCTACAGTAGAGATTACTCGGTGCAATACGGATTGAAAATTAACGCATCTCGAAACTTATTATCCAAATCCGCCGCATTAACCTCTGTATACCCATTCAAGCTTTCGTATGTCGCTGAAAATTCATCGGAATTAGCGTCTGCTAAGCTTGGTCTGTCTGAAATCGTGCAACACCACATTTTCGTTCCTCAGCCGATCAAGACTGCCGAATTTGTTCCATTGGAACTTTTTGTCAACGGCAACCCAACGTCAAAGGACATTAAAAAGGCCAGTAAGCCAGTGCCAATAGCGAGAGAGATGAGCACTGTTGTCTTGGTGCCATCGGAAGACACTCGCTCTGGATTCGCCGAACTGATCCGTCTTACTGGTGGAAACAAGACCGCTCCAGCTGCCTACGTCCACAGTGCCTACGAAATTACTGACCCTACAATTAACGAACTGTTAGAATTCAGACAGAACAAAAAGTTACATGGTATCAACTACCAAGACGTTCAACCGTCCAAGTATAATCTGGACGAGGTGCTCAAGCCAATGGTGGCTGACACCACTGCTATGGAATTAGACTAGACTTAATGATGAGTATTTACCGTATAATAAATGATGCCATTTTTTTTTTTTTTTTTTTTTTTTTTTTTTTTTTATCACTCGTTCAATGCTTTTTCCGCGTTTCTAGCTCCCTGACTTTGCTTTTTGGCATTCTTGATCCGTGTTTCATTCGCATCAATTTCCTTCTGAACGGCCTCAATCTTTTGTTCGGACGCAACTTTTTGTTCTTTCGCCTTTTGGAGAGCCTGTCTCAAGGCTTGGAGTTTCTCGGCCTCATGCTGATGGAAGTAGTAGTCTTCAGTCGCTTTTTCCTTCTTATTGAAGGCATCTGCTTGTTGAGAGTCCCGTGGAGCTCCAGTAGATCCGTCACTGTAACTTCGGACTTGTCCACCAAATATACCGCCTCGAATAGCTGCTCTTCTTCCAATAACACTAGACAGCATGCTTTTACTCAACGTTAAAAAAAAAAAAAAAAAAAAAAAAAAAAAAAAAAAAAAAAAAAAAAAAAAAAAAAAAAAAAAAAAAAAAAAAAAAAAAAAAGCAGCTCCCGGACATCGCGGTATTTGCTTCTTCGGTGACCGGTTACCCGGGACAACGGCAGACTATCACGGCTGCAGCTAGCCACAACTCGACCCCATCAGCCACACAACGGTCCGAGACACTGCCACGTTTTTGACAGCAGTGGAACAGGATAATCTGCAGATGGACGTTTTTAATTTATACTTCCTATACAAGCAAAAACCAGGTGAGACGAAACAAGCGCCCAACCGCTACTTTGATTCGCGTTTGTCGCCAAACAACGGTCATTGGATGAAGAAATGGCGAATACGATATGCCGTGGCTCAGTAAATGCTCAAGATACACACAATGGCATAGCGTCAACGCAATCGACACATTTAAATGAACATTATATTGACCGCCGTTCAATTCCCCTTCGTTCACCACCACCTGCGTGTATGTATTGTTGTTGTGGCAACCCCCCGGATTGGTCCCAACTGACCCATTACGACATCACGACTTCATCCTACATCGGAGACAGACATCGGATGGCTTGAGAGGACGCACTAGATGAGCATATTCGGTCGTCGCATTTCGATTCTAGGCACATAATGGGTGGGAAAAGCATACCAGATAGTTCGAAAAAACAGCCGCCTCCTTCCGGGTCAAAGTCGGCGAAGGCTGCTACGAACAAGAGCACGGGCCAGCATCAGGCTAACAACACCAAGAAGGGCCGGAAACGCAAAAACGAAGAGGCGATTGGCGATCTGTCCAACCTCCCGCTCACAGCGACGGGTGAGCTGGACAGTAGCAACTTTACTCCCACGGGACGGCTCAAAAAGAAGGCCAAACAGGCGGCGGGCATTGTGAGTGGCGCCGCCGGTGGGGGGTCGTCCGACGACAAGAAGAAGGCGCCCCGCAAGCCCAAGCGGGAGAAGCCTCCGCCAAAGTCCAAGGAGAAGGCGCCAGTAGACGTTGAGCGCCAATGTGGCGTCGCCCTCCCGAATGGCGGGTTCTGTGCGCGGTCTTTGACGTGCAAGACCCATTCGATGGGCGCCAAACGGGCGGTTCCAGGCAGAAGCCAGCCGTATGATGCGCTGCTGCTGGCGTATCAGAAGCGGAACCAGGTCAAGATGGCATCGTCGGCCACAAAGCAGCAGTTGAGTCTGGACAATGAGGCGCTCATGGAGGATACACCCCTCAACGAGGAAGAAGAGTTTGAGCAGGTCATGACGGGAGTGATGAGGGCCCGTCCGGTACCCCTGGAGCGCCGGGTTGTCATGCCAACCCGGCTGCGGGGCGACTTTTTCAAGATGCGGGAGATGCTCATTGGGGCACTGAACAATGTGCCTCCCGCACCCTCCACAGAGTCTGCTGCTGCCGCCGGCGCTGGTGGCCAGCAGAGCATCAACACTGTGATGGCAGCGACGGGCAGTGTGTTGGGTCGCACCATCGTCTTTGACACGGTTTCCGGGGCCCAGTATGTGCGGCCGCCTAGAGTATTTATTAACAACAATACTGCTGCTGCTCAACAGCAGCAACAGAACCAGAACCAGGGCCAGGGCCAGAACCCAGGTCAACAACCACAACAATCACAACAGCAGTCACCACAACAGCCCCAGTCTCAACTGCAACAACAACAACAACAACAACAACAGAGGCAGTCCGGTAGTCCATCGTTGCAAACACAACAGAATGCATCTCCGCAGAATGCCAATAGAGCTACTCTGACCCCACAACAAGAGACCATGTTACGCCAGCGCCAGATGCAAATGCTGCAAATGCGCCAACAACAACAACAGCAACAACATCAGCAGCAGCAGCAGCAACAGGGACACAATGCGAATCTGCAGACCATCAACTCCACGTCCCAATTCCCAGGAGCCAATTCAAAACCACAACTCCCGCAGGCCATTCTCCAGAACCAGCTAAAGCAGTAATAATAGTAATAAATAATGTCCTCATGTGCACGCCTTTATTACTGTCGATGGCCCCCATATATGGCTTTTCTTCATCGGTGTACACAGAGAAAGTGGCGGCCAGAGGTGACAGTAGATAGTGCGTATGTGTGTGCAGGACACTTTTAGGCACTAGCGACTTGGATCTACCTGTTTATGGGTGAGGGGAGAAGAAATAAAGTCAATCTAAACTGCGAACAGCCTCCTTTATATATTTTTCAAAATTAAGCGCCCGGTTACTAGAATATTATTTATTTCCTAAATTGGACGTCACGTGAGGAGTGTGGCACCCTCAAAATTCAATCACATTAAAAATTGGTGTCGAAAGAGAAGGCTACTCGATGAATGCCCCCGGTGGTTTCTTTTTTCTCCGGAAAGAAGTAAAAAAGATTGTCATCGTAGCTCTGCCTGCGGGCTATCAAAAAAAAAAAAGTCTCAAGGGGCCCGATTACGTAATTGCTGTCGTGGGTGAGCAACAGTAGGTTGCGATGTGCACGATCGAGACGCGTGGGAGACGCGTACTCGCCACGATGGTTGGTGCACTTATGCCACAACCGACACGCGGATGGGGACCGATCCATGAACCCATGGCATTTTCGCTGGGAGTTAAGGGATTCTCCACTCCCTTCCAGTGGTTTCTGCCATCTAAACAAAAACACAACTACACCCTACTTGTGAACCAACAACACACCATATTTTATTATTGACAAGTGAGTATGACGTGACCAGGACAACAACGAGACGGTTGCGGAGAGCAGAAGGGGTGCTGGACGCGTGTGGACGGTGTGTGAATGGGTGTGTGGCTTGATTGGAATATTTTGACAAACAACACGCACACACACACACATCCACACAGACACACTCAGGCATATGCACACAAATGCTACACGATCAACCAATGTGATGTGAGTGATGATAGAGTGGACTACACATCCCAGTGTAGAGATCAGTTGTATCGCCCACGGCTGTAGGCACTGCCACATTGAGCGCTGCGTTGTGAATCAATCGCGCCGATTGATATGGATAGCAAGAGGCAGTGCGCCTCAGTATTTGGGACTAACTCATCACCACGCACCACAACGATAACAAATCCGCAACCTCCCTCCGTCTCGTGAATTTTTTTTTTGCTTTCTTCCTTCCTTGCTAACCCCGCTCTAGAAAATAATAATGTCCACTAGTCGTGAAGATTCTGTCTACCTTGCCAAGCTCGCCGAACAGGCTGAGCGATATGAAGAAATGGTTGAAAACATGAAGGCCGTCACCTCGTTGGGTGAGGAGCTGACCGTTGAAGAACGAAACCTGCTTTCCGTCGCCTACAAGAACGTGATTGGTGCTCGCAGAGCCTCATGGAGAATTGTCTCCTCCATTGAACAAAAGGAGGAATCCAAGGGCAATGAGGTCCAAGTTGGCCTAATCAAGTCGTACCGACAAAAGATCGAGGCTGAGTTGGCCAAGATCTGCGAAGACATCCTCGAAGTGCTCTCCAAACATTTAATTCCATCTGCTGAATCGGGCGAATCAAAGGTGTTCTACTACAAGATGAAGGGCGACTACCACCGTTATCTTGCCGAGTTCTCCACCGGCGACAAGAGAAAGGAGTCTGCCGACAAGTCTTTGGAATCTTACCAATCCGCCTCGGAGATTGCAAACGTCGAGCTCCCACCAACCCACCCAATCCGTTTGGGCTTGGCCCTCAACTTCTCGGTCTTCTACTACGAGATTCTCAACTCTCCAGACCACGCCTGTCACTTGGCCAAGTTGGCGTTCGACGACGCCATTGCCGAGCTCGATACGCTCTCGGAGGAATCCTACAAGGACTCCACTCTTATCATGCAATTGTTGAAGGATAACTTGACTTTGTGGACCGGTGACATGACAGATGCTGCTCCAGAGGACAGCAGTAATCAACAGCAACAAGCTGGCTCCAACGCTGAGGGCGAGTCTGCTGCTGCTGCTGCTGATGCCGACAAGACTGAGGCAAAGGAATAGAAAGTTTAACTTATCTTTATAATTTTTTAACAAGAAAATGAGAAAAAAAAAAAAAAAAAAACACACGCTCCTTTTCGTAGCGAAACCTTTTTGCTTCAGTGGGCCCTCCCGCAGGCTTTTTCTAGGCAAAAACTAGTAGTCCAGCTATGCGGATAATAACCGTAAGGCTGAGCACCGCCACGCGGCTCGCCACCAAGCAGCCCACAAAGTCCCAACACACAAGTCACACAAGTGACCTCTCCCCACACAAATAATACGTATAAAGACAACATGCTTGACATCTCTGGAATGGACCTCAGCAATGGCTTCCGTTTGGTGAACCTTGCGGTCGGAATCTTGTCTGTTTTGGGGGGGATTTCGCAATTCTTCCCAATCTCCTTCCAATCTGTTATCATTGCAGTGTACGTCATGCTGTTCGGTGTAGGAATCTGTCTGCTAGAGTTCCAGATCCCACCGTTGGCCTCCAGATACGCATCGTTCCTCTTTTCCTTCATTGGCAGGGGCATCTTCTACATCTTCATTGGAACGATCATCCTCCACGACCACGTGCTGCGAATCATTGCCGGCTCCATCATTGGCATCATTGGTGTGTGCTACGTCATCTTGGAGTTCATTCCGTCTGTTGAGCCGCCAGAGAACATGCGCAATGCCGGAAGCGACTATGAGAATGCCACCGAGACCATCTAGGCTGTACTTGACCAACTACGACATACATTTTATTATATATATATACACCTGGTCATTTTTATGGTGCGATACACTCCAATTGACTGCACTGAATCCTCCGCGGAGCGGAGCTACCCTTTCTGCTTCTTTTCGGAGAAAAAAAAGAAGCCGCCGGATTCCCATCTAGGAATCAGGGCAGAGGCGCCCTGCGTGCGGCAATCTTTTCTAGAACAGAAGCAAAAGCATAGCCAATTGCCGTACTGCACTATACATATCTTTATTGCTTTTTTCCAGAGAAAAAAGGAAGCCATCGGGGGAGCATCAAGTCGCCCTGAGACAGTTGGTGATGGGCACGCCCAGCGCGCAGCATTCTTTTCTAGAAAGAAGCAAAAAAGCTGATAGTTTGTTCTGGAGAGATGCTCGCTTTGCTTTTTCTAACAAAAAAAAAAGAAGGCAACTCGACGGAAATAACGGCGCAGTATTAAAACCTACTATTTTGGTTGTGAAATGAAGTGCGGCGCAGATTATATTTACCGGACCGATATTGGACCAGGTGCGCGCGAGAAGCTTGACGGACTGAAAAAAGAACATCAGTACAGAATGTCAGTGGTGAAGCGGGCCCGGACAGAACAGAACAACGATGCGCTGATACGCCGTGAGGATGGCAGTGCGGGGCCATCAGGAAGTATTCAGCTGATTGGCCACGATGAGGCTGTGTTAGGCGTGGCGTTTGATCCCTCTGGCCAGCATCTTGCATCGTGCAGCAGCGATAGGACGGTTTTCCTATGGAACGTCTATGGCCGCAATGAGAACTATGGGGTGATTCGAGGACATAAAAGCGCCGTGTTAGATGTCGCGTGGTCGAGAGATGGCAGGAGTGTGTTTACCGGGTCTGCAGACCTCACTGTCGGCGTCTGGGATGTCGAAAGCGGAAGTAGGATCCGGAAGCACGAGGGTCATGAAGACATGGTAAATAGCATTGACGTCGTGAGGCGTGGGACTGAGATGGTAGTCTCTGGATCTGATGATGGAAGCATTGGACTATGGGATCCAAGAGAAAAGGAGGCTGTGAAGTGTTTGCAGACGGATTTTCCAATCATCGCTGTTGCAGTGGATTCGGTAGGCGAACGAGTGTATTCGGGAGGCGTCGACTCGGCAATCAAAGTATGGGACGTGCGCAAGACCGACGAGGTTTTGTTCGAGCTAACCGGCCATGAAGATTGCAATCTGACTGGCTTGGCGGTGTCTGCAGACGATCAGAATCTGGTCTCCCAGGCTACGGATAACACAGCCCGGACATGGGATATTCGGTCGTTTGTGGCTGGAGGAGATGACAAGCGGGCATTGAAGGTGTTTGATGGCGCTCCAAATGGCATCCAGCAGGACGTGCTTCGGACGACGTGGAATAATAGTGGGACCAGGATCGCTGCTGGCTCAGCCGATCGAACAGCTGTGATATGGGATGTGTACACCCGCAATATTGTGCACAAGCTTCCTGGCCACATTGGTACTGTCCACGATGTGGCGTTCTCGCCAATTGACGAAACAGTGTTTGCGTCTGCGTCTGCGGACAAAACGATCATCCTCAGCGCTGTCTAGGCGAGTGTATATTTTGTAATTAATATTTATTAAGTCTAGAGTGCGGAGTCATATGGAGCTAGGTTTGAAATTCTTTTCGGAGAAAAAAGAAGCCGCCGTGAGGAACTTGCCAAATTTCGCTGCGGGCAAGCATCAAAAGAGGCAATAGCATTGATACGCACTCCGCGAAGCGGAGCTACCTTTATTTTTTTTGCTTCTTTTTCGAAAAAAAAAAAAAAAAAAAAATCGAGGCAACAGGGTAGCGCGTTCCACCTTGGCAAGACACAATGTTTACGTACTAGGAATATTATTTCGAATGCAGGTTGGGCATCTATATCTAATCTTGGATATAAAAAGGTTCGGATTTCCCACTTTTTTTTTTTTTTTTTTTTTTTTTTTTTTTTCCCCTCAGCGATAATGCCGCGTATCTCAATTAATACTCTGCCCAGCTGTCTGCGGGCCACAGCGCTTGCCTTGTGTGCCTGTGTAGACTACCATTGACACGTTATGCTCCTTCATTATCACCACTATCTGACATCAGAATCTAACTCAGTCCGGCACACTTCCTTGCAGAGAATCTTTCCTGCTTATTTTGGAGGGACAAGATGCCACAGAATTGACCGGAAGCAAGTCGCGGTGACTTTTTTCACTGGTGTGAAGAGGTGTATTGCAGGTCTAATCTATAAATATTTATTTTCGTCGTAGCCGCTGGGCGTACTCCAACAGGCTTTCAATGACGCCTTCAAAGGCTTCTTTATCTTTCTGCGCATTATGCTTTTTAGCGTCCCACTTGTGGAACAGCTCCTGGGCCTTCTCAGTTGCGGCCCTGAGGGACTTGACATGGCCGTCAAGCTCGTCCTCATCCATGCCCTCGCAGGCCTCTGTGGACACATTCGCCAGCTGCTGCCATTGAGACAGGGAGTTTTCGGTTTCAATTGCGAGCTGCTCGACCTCAACCTGAGATTTGGCCTCACGGTCTTTTGTCGCATTGTCGTTTGACGATTTCTCACTATTGGATCCGGTGGTAGCAGTTGTACCACTGGATGGAAGAATGAGTCGTTTCGTGTTTTTGTTGGGCAAAATTTCGTCCAGGTCCAGCGGGACGCCCAGCGAAACCAGCATTAACCTGCGGATCGAACATCGCTTCCAATCTATAGGGTGAACTTCTGGCGAGATGATGGACAATTGGTTCCACAGGGACTCGCTTCTTTCTGAAAAGTACGCCTTGGGAGTGATGTGCTGCAACGGCGGCGGAGGAGTGCTGGATCGCGGATCGTTGTCTTCGTCATCCTTATTCTTTGTTATCGGTTGCAAAATGGATAACACAGATGCCTGCAACTGTGCCGAGTTGCTGAACGCCGATTCATTAAGGCAATCGATCCGCTGCTGAGGCAGCGGTGCAGATACGGGTTGCTGTTGTTGCTGCTGCTGTTCCTCAGACTGTTCTTGTACAAACTCTTCAAAGTCATCAAAGTCGTCATCATTGTCATTGAAATCGCCAAAGTCGTCGTCATCATGCTCTTCCTTATCTGGAACAACTTCAGTCGCCTCCGCTGGTGGCTGCTGATGAGTTATCTCGTCATCTTGGGTCTCTGGGTCACTCATCCTTAATCCATAGTGCTGCTGCGTCCTCACCTTTCACATGGACCTTCTAGTGTCATATCCAATGCGCGCAGACGCGTGCGAGATGAAGCTAAGAAGCTGCACTACCGGAAACCCACTTGGCGGTAGGTGACCGACTTGCGAGCTCAGCTCGGGTAGGGACGCAATTTGAGACATAGCTAACCAGAAGTGCAAACTGTAGGGGCCACTAATACGACCCAAT